>KK116196.1:100074-112987 GCA_000611955.2 Stegodyphus mimosarum
TACTCCTAAGATATTTTTCATCAAAGTTATCGTTAGTAGATAGTGAGTCATGCAAAAGAACTGATTCAGTTCAGTGAGCAAACCGTTCTGGTCCAATCCCATAAAAGAGCGGCTTTTTCCAACTCTAGGCAACACAATTAGAAAGGATAAACTTACACAGGAAATTATTGTCCAAATTACGCAGCATATATGCCAAGAAAATGTAAACCAGTTGCGAATCCTTAAAAAAAAAAACTTGTGTCCATCAATTGCACATTCACCACAAGCTGTAAGACAGTGGATACTTATAGATCACGATTCTCTTAATTGAAAAACGCTTAATTTTACCACATAGTTTTATATGTATCTATTAGAAAAAATAAAACAAATCAAAAGTTTGAAAAATACATTCTGAATAAAAAACTTGATAGAAAGCAAATTCACTTACATATAACCGCATTCAGTTCCTTTGAGGAAATTTAATTCAGTTAGATGATTGAAAATTAATATTATTAGACAACTGAAGCATGCAATACAACTGATTAGCAACATATGATGTGTATAGATATAGGTAGATACATATATCCAGATGTATGTAGGATGTTGAAGAAAGTTTGCAAAGATGTTATAAGGAAGATTAAGATAAGCATAAAAACTTATTTTTTGACATAGAATTATGGTATGAAATGTAACATACCATCAAAAACGCACCTTTATATTTTGTTTTCTTCCCCACCAGCCTCGACGATATGAAGTATCAAAGATTTGGAGTTCTTAAGAACGCTTGCTTCTTCCATCTTCTGAAAACTTCATAAATACCTTAATAAAGGGCTTGTTGTACACAAAAATTGCAAAGAAAAGAACTGCTCTGAAGATCTTTCAGAATACACGCAAGTCGATACCTTGGTAACGGTTGCATAAGATCGGTTCTTCAATTTTTATTCCAGAAGAAAATGTGCGAATTAAATTATATTAAGCTTTAAAATAAACGGTGCGGATGAAAGAAGCATCTTATTTCGCTGGTGATGCGTAACCATATTACGAATTTTTTTGGAATATACTCTCACAATTTAGAATTCGAGGAAAATTAATAAGTTCATTGCTTTTATTGTTACATTACTTCATTGGTACTTTACCGCTTTCTATTAATGATTCTATGAACTGAATTCTTTTTGTTAATGAAAGATATAAAAATACTGACCCTTTTTAAAGATATTTTCTCATTAATTTTTCCGTTTTTTTCCGCGCTTGTTTGTTTGTCGCAAAAAGTGGTAAACAGATCGGACAAATATGTCACTTTTCTAATGTACACTTTCATAAATCATGCATGAAAAAGTTACTTTAAGTAAATAATAAAAAAGGACAAAGTTTTGCCGAACAAAAACTCGAGTCGGAAATCTTAGTGCAAAAAATACATACCAGGGTATGAAAATAAATATTACGCGTCACCGTCTAAGTGGAAGTTTGTTTTAGCATCATATTCTTTACGACTTTTAACCTTTTAATAAATGAGCCGTGTTTCCAGTGGCAATCTATTTCGCCTTTGATGCGCCCCGGAAGCCCCAGCGAAGCATCAATGAAGATTCCCGTAGGAAAGAAAGGATAAAAAAATAACATATAAGAATAAATACAAAAAATGCGTAAGCAGAACTCGGTGCTTTCCACTCTTTATCCTTTTTTTCCTCCAGTTTTATCAAAAAGTTTCATCTACTTTCTCTCCTCAAATATAAAGAGTGAAAAAAATCCTAATTCTTGCCCCAAGCTTGAAATTTAATCATGCTTGTAAATAGTACCAAATATATATTTTTCTTTTTTTTTCTTTCATGACAGAGTAACCTTGGCTGGGATTCAACTTAATGTTTTATTATAATTTAAAGAAATCTTGCCTCTTACAGATATTTAGTATGATTACAGGCGAATCAAAAACAGCTGCATGTCTTTTGCTGATATAAATCATTTTTAAGCTTAAAAATTAACTAAAAGTATTTACTTTTAAAAGCTGCTTAAATATGTGTTCTTCCTCTAATCTGAAGAATAAATTTTCGCCTTTCGAAAAAAACGTAATTCTTAAGTGCACTATTTACTTACACACTTTTTTTAAATAAGAAAGCTATTAACTTATACGGATGTTCTCAAGTTTGATCTATGAAAATATTACTAAAAATTTACCTTCTTCAAAGTTTGCTTTCTCACATTTTAGTGTAGTTTTTATTTTTTGGGATGCACTCACTGTACAAGAAGAAGGTTATAAAAATGCGTATGTTAATATGTTTCATGTAAAATGCAAATGTAAAATTAAGTTTTTTTTTTAATTTTTACTTATTAAGTTACTTTTCGAAGCAATATTTATTTAACTAAAAATGTTAAAAATTTACTTCTGTTTGATATTAAAGTCAGAACTAAGATTCACATTTATTTTTTCTTCTTTTTTATAACTTTGGCTTCTTTATTTTATCAAAATTAAGATATTTTATTAACTTCAAATGTACTTGTGCAAGTGAAAGTTTTCTCATTATTTTACTGCTTTTTCGCAATCTAACGAATTGCTTTATATATTATAAAATGACATTAACTTTTCGCTACTTGTATTATTTTCAGTTTTAAAAGCGTACATGGAAGTTTTTTAAAAGCCTTTTATTATCGAATAAAATTAAATTGAAAGCTAAAGAATTCCGAAATATTTTCTATAAAAGTTTGTTTAAATTTGACCTTAAAATTGCTTCTAAAGCTATTGGGCAGGAAAAAAGAATAAAACAATCTCAGTGAAATAATGTATCAAGAGAATGTGGTGCGAATGCCATCCTATTTCGTTTCAGAAAACGTGAAATTGCCAAGGGACGAAGATTTTATTTTTCTATCGCAAAGTATTTCAAACCCTAAGTCTCACATTTCTATTTCAAATGCTATTTTCTACGTCTTCAAATTATGCACGTAATAGGAAGAAGTTTCTTTTACGGAACGAAAGTTAAAGCCAACGATTTATCCACATCAACCTTTAATGCGCGTGGTCATAAAATAATGTTTATTTGTTTTATCGATTAGCAAAGCACACAATGACTGTCAATCTAAGGAAAGGGATATATTCGAAAAGGATTTTCTAAGAGAAACTGCTTCATATTCATATTACATGCGCGAGAAAATTTGAAAACTTCTGTGTGGCTTGCTCGAGGCGAACTACTACACGCAGACACTTGCTTTAACCAATCTTATCCATTAGGTTGCTTGTGTGATATTTTGCAAAGACTAAAACTTCGCTTATAACCCGTAGCGTTCGATTCCGAAGATAGATAGAAATCGTTTTAAGAGGGTCTTGCTCAAGTTTTTGTTTATTATAGAAACTACAATGCCTTGGCAAGATTTGCGAAAAGGCCGTTTTAGATTAAGCATTGATTATTTAATTGGTAGAGCCTGAGAGGGCTGTCTACCCAATGGAACGAAGGACTTGCTCGAGAACGGACATAGAATAAATCTCATGTCCACATTACATAGAACGAAGATGCCTAGCAGCTGTAGTGGTTAGTGGCACTACGTTTCGTACCAATGGGCCCGGATTTGAATTACGAAGAAGGCGTAGACGTTTCTACAGTATCTGGGCGGCAAAGAGACATTCAAAATACATGGTTAGCAGAAGGTCCTCTCGAGACGTTGGTGTTAGAGGAAAAGGTGTAGGAGACCCTCGGATGGCCCCACCCTATGATGGTCTCTCTCAAAACTAGGCCGGAACTGTACAGTTAGTGTGGAGGGACTAGACTTGTGCAATCAATGATGAAATCCTGATTGCCTGGCCTATTTCTACCTGTACCTATACATAAGTAGAAATTCTCGAAAATGTCCTTGCAGCGCCACTGCGATTTGAAAACAAGTCGAACTGCCAGTGTTCAGCTTAACGATTACAGCAACTAATGCTGCGCATGCATGCAGTTGACTGGCGAGAATATTTTTATTACTGGATTGTGAAGGGCATGACCCACTGATTTTTAAGATGTCTTGATATTTAGAATTGGGAGTTGTAGAGGAAAATCTGTATCAAAGCATATATACGGCGTTAGGATCAATATTAATTATAATAATGCTGCCAATGTTCAGAAAAATTATCAATTTAATGCATTTTAAATTTAATCATTACTGATTGTGTAGACATTAGATTCTTTTTGGAAGCAGGAGACTTGATAAATGAGCAATGTCTTCGCCGGGACTCGAAACACGGACATCTCGAATACTCATCGAGCGTGCTGACAACTACACCGCAAAGAAGGTGGGGAAATACCTTATATACTCCTATTTTTAAAGGGCGACTGGGGATAAGGTTACCCAATCTCCAAATCCTGGTGGTGGAGAATGATCATCCACCACCGTTTTTAGTTCGGGCTCCACTGTAGAGACATTAGGATTTTTTGGAAGCAGAAGACGTGATAGATGAGCAATGCCTTCGCCGAGACTCGAACCACGGACCTCTTGAATACGCGTCGAGCTTGCTGACCACTACAGAACGAAGGCATGCGAAGAAGACAGGAGAAATACCTTATAATTGTACTGATTAGATATATCCAAATAAATTTAAAATGCAAGTTATCAAGAAGTACGTTTAGTACCTTCCGGATCACAAAATTTGTTAAAACCTTTCAGCTACCATTTGAAAGAAAAATATGAAGTACATTATTACAGAAAAATTCTGAAAATAGCTACTAGATTTAACACTAAAATATGAAATAAAAAACCAAAATATTATTAAGCAATGCACTCAGTTCAATTAGGTACTGTAATATGAAATAAAAACTGAAAATAACGTGTATCTTCCTGTGACAGTATTTGCCATGTCGCATGGATGATACAGAGTGTAGCAACGTTATAAAATCTAGCGGTCCTTAGAATTCGACAAGACAATGTTAAAGATGTTTACAAAATCAATAAAGTATTTAAAAGACAGAGTTACACAAAACTCAATTTGGTTAATGAGTTTCAAATCAAATCATTACATGCTTACTCATAACATCATTTTGTGTGCTTCATGTATAAGTAAGTTTCCATTTGCCTTTCAGAAATGCGTATTCCCGGGTTTCAGCTTGATAAAAGGAAGAATGAAATTAAACAGGACAGTATAGGAGAACAGGAAAGGCTAGAATTCTAACATGCAGTCAAGAAACGTTACCTTTTTCCTCATTAAGAGAGAAACAGCTATGATGAGCAACGACAGGAGATCGTTGGAGATCCCATTGCAGCGTGAGATAATAAATGAGAAACGATAATATGTATGGTTTATAATAATTAATCTAAGGGTATTAGGGTAATCATAGTGCTAAATATCAATAAATCAGTTATTTTAATTATTACAAAAAGCTTTTTTAAGAAAATGTGCTCAGAGTTACCAGTTGTAGAAAAGACATGCCTCGTTTATGATCATTGTATTTCTGTAAATCTTTCTTTGTTCGACAGCGTGTTTATTATTGTAAATTACTAAAGATCTCGAGTTCCTGGTAAAAGTCATACTAAGAGGGAATATTATTCGGTATCTTCATTACTTTTTTAATGAATTCAGATTCTCAAAATAAGTATACGTAAAATAAATATAAAATAAGTATATGATTTTTCTAGAATTCCTTAACTAAAGCTTTTCACTTCATCTACTTATATACATAATCACTGAAACAAAATTTATCATTACTTGAAGAAACGTTGTCTATTGAGTCTGTTGAACTCAAAGCTGATAATTATATTTGCGATATTTAACTCAAATCTTATCTGAAAATACTCCACTGTAAACAACAGTAAATCTAATCTGATGTTGCATTTATGTATTATTTATGGAAAGTTGACTAATGCGGTAATAACAAGTATCATAACAAAATAGAATAAAATTAAGTAAACTTTTAAAATTAACACATATTTAAAATTGAAAGAAAGCGTTATGGCTGATTTAGGTTTAAGCGAAAATCAAGTTTTGATAGTTAAATTTGTAGATAAAAAAATTTAAAATGAACTGCTGCTGAATAAGTTAAAACTAATTTTAAATAAATGAAATAAATTTAAGTAAAGTTTCCAACATCAAAAACGGAAAATAAATTAAGCACATCTTCTGGAAAAAATCCTGTATCGGGCTTGTACCTTAAATAACTGAATCAGTTTAAAATGTAAAACATCTTAAATAATACAGCATTTTGAGCTCAAAAAGGTGTACGTATTTGAGGATGGGGTTAGGGAAGAGGGAATAGCGCTTCTACCTTTATCTCACCGTCGTAACTATTCCAACCACTGCTGGATCAATCATTCTTAAAAAAAGTATTTAGCGTCGGTTCAATGCGTTTGTAACTAACTCATGTATGTGTGCCAGAGTCTTTGAATAAGTATTATACGTAATTTACTAGTTATGTTGTTGCACAAGACGGCTTTATGCTCCATAGGGAGGCTATATTGGATAGCTATACTGAAGTAGAAATTTCCGGTTATTGTATCATAAATGCAATGCGATGTAGGGGAAAATCATTTCATGATATGTGATATTTTTGTAAAATTTCTTCAATAAATATTTTTTTAAATTCAATAAATAATGACTGTATCTTAAAATCGAGAGAAATAAAATTTTCGTATTTTGATCATTAAGGGAATTTAAAATTCGAAACTCTTTATCAAATAATTTTCACATCCTATAAAATAGCATGGTAATATTTTCAGCCACATAAACAAGAAATATTTTGAAAATTTAAATATTTTGAAACAATAAAATAAATACTAAAGGAATGGGAATTTTGGATTGAGAAATACTTTAGGAATGAACTAAAATTTTAATATTTTTATAAATGTTTGTTAAAATAGAAAATACAAACATTTTTATGGTCAGTTTTAAACAATTTAAGGAGACATTTTCGTTTAATGCGCATAATATTTTGATTTTTCACTTCACCATACTAAAATGACAGAAAATAACGTTGTACTTGCTCGCAGTTTATTACTGGGAAAACTCACAAATGAAGTAATCTAATGAGATGATCTTTCACGTCTAAATTTCTGCATGTATATTATTTAAATTATTATTGCTCAATATTTTAGTAATTATTTCCATGAATACCTTTTATTATATTCTTAATTAATTAAAACGGTGGAAGTAACTAAAGCTTAATTGCATTATATTTAAAGAACAATTAAAATTTGTTTATAGTAAGTTCAAACTATCTACTTTGCTTATAATAACTTCAAAATACCTTTTACATTCCCAACTAAATTATAGAAAGCATTCATATTCATTTCTTTGTATATATATATATATTGTTGCGTGCGTACGGGTTTGTAATGGATTGAATGCACAAGTCGTTAAAAAGTTAATAAAATTTATTTTTTTGACAAGAAATAAAACAAAGTGCTTAAATATTTCCTCAGAGATATTAGTACAATATCACAATATTTCAAACGTTAAACAGAACTCAATTCAAAACAGGTAAACTAATTTTATCTCATAGCGAATTCTCTACAATCAATAACAGCATTAAGTAAAAAACAGTTCGCTTAAAACAGCTATAACTGAGATGAGGTGTTTTAATTCGGCTTTTATAAGCTTTTTAATTATTCACTAGAATATTCTGGTAAAACATATTTTACTCGATTTTTCTAGATGGCAACAGCAATTATGAGATATTTATTTATTAAATATTAAATGCACGTGCGCTCTAATTTTATTTTTCCAACGTAGCTTTGCGTTCAAAAATCGTCTGCGTTGCACAAGAAAATAAAGCAATTTTAATTACAATTCTAAATAAATACGAAAGTAACACTGCCCCCTTCCCAAGGACTGCACGTCCCGGGCACTACAATCCCTGGACAAGAAGCCAAACTTAAAATTAAGGCAACAATGCAATAATAAACATTACATTACAATAACAAAATAAGTAATAATTGCAATAAGTAATTTTGAGCAAATCAAATATTATCAAACGCTAAATACAAATCAAATACTATCAAATACTAAATACAAATCAAATACCATCAAATAACCAAATACAAATCACATACTAAATACAAATCAAATACTAAATACAAATCCAATACTATCAAATGCTAAATACAAAAAGGACCATGGTCTTATACTATTTACATTACTATTTACAATTGTATACACTACGTACTATGGCCATAGTAAGGAACTAACCTGTCCTAATGAACAACTTTCGGCTTAGGGTTCGATAACTTACGGAGGACTGTGTGGGGACCATCCCAAGATGACTGTAGTTTCGGAGAGCATCCTTTGCGTCGAGTCGGATTCCACAACCACACCTTGTCTCTTTCGTTGAAACGATGGGCAGCAGCTGTCGTGTCGTAGCAGGTCTTCATCTTCTCCGTCGCCAAGTTGACTCGCTCTCGTGCAGAACGGTGCACCTCTTCAAGCGGGCCTGGACATCTTGGATGTATTATTCCTCAGGCGATGAAGGCGCATCTGCAGAGCGGCCAAAGAAGAGATCACAAGGCAGACGAAGATCACGACCGATGAGCATCTAGGATGGAGAATTGATAGTCTCGAATTTCTCTTCGACCCCAGTATGATTTCGGCAGCTTTCTGAGCAGGGTCTTTCAGGCGAGACGTTGGCGTTCCAGCTGAGGATCCATTCTGATGATGGCTAGTCATGTCCTCAGATGCTGAAAGCATTTTGTTGCTCTTGAAGTCCAAGGAAAAATTGTATTTCCTTAAAAGATCTAATCCAAGTATGCAAGGATCTGTAATATCCACCACATATGCCCTGTGATGGTAGTTGGCACTTCCAAGATTGATGTTCCCGTTTAACTTCCCATCTATGTCAGTTTTCTCGCCAGACGCAGTCTGGAGGGTAACACAGGATGGCGTCTATATCAGTTTATCTTTAAATTGTTGAGCTAAATTGTTCAGCACAAATCTTTCCGAATGATGGAAACATTAGCTCCTGTATCAATGACCATATTGCAACGAACTCCATCGATATGCCCATTGATAGATAGTCCATTGCTGTTGCCACTCACTACAGAAATCTTGAGCGCTTTGAAACAGAAATTTTGACTATCGTTCAATCAGACTTCCGCGTTATTGTCATTAATTTGATTCCGGCGTCGCTGCTGGGAAATGATCTTATTTCCCATGCTCTGGGGTGTTCTGCAGTTCCTTCGCACGTGGCCTTCAGCTGCGCAAAACAAAATCCGTAACAATATAAATATATATATATATAAACACTGCTTGCCATCCAAAATTCAATACGAGGAAGAAGGATGAGAGGTATCAAAGAAGAACAAGTGATACAGGAAGAAGGACGCTAGACAAAAACGAACGAGACGGACAAGACATACAAACAAGTAAAATGCAACACGATGAAGGACAAGAGATAGCTAAGCTAAATTATGTTCAGGCATGGTATCAATGTTAATTGATTTGAAATGCAATCTTTTTTGAAGTGAGGAATATAAGAAAAATAGTAAGGAATGTTGCCCTCCACAATTGTCAATAACCGCTGCTACACCCCGCGACACTGAGTAAAAGGAGCTTTGGACGTGTTAGCCTACACTGCCGCCGCAGATTTCCAACGTTCATCTGGTGTATCCTCAGGTGCGGCATGCCGGTTTAGGGTTTTTTCAATCATTGACCAGACATGGATAATTAATCTAGGGAAGGGGCAGGCCAGGGTAGTAATGCAGTATGGTGAACATTGCGTGTAACGTGTGCAGTCTCTGTTTAAATGTCAGAGATATAGCGCTGACTACTAAGTGTGTAAAACCTCATAAGTGTATCGATTATGCGTATTAAGGGGAGATGCGGGAATGGAATACCAAACCACATCATCACACTGAATGCAGGACAGTATAACGATGCGTAACACAACAGTCAAGCAGCCTCTCTTCATGGTGTCTCCAAATTCTAATCCGATCAACCTGGTGCGCGATTCGTCTGAAAGCAGATTGTCTGCTATTCGGATATTTATATGCGCCATTCAGTGTCCCATTGCAAACGCTTATGTTTTAAAGTTAAGTGTAGTAATGGACGTCTAGCGGATTGTCGAAGTACAACGTCGAACTGTTCCTGCAAACACTGAGTGTTATGTTACAAACAGTATTCGTTCTGATATGGTTGCGGATGTGGCTGTTCGTTACATCAGTCTCATGCGCGCAATATGCCTGTCTTCTCGTGGAGTGTTGCAACGAGGCGTTTGCAATTGCTCCTGTCCGTCAGTCGTTCCCTCCTGCCCCCACCAATTCCATATTCATATAACTGTTATTTGGCTACTTCCAAAATTACGACCGATTTGCCGGAAGGATAATCCATGACGTTTGCATGCAACGATTCTGCCTCAGTCGAACACAGAAACGAGCTCGAATGATGCTCTTGATATTCTACGAGGTATACTGAAGCTGCACACACACAAAATATCATAAAAGAGCAATTCACATTATTCAAAAAGGCAGTCATATATACAATCTTATATGCATTATTAATCTTATATATAAGGACCGCTGCAGTCGCTTACGATGCGCGCATGCACTGAAATCGAAATAATTTACATATTCAATCGCGTTATAACATGGTACAAGTTTCATGATATCTGGATGCGGCCTTCATAGTGTAGCATTTTGGTTGGCCAGCAGTTTATTAGTGTATATAAAATTCATACTTTTAATAAATAATGCGTCTGTTGTATTCTAACATCTTAGATTGTTTGAATGGGAAGGGCACCTTTTCTTAAATGCATTTTTGGAGAGAGATGATCATATAACAAACTTAATAAACTAATACATCGAAGATTATTATAAATGAATTAATAATGAAACAAGTATATATTTTAATGGCAAGAAAAAAGCTGTATATAAAGTTTTAAAAAGCAGAATGTTAAATAAATATTTTAAAAATAACAAATACAAATTTATAAAACCAAAATTTTAAAAAAATACAAAAAAATGGAAATATATTTTTCCAGAAATACATATAAAACGCATAAATATAAAAATCAAGAAACTTCTAAAAAAGATCAAAAATGCGATTCTCCTAAGACGTCAGAAAGTACTTAACTTTACAGTTTGGCTTAATCGTAATGCTGAAATGTTAAAAAAAATGGAATAAAAGAAAGAGTCTTTTACAATAAATAATAGTGACATATTTGTATTACAGATATTATTTTAAGGTTAAAAAAATTGAAAGTAGAAACTACAAGATAAAATTTATATTGCTAAAAATCAATAAATAGATAAAAATAAAACAGTATATTTGAATTTGGAGAAGATTCAAAACATATTCAAACATACATGCACCCCCATATACGTATTAAAGAAAAGAAAATAATAATTATAAGCTAAAAAGATGTGAAAATATTATTTGCGTGAAATTTTGTATTATTTATATTTAAGCTGTTAAAACATATCTTAGTACTTGTATTTATTTAAAATTTCACTAAATTATGCATTTAAACGAAATTTATAACTAAATGCCTTGAGAAATTCCAATTTTGCATTTTTACTTATACATGTTAACAGAAATTGTTACCTAAATTACGTGGAAAAGGAAAGAGAGCTGCTTATGGCACGTGAAATAGTGTCCGTTATCATTTTGAGTCTATTTTATTAGTTTGACGGAAATCTATTTCATCACTTGTCACAAACATCAAACTAAAATCAGAAATTCATCCGGAACTGCTGTATTAGAAGTATAACAACCTACGGCCTAGAATTGTCATTTTTCTCTTTTAATGGTGAAGGATTTTTAATGGCCGGCATATTGAATGATTGAAATTTAGAACATCTTTCTGAATTAAATATTTTGTCGTATAAATGCACTACTCCTGCAGATAATACCGTATTATCAAAATTTCACTATTAGGTTACCATGACTGACGTAAACATAACTACAAATAATAAAATACAAAGCAAACTTGAAAGGCATATTTATTTAAAGAGTAACTACCACCGTAATACAATTTTTATATTGCACAAAATATTTTTACAAATATGTTGGATGAATTTTCTCTTCGCCATTACAGACAAAACATCATTCCGTTGCTTATTCGCAAAGCATTGGTGGATAGTTTGTAATTTAGAGAATGCTTTCACGAAAAATATTAAACTTTACTTCTTTTAGAAAGTTTTTTGTCTCTCATATATTGCACATTCTTTCTACTTCCTACGAAGTAAAAAGGAAGTATTGTAATCGCGAAAAATTTCGGGTATCATATTTCAACGAAAATATCAATTTTGACGGTTATCGAACACAATTTAATGATGTTTTTGTCAGACTCTGTACGTAAGGGTAGAATAAAGGACTCTTTTCACCCAAAAAAATTACAAAACTGATTTAAAATGGATTCTTAAGAGATTTTTTCGTAGCGTCTGTACGGACGTACGTACGTATGTATCTCGCATAACTCAAAAACCATTAGCCTCAGAACGTTACCATAGGACTGCTGTAACATGTAGATGTGCACTTCCCCTTTTGTTTGCAATCCGCACCAAAAGTATTATATATATATATATATGTGTGTGTGTGTGTTATTATTCTCTGTTATTCGGATCAGTGAGTTGGGAATTTGTATTCTTAATATGTTGATAAATTGCGCCTTGTTTGCTTTAAATTGCGCTTGTTTGCTTTAGATTGAATTATTTTGTTATTGTCTTCCGGTTAAGGTTTTTGCGCCTTTAGTAGATCTGCATGCAATATTTTTAAAACTATCAACAATTTAAAAGTTGTTTAAGTGCAGCTAAGCCTAATTATGCTTACGAAAGCAGCCATGTTTGTTTGTATTTGAAACTTAGCAGAATAGTGAATTTGTTGCCAATCTAGGGAAACTAAGCTTCGCAACAACAAAAGTAATGTCTTCTTTTATTATTGCAAATTAAACTACGCTTAGCCCATTCTGGAATTTATTCGAGGAAATAATTCTTTAAGATTTACTTCGTAATTTTTAATGTAGATATTTTGAGTTTTTATGTATTTTTGCCTTGT
>KK116197.1:0-12206 GCA_000611955.2 Stegodyphus mimosarum
AATGTGAAGTAACAAATACATTATTAAAATCTAACATAAACTGTAGTCCTGTATGTACTCAAAGGGTAAGCATGAAACCAGTGCTCCTGAACTAAACTGTGAAGGCATCTATACAAAATCTGAGATAACGAATCAGAATTGTGAAACAGATACTAAAAACAAAATAGATATCCTTAAGCAAAAAGAACAGAATTCTGTGAAAAAGGACATTAAAAGCAATTCTCAGTGTATTGAAAATGTTTCCTAAGTACCAGTAAAAGCTGTTGATTCAACAGAATGTGTGACGAAGCCATCTGAAGAATCAATTAAAATGAAGAAAATCCCTTTCTCAGTGTTAGATGCTGATGATAGTACTCATTCTGTTGCGCAAAACAATAAATCTTGCAGTAATGCTGACGTAATGTCTGATGGTAAAGAAAAGGAAGTGATGGGATCTTTGGATAAAAATGCTGCTTAAGTTGAGGCATCTGCATCAGAAATTTCTGAATGTTGTACTGTAAAGGCAGAATCATCTGAAAATACTGGAAATTCTGTTGGTGGTAATAATAAGCAACAAGAAAAAAAGCATGTAGTGACAGATAGAGAGAAAGAGCAAGAGGTAAAACCTGCTGTCAGTAGTGAACAGACATCTAGAAAAATTAAACTAACTGATGAAGAGGCAGAAGAGACTTCAAAATCTTCTGACATTGGCGGCGAGTAGCCTGACCGGAAAATAACTGATAAGCAGCTGACATCATCTGAGGAAGTTCTTGAGAACAAGAAAATTTCAGTTCCAAAAGATGAAACAAAAATGTGTGTGGTTAGTTCGGATCATGATATTGTTAGAAACGATTCTGCCTCGATTTTTTAATTGTTAGAAACGATTAAAAAATCTTCTGGTGAATCAGATAAATGTACTTCAACAAAATCTCAAGAAAATGCTGATTCATCTGTTTCAATTTGGAGTGAAGTGTCTGTTGAAACTGGGATTAAATCTTTAGAAGATAATTCAAAGTGTTCTGAAATGAATTTGCATTGTCCAGAAAGTGAGGTTTCTAACTCTAATCTTATTTGCCTTCTCTTAATATTAATGAGAAAGTCGCGTTCAAGAACTTTTCTCTTCGGAAAAGTTTCTCCGTTGGGGGAGAGATTGTAAGAGCTTTAGATGTTGTTGCAATAATAATCTTGTACTTTTGAAATAGTTGAATTTGAAATATATATGTTAATAAATGGCAATGTTTGAAACGCCAACTCGAGAGCTGCGTGCGGTTCTCGCACAAAGTAAGAAAATGATTTTTAATTTTAAAAAAGATAGAATACGTTTTGGCTGTTAATTTTTGATGTCACCTTTTCTTTGACTTATATGTTGCAGTTATGAAATTGATCTATTAAATAAAGTTTGCTGTGTTCCAATGGAGTTTGCTTTACTTACGAAACAAGCATTACAGTACGTATCTCGTACAACTCAAAAACAATTAGCCGTAAAACATTGATATTTTGAATATGGGAGTACGAATAACATCTAGTTGTGCTCCATCCTTTTTTCAATGCTATCGGCAGAACAAAACGTACGTATACACCCTTAAAACGACTTTTATTCTTATGCGACTTTTATTTTCGCAATCGTTGGTCGTAGTTATGTACTTCCAATTACACAAGTCTTTTAAATAATAAAAATATGCATTTTTGGCAATTTGAAATTAAAAAAAAATCATTTAGGAGGCAAATAATGAAATTTAACCTTTAATCCGGTCTCTGGTTTCTATACTTGTGTTTGGGAAAGCTTTATGCTTGTTATGAAAGAAAATTATGGGAAGATTGACTCCCGTACGACAAAAAATTGACCTTGATATTTAATTTCAAAATTCGCAATTTTTGATGTCATTTTCAACTTGCCTTGAAGGATCACTTAATTAAATTAGAATAATTTGAGGAAATAAGTTTCAAAGAAGTGCAGAAAAAATGTATATAATTTAATAGGCTGTGCAAAGAAGTCATGTAATGTCGACATAAGATTTTTAACTTCATGTTCAGGTAAGACGTAGAAGTTGAAATACAGAAGCAAATATTTGACTTTGTAGGATTTCCCTTACTTTGCATTACAAATTTGTTTTAAGTTTGATACCTTTCCTGAACATCTCAACTTCCCTTTGTATTCTCTCGCCAGGATTTAAAATTTACAGATTTTAAAGTTAAGTGAAATGAGTATTTAAACGGGTAAAACTCTAAGTTTATTCAGAGTGTGTTTTCGCTAGCCAGCGCACGTTTCGGTGCTACCTTGCTGTTACGCCAGTAAGCCTTGTGGCCATTTCGGATTATCGCCACCCCTGTTAGGTTTTGAGAGTGTTTACCTGTTAGGTGTAAATTAACGTGTTAATCCAAGAGTATTCTATTTTAGTTTCGACTTGAATTATATTATACAGTTAAGTTCCCCCCCGCAAGTTGACGGTGATTTGTAACGCATAAAGATCGCGCCTTTCTGTTTAAACTTTGATTTAATAAAGAGTTACTTTTCACCCTTCCCCTGTACTGGTATTTATTCACGCCTGTGCGAGAATTCGCCAGATTCATTGTAGGATCTAGAATAGTTGATGCGGAGTAGAAGAGATAGATCTTACAACTTAAATTACATAAATCTGCTTGAAGTATAAAGTAAATATTAAGGAAGAAAACAGTTGACGAGTGGAAACAAAATTTACAGATTCAGGTTTGAAAGTCTACAAACAGCCATGGAAACTTCACAACTATTTGAACAATGAAAATTTTACGACGATTATAAATAAAACGACGTATAGTTCCGGTTGCCACTGATAAAAGAGAAAAAGGATGCATAATTTAGGAACAAATGAGTAAACAATAGACAGTAAAATCTCCTTAACCGACACTCAATTACCCGACAATATCAAAATAAGGGTACTTTTGATGGCAAAGTAAATTTAAATCCTGTCTTTTGGACTAACAGATTAAAAATATAAAACAGCCTAACAGTCTAAAGATTTAAATGTGGAAAACATTTATATCATGTTTCTGATGCCTTATCCCACCAAATGATCACGTTGTTAACTAGAATATAAAATGTAAACTAGGTAGCAACCGTGATTTACAGAAACATTTCGCATCGAAAGACCTTAGATGTACTCTGGCTTAAAGATGTAAAATACGTTACTTTATGTCACTACTGAAGTAAATTGTGGCCTATAATCATGTTCGTACGACTGGAGTGGTTCGTAGGGCAAGAATTTATTGATGGAGATTCTCTTGCTTTTAAAAGGCGTTCAGTGTCGGTCTCCTATATCCAGGATTTAGTTATATGTTCGTAGAAGGTTAGTGAAGTGGAGGTGCAGATTTTGCGTGGATATAGATAATTATGTTTCCTTCGCACTCTTTCAAGACAAAGACGAAATAATCGGAAAGGAGAAAGTGAACGAGGGTGATGAAAATGAAGAAGACATGCAGAGCAAGAAAGTTACGTGGATGGAATCTAACGAACTATTGCAGACTTTCAAAAGAACTGCTGACAAATATTCATCTATGTCCCTGTATGATGTTATAAAGTTTCATTGCATATATACATATAACTATGGACTATATTTTAGGAAGGAAAACTTTCGAAGTTACATGTACATTACACAAAGAACTTCGTAACTTTCATCTGATAATAAATATGACAATTTTAAAATGTTATTTGATTTTGTTTTCTGAAATAAAGGTCCTGTGTATATCTTTTAATTTTACAGAATCAGCACAATTTTTGATATTATTTATTTAGTTGTTGCCATTAGATAAAAAAAAAAACGGATCGACAGACTTCTCAGGGTGTAACTTCCACAGACGGCATTTCAAAATATGAACAAGTAAATTTTAGAAATATATGTTCATTGGAAAAAAATTTCTTACCCGGATTGGCGAGGCCCTTTTGCTACCAGTTAGAAGGAATTCTACTGCATTTGTAGAGAGGAGGGAAAAGAGCGGATCTAATTTCTACATCTCAGAGCAAATAATATTCAAGTTTACGATGTTAAGAATGCAGCTTACTTTCTGAATTGATGACATTTGATTTTGTTATACTTCATTACTAAATTTGTTTCAAATTGTTGAAGAGAAGTCATAAATTTCATGCCTAAGATGCAATATGAAATGATTTCTTAAGTTCTGCTCTGAATAAGAATTTCAATTTGTTAGTAAAAGATGTTATATTTTGTAGGAAAACTCCTATATGAGACGAGACTTCACAAGTACAAAATATAAACTATGCGCGCGACAACCAAAGACAGATGTTCGGCCAATAATTTAAATTTTCGAATTTGTATTCCCCATCCCAGTTCTCATTTAGGTATTGCCAGAGTAACATCTGCTATCACATCATGTTATACTCCACAACAAAATCGATCTGTTACCATATCAGTATGATTTCCCTGTCTGACAAACTATTCCGTGTTAAGATGTGACACAGAATCCAAATACATTCTTGTGCAAAACTAAGAGAATATGTACATTATGTCGTATTTATGAAATAATGAATGAACGGATTTTAATGAAATTTGTTATGAAAAACAATATATATACAATATAAATATACATTTATAAGCAAGAAATGGTTACACTATTCAAAAATCATTTTATGTACGCGTGATTATCAGCAAAGCTCATATTGTAGAGCTGTTCAAAATTCACATTGTGATATCAATCTGAAAATGAGTATAATATGGGGTATAGTCTCCTCCGACAACCAAACAGGTCGGGCACGTGACGGCATCCTAGACAGGAAGCAGTTGAGGAGTCCTTGTGGCAGTCGATCCCATTCCTTCAGCAAGGCCGCTTTTAACTCCGGAACGACTCTCTGATGAGAATAAGGAGATGAAACTGTCTTTCTAAGAGCGTCCCAGACATGCTGTACAGAAGGTCTGGCAGGTAAATCCATGCTGTAAATATCCGCACTTTCCCGGTAATCATCGACGAACTGAGCCCCATGTGGACAAGGGTTCTCGGCCATTAAAAAAACCCAGGACCAACTGCACCCCTGAAAAGTGGAACAGAGGTCTCTACGATCCCCCCTCTATACCTCATAGAAGTCAGAAAGTCTTTATCAAATATGCAGTCCGTCCAACAAAGTCTTGCCGAAAGCTTTACACTTCCACCACCGTAATGAGCCTTCTTCCTGATGAAAGAGCGGTGGTATATTTGTTTCCAGGCTTCTCCAAATGCAGGTACGCTTATAATAAGTGTCCATGCTGAGTCACAACTCATGCGTAAAAAGCACGGTGCTGCACTGATGTCTGGTTCAAGAAGGGTGTTGCGTTCAATACGCTAAACGCGCGCTCTTGTGTCCTGTAGTGAGCAGGATGCAAACAGAGGGTCTTCTGGCATTCAGCCGTATTGAATCCTTCCAGCAACAATGGACCGTGAAATTCGAGATCCAATGGCAGCATACAGCTCACGCTAGAGATAGGAAGCTGTAGCAGTCTTGTATGGCTGCTCAAAAAGTGACAAATAACCTTCCTCATTCCTCGTTGTGGATGTTGATTGACTTGCCTAGGTCTTCTCGATATAGATACAGTGTTCTAAAACTGTTTTCGCAAGTTGCAGGCGTCATTGGCCAGCCTCGAATCTTCCCACAATTTTCCATCTCCTTTCGCCACCCATACGTTCGCGATTACTTATTATACTTGATACCCTATAAAACTGACCCAGATTTTAAAGGGTAAATCCAAATTTCAGTAGTTTACCCAAATTTTATAGGGATACCAAGTCTTGCGAGACTTCTTCAAACACGACTAATGTTGTGAAGGGTTACAAGCACACAAATCAACGAAGATCCCTCGTGCATTTAAATGTCCTCTAAAATGATTGCTCGGCAGACACGCACACGTAGGCTTATTATTCGACTCTGAATATTATTTTTAGGATTCTTCGGCGGCATAATTAATACCTTTGGATCAATATTTTGCGTAAAATTAGACATAATTTGAAAATTCTGTTAATTTTACACACGAGGTATTTTGTATTATGAGAGTACAAATATGATATCGTATAAATATAATAGAGTACAAATATGATATCGTATAAATATAATAGAGTACAAATATGATATTATATAAATATAATAGAGTACAAATACAAATATAATAAATACAATCTGAAACTCATTTGATGTTTCAGAGATCTACAAATAGATTAGGTCTTCATCTAAAGAATCTGACACTGGTATTTCGGCAGTAATGCCCGATAAAATTCTCGTATGCAGAGAGTGTAGGAGTTCATGCTCTAAGAAAGTAAACACGCAATATTGTCTAAGGTATTTTGTTGGCATTTGCTATAATAGCTGATGATGTACTGGAGAATATCTCACAGCTGATCGTATTATTGAGTATTATTTGATGTATTTATTATTGTATTATTTGATGTATTATTCAGTTATATTACTAAGGCGTTTGAAGCATTTCAACTAAGTTCACGCATAACCTATGATGCACACAAGTTCACTTAAGATGCTGAGAATATACAAGTTTTATTGGTATGATAGGTCTATTACGTGTTTGATAATGTTTTTATATGTTCAGAAAGTATATACTATATTGAAAAACTACACATCGATCGGATACGCTTGCCTATATATGGGCAATTGAATGAAGATGAGACTTTCGGATAACGATTTTTATAATAGTACGCTTACGTACCAATCGACTATTAAACACCCGTCAGTGGCATGGCCGGCTTTATTCGGTTAAGATAATTTTTATCACTTTGTATATATTAGTTTATAATTTAAAATATTTTGCTTTATTACTTTCTTGGATGATGTAAATATAATTTTAATGAATGGAAGTTTATGGAACGAAAGACTAAAATAAATATTTCTATAAATTTAGCTAATAAATGCTGTTTAAATGAATATCTTCATAAACAGCTCCGAAAAGCCGTGCCATTTAGAGGATTAACTTTGACAGAACCTCGGACGAAAGCTCCAAACTAGACAGCTATATGTGACTCAATTCAATAGCAGCCGCATGAGTCTAGTGAGCATGCAGACTGCAGAATTTCAAGCGATGATAAGAACTCAGATAAAGAGAAAATCACTGTTAAAGATGATGCCATGTCTTTCGTCAAACTGCAGGGTCATTCTTTTAGAACTGACCTATTTCATTGGGCTGTAGTTTTGTTAAAAAGAATTAGATTTTAATGCGGTTTGCGGTAAAATATTCAGTAAGCAAAAAAATTTAGTGGTCAGTCCTGTTTTTGACGTGCAACGCCGAAATAATGAAGATGTAAGAAATAACGAAATCTACGAAATGCTATACAAGGAGGGATGATTTGCGCCTATAAAACGTTGTTAAAACCCCGAATTGGCATGTGGTATACCAATCGTGACTAGTAAAGTTTTGTAAAGGTTATAAATTTTTATAATCACTTACCCTACGATAGATGTTGAAAATGGCCACCCCCTGGCCCCCTGGCAAGTTCATAAGCGAACTCGCCGCTCCATGTTGGCTGCAAAATTCTTCCATGTTTCGGCTTTGATGTTTTCAATTTATTTAGGATTATTAGGATTTCAATTTATACAGTGTCTGTGGTATATCACGATAGATACGGTCCTTCACAAAAACCCATAAGATGAAATCTGGGGATGATAGATCTGGTGACAGAGGAGGCCACAAACCTTTGAAAATAATGCGGTCCCAAAGAAACTCCTGATCAAATCCATACTTTGTTTTGACACCGTGACATGTGTCCCCATCAATGCTGGTAATATCCCTGAATTAGCTCAACGTCATGAAGCTGCTCTACGAATTCATTAAAAAAGGCCATGCAATGCTCGCTGTTCACTGTTCCCTCGAAAAATATTGGTCCTAGAATGCGAGTGGCGTACAGAGCACACCAGACTCCAACTTTGTCTAAGTGGAGTGGCATCTCCATTGTCGCATGTGGGTTATCAGTCGACCAGATGCGTGTGTTCTGGAACTAACATATCCAGACAAGTGAAACCAAACTTCATCTGTGAACCGCGTCAGCTCCAAAATGTTGGGGATACGGTTGACGAACAACAAGAACCACTCACAGTACCCCTACCGCTTAGCGTTGTCTGAGTGTTGCAGTTCCTGCGCCGTCAAACTGTTCTGACTTCAATAGTATGCAGCCCCTCTTGAAAGGAATTTATCGAAATGTCGTGGTTTTCGTTATTTCTTATTTTTTCGGCGTTGCACATTAAAAAATGGGACGGACCACTAAATTTTATTCCTTCCTGAATCTTTTGCCGCAAATCGAATACATTTTAACAAAACTACAACCCAATGAAATAGGCCAGTTCTAAAAGAATCACCCTGTAGAATATACTATAATATATTACACCACTTCATATTCTTGTAGTGATGAATAACGGTAGGGGCGATCTTCGCAAAGGGTGGCGATATTGAAATTGCTAACACATTCTGATATTCATCATGTTAGGTTTCAAACGCATTTAGATATTATGTTGATACAAAACTCTTAAATGTTATCCAATGGGAAAATGCAAAGAACTTAACTTTTGGGTAATTAAGGAACAAAATTCCTCGATTCACTTCATTTTGCTCGTTTTTCAGGGACTGCTTCAAACTGCATTAGCTGAAAAAACTGATTTACCGAAATGTGCCTTGCAGTTTGCAGAGCGCTATAATCTTCAGAGCGGGACATTTTCGCCTGCAAGTAATATACATGTATTTAATTTAGCGAACGGACGTTTTCACAACAGAGGTAATGTTTTAAATTAATTTTTGATATGCTGGTAAGTGCAATATGGCAGTAATAGCAAAACAGCTACTCCTTTTTTTCCTATAATTAGAAATGTGATTTAAATATTTTAGAATTCAAGTTTTTTCGAAGGTAAAATCGGAAAGTACCCAACCACTTTCCTAAAATTAAACGTCTAATACGATAAACTCCTAACACTAAATAAAACGACGAGTGATAGTGCCATATTCAGCGATACACGTTTTTATTTTACAGCGATAGCAATTGCGAAAATCTCACCATCCATTCTCTCTAAAATCAATATTTCAAAAATCATGTCTCCATACGAAAAGAGACAGAAAGGGTGAGAAAATATCACTGGCAAAGATATCAAAACGTTCAAAACTTTTTCCTCTAGTCTGGCTATAGAAACATCAAAGAATCCAACTATGACATAAAGAAACTTTCATAGGTAGCGTAAAAAAGATAGTTTAAGCCATTTAACGTTGCTTGCCGGTACTTTCCTATCTGGGGTGTGTTACAAAACTCGGAGGAGTAAAAAGATTTCCCCTCAGGCTAAAATTTTCGTAAAAACATTGTCGTAGAAACTTCCAAGCGAAAAGAGAGGGAAAAAATATTCAATATACCATCCACGGGCCCATCTTTATGTTAATAACCGATATCTACAGCAGTTTAAAGCAAATCGCTGTCATTTCTTCGAACAACCCCCACTCCCACCCATTCCAAGAACTTCCTTTCCACACCGATTTCTGTCCTTGTATTTATGTCTTCAGAACTAAAAGACAGAATACAAAAGGCTTCGAGAAAAAAAAAGAAATTTTTTAGTATTAGATTATTATCATTTTTTCCATGTTTCTTTAAGAAAGTTGTTTTCAGGTAAGACTCTAAAACGCCAGTGTTAGGGAGCCTTATTTCTTTCATCTATAAATACGATTTTGGCCGGGGGCAGATTTTTCCAATGAAAGTCGGTAGCCGATCTCACTTATTGTATTACTGCATTGTGTTTTTATTTTATTTTATTTACTCTTGTTAGATAGCAAAGAAAAGCTTGGGCATGAAGAAGAAGAAATTTTTGGATGGAACAATTTAATTCAAAAACTCCATGGCTTACAGTGAATTCATTTTCTCATCATCCGGCATTGCTCCAGGGTTTGGAACAAAGATGAGCGACGACTTTACCTTACCTTTAAACCAGTAATCGTTTCAAAATATCCTCCATCTATTATAATAACGCTTGAATCAAACTGCTTCACTCAAATGCACCACTTGTTCTTAGCCAGTCTCACAAATAGGAAATAATTTATGTATTGAAAGGCGTATGAATTTCAGTCCATTAAAATAGATACAGCAATGTTGCATAACGATTAATTTATATTGCACATGTAACTTAGACTGCATGAAAATTTTATTTTAATTTCTAAACTTCCAGATAAAAATAAAATTAAAAATAAAAAAAAATAAAATCTCAATGTTTTCAGATTTTATATTACGCCCCAAAGGAGCGTTTTTTTAACGTTTTATGGGTTACCTTTATTTATTAAATATCATGTTCTTCACACTTAAACCACATAAAGTTCAATTCAACAACAATATCACAAAATATTTAAAAGCAACATATCTTTAGAGTTTCCAGTAAATAGTCTCGCGCACTGGAGATAAAAATGTTATTTTTTGTATAGTTTTACCATTACTCACTCTGAAATCCTTGAGTTTCAAAATGTGAAATAGATAATAAAACAAATTCAAAATTCCAAATTCTGGCTTTCAGGCGCCCAAATTCGGGTAGAGGATTATGTTATTCAATATTTTATGGCTCTAGGTACTGCCATTTTTTCATAATGCCATTTCATGCACATTCTCCTTTATTTAATTTCTTTTAAAATGCAGGGCGATGATTTGGTGGCAACAATTTGAAAAGTGATTCAGGCTTTAACAGTGATTCATCCTAGAATTCCGTTTCGAGACTAATAGCGTTTTCGAACTAACGCTCTTTTAGGCTAATTATAACGCCACTGGCATACTTTCGCTGTAGCCTTTTTGAGCAGTCCCATTTTCATCCATTTCAAGAACTTGCTTTCCATGCCGATTTCTGTCCTTGTATTTATTGCCTTTAGAACTAAAAGACTAATAACAGTTAAAGGTATGCCGCCATATAAAAATAAAACTTAAACCTGCGTTGGTTTATATTATTCAGAACGAAGGCTCATGTAACTGGCACAGATTTACGAAGTAAAAAGGGAGGAAAGTATTTGATTTTTCATAAAGGATTCGCAGTAATAAAGTTCATAATTAGTAGAATCGCGTATTATTTACAAATTGTAAATTAATTAATTAATAGCAAAACAAATCTTGTTTTTGTTGCCATAAGACTGAAGTCAGTTAAAATTTTAATTGCTAGTAACATCTGAAATAAATTGCTGCAGTTTTAAATGCAATATTTCAGGTTTTATTAAAAATTTATGCTTAATAAAAATTTAATAAAATAAAATTTAATCTAAAATTCCGAAAAACCAAAATGTTACAAACAAAAATTTATGAAAATTAGTGCTCAACAAGCTAACGAAATCATTTAAACTAATAAGCTGTTTATCTAATGAATTAGATGTACTCGAGAGTTGTACATTCATTCAATTTATTAACGCATTATTTTTAAATTTTTGCACTATTACTTCGAGTAGGTTAGTTTTGCGTTTCCAATTCGTAGTAATTATTTTTATACATTTAAAGTAAAGGGTCGGTGTTCTTTAATAAACTTATCTTGAATTTTCATATAGATTGCTGAAATTACTTCTTTGTTTTATACATTTGAACTCTTTGAGATTTTTCACAGAAGCACTTTGTGTACCTTTCTTTAATTAATTCTTAGAAGTACTTATGCTAACGTATCACGCAATGAATAATTACTACCACGAAAAGTGTTTGTTTACTTCCGTAATTGTTTGTTGATATCATTTTCTAACCTGCGTATTTTTGCGTACATATACCTATTGTAAATGTCTGAGATAGAGATAAAAAAGTGCATAAAGATTCATTTGAAATCATGATGGTTGAACACTATTTCATTCTCGACCAAATAGCTTTGAATAAATCACGTTTTCAGGAGCATACATGGCTCAAAAACACATCCATTCTTCAATAATTAATTGCATTCGGTCTAAACGGGAAAGTGGTTAGTGAAACTAACTATCGTTCCGAAGGTCTCGGGTACAAACTGTGGGGAAGGCACACGTTTAAACTGTTTGTTCCTGGGTAGGAAGTAACTGTGGCCTACCTATTAGGTGCCTACATAATAGATTGTCACCGCTTCGGCTTTAGTAATGGTCAACGCATATAATGGTTACTGCCACCTGTAATGGTTAGGCCAACGCCTATAATGTTCAGTGCCGTTAAAATATTTGCTTGTAACGAAAGGTTTTGTTACAACCAGATACCGGAGTTAGTTTCTTTTATATAGAAAAGTCAGATATTTGGCTTTTAGTTTTAGCATCAAGGTTTCCCTC
>KK116197.1:14931-38943 GCA_000611955.2 Stegodyphus mimosarum
ACTATAAATTACATTTCTAAACTTATTATTAATCGTTAAACTTACTATTATTATTAACTTTATTTATTTCTAAACTTATTATTAGTTAAACTATTATATTTAACTGCCCCTGAAGTCTCCTTTTTAGTTCAATTATTTCGCTTTTCAATGCTTATAATAAATCTATCTGAACTATCTCATTTAAAATTTAATCCTTGTCATATAATTCTTATACAAGCCTTAAATTTGAAACATAAATATGCTACGTTTCACCGGGTAGTGACACATTCTTTATAAGTCAATGAATTTATTACAAGATTTCATGAAGTTTGCACAAAATATTAAATAAAGAAAAAACAATTTTGAAGTTAAAAATTCGAGCTTCGAAGACGACATGTTCGGGAGAAGCACCAAATGTATTCAAAATATGGTGATTCTAGGTGCCGCCGCTTTTCCATTTATACATACATGTAATATATAAAATATGCGAATTATAATTTATATTAGCAATAACCCCCTAAGGCTTAATGATAGTGTGTAGTTTGTTTATTTTCCCTTTTTATTCTAAAAATAGTAACCTTTTTCTGCACTGGACCATTTCGAGACTAATTCATGTCACATGGCTCTTACATAACGCTGGTGATGTAAAAGGAACTAAAAACTCAAGCAGCCAATAATAGTTTTACAGAGGTATAAATTATCCAATCAAACGCATTGACAGCCACATCGTAAACGCGACTTACTTGCTTTCTACACTTCGGCCTAGCTCGAATATTGCTTGCTGCTCTCTTCTTAAGGCAAACCTATAAAAAATGTAAACGTTTTGAAAAAATACGCACGAGTAGTGTGCGAAGTTTTTGTGGCCGCAACATGTTTTTAAAATAAAGGTGAATATTTAATTTCCCTCAGATGCTAAGTTTGCTATTCATTATGGCTCAATATTCTAGGCAATCAAAATTCCCGTTATTCAATTCTTCTAAGTTTGTTCTATTACACGCATACTATATATATCTATATCTATCTATCTATCTATCTATCTATCTATCTATCTATCTATCTATCTATACTATATATATATATATTTGTAGGTTGTATGTATATATATTGCATATATATACATTTGTATTTATTTAGTTTGTTTATATATATAATAATAAAGTTCCATTTAAGATAGCTGAAAATCGATAATTTTCCCGTTTTTCTTACTTGAAATGAATACGATACGAATTACATTAATGCTCTTTGTGGTTCATTTCTATTTGTAAGACAATTAATATCAGCTATTTTGTCTTGCTTAGTAATTTTTATAATATATACATGACTCAACACATTTATCAATGTACAGAATGGTCTTCTGGAATGTATCGCAGCATATTTTTCCATCAGAAAACAACGGTTCTGGATATAGAAAAGCAGTAGAAAGATAATTTTGTCCAAATGAAAAACTCGTTACGTTTTTTATTTGGTAGTCACAAACACCTCTGAAAATACAGAAACCCTTGGCAGGATTTGAACCGATCATTGTTAAAAAAATTCGAAGTCTTTGTCATTGCATAAACTTTGTGTTTCATTTAACTTCAACGAAATAAATCTAAAGAATAATTTGACATTTATCTATGGTGCCATGCTAGTGGCCGTCTTTACAAATTTAGTTTTTGTAAGTATATCAAAATAAAACAGGTTCAGAATTTCATAAATTTATCTATACCAATATACTGAGACGTCATTTCACTGAAAATTCCCTCAAGCTGCAGATACTGAACTTGGTGCAAGAAGCAAGCCTAAACTTCTCAAGAGCCTAACCTTCTCACTCTCAGAATAATTTTCATCAGAGAAATTGAGCGAACTAGTAGTTTTAATGTCTCAGATTACAAATGAAGTATTGAGTTAAGTAGTTTTCAAGCAAGTCTTTAATAAGGTAACAATATTTTTTCTCCTAGATGCGAACAATCTAAGGAATGAAAAATCTGATAGATCTAATAATTTCGTCAATCAGATTGTTGTCGATTGTCGGGGACAAAAATGTCGATCAGAGGGCGAAATCGAAAATACCAAGACCTAAAATTTTACCAATATTTAGCGGATTTGATGTTTTAGATGGGATTTTTGTTTAGCTGCAATTTGAACTATTAATTTTCAATAATGTAATAAAACTAAATATATTTTATCAAAAGCCCTTGTTCCTTATGAGCCTGCATATATTGCACATTGTCTGTAGTTGCATGTAATATGTCAATATATATAACTTTTTCTCGATCATAATTAATGCATGATGACTTTTGGAATGTGAAGAAAATGTGTCGAAAAGAATCGAAAAATAGAGTTCTATGTCATGACGTTCTGTCTTATTGATGAACGAATCCTACATATGCTTAAAAGGACTTTATTCCTAGCCTATTATAATATTCCTATTATAATAGGAAGTCCTTAAAAAGACTTCCTATTATTCCGATTTTCAGCTGTTAAAATATTTCTTCAATACATATCGCAATCTCGTTGTTCATTGATAATCAATATTGGATTAACAGTGTTTAATTAAAAAATGTATTCAACAAAGTTTTCAGCACAATGTTTTAACTAAACTTCATACAAAAGGTTCTTCTTATGCTACCAGAATAAAGTTTTAATACAAGAATTGGATTCAAGTATTTCAAAAGCTTGCGATATTTCGTATCGAAAATCGAATTCAGAATATCGCCAATCACTACACGGATAACATATATGAACTAGCGAAAGAAGTAAATAAAACCATTCGAATAAACAATCTCAGCAACTAGGTTGATTTACTAGAAAATGTTATTTCCAAGGCACCTTTGCGTACGGAGTTCTAGAGAAATCGATATCACAACAAACCGATTATCGAATCTTAATCATCGGTATTTCGAAAGTGCATGTTTCAAATTGTATTCCGGTTATTTCGTTATTTTCTTTGTTTTGAAAGAATGGGTAACAAGTACAATTTAAAGACGAAAAAGGAAATTTCCAAAAGTGTTTAAAGAGAATCAATGCTTTTGGAAAATGCCTCAAAGGTACATAGTTTGCTTTTATTATTGTTCCCAGTTGAGTCGCATTTCTAAGACATCTTTAGGTACCAAATTTTCAATTATGAATATCTTAAAGACTTAAAAACAATAATAACAATCCTGTTGCAATATTTTTGACTAGATATCTTAGCAGTTCTTATAATTAAGGTTAATGTAGTTGTTTACATACCCTGCTCAATAGTAATATCGTTAGACAAGTCTTTAAAATTTGCAGGACAAAGATTCGAGAAACAATTCAACTCTATCCAGATGATCCAATATTAGAAGCAAAATATTTAAATAATCTTGATTTATTTAGTTTATAATTAGAATGTCATGCGTCAAATATACATATTTACACGTCTTGACACGGTATTAGTGTGATGTCATCAATCATTGTCCGAGGAATGTTTTACCTCAATTCAAACCTTTAAGAACATAAAGCATTAAGACTTGCAGTTGGTTCTTCCCATTTATCGCCCTAGAATGATTGTTCTAGAAGCAGAACCAGTTTGCGAACCGATATGATATTCTATCGTATCTTCATAATGCGGAAATCCTTGGACCAATATCCAACTATCACTTCTTCTCAATAGAAACAAGACTTTCGACTGAAGAGGGAATGATCTATTATCATCTTGATGTGTACCATTCTAACCAATATCCTCTGAAGGCTTTGGATTACTGGAAATCTACCTGTGATTCCCTGAATCAGAAATTAGCGCTATGCAAGCACCCTCTGCATAATATGCGGAGATTATATCTCCTGAGCTGAGCACACGATAGAGAGTCAATTTGGACGTCGTATGCTAGTCGTATTCTAGTCTCTAGAGAATAATTATGTCATTCTTATAATTCGACAATCCATCAAAACAGAAACTTTCCTCTTACCTCCACTTTTTGTTATCCGAGTTCTCAGGTGTTGTCACAACCAATAGAATGTACTTCATGTGCCGAAATTTCGGACTAAACCGTAGCGAGTGATAAACCAACATCTTTTAAGTTGCAAGTTTCCGTCCCTCTCCGCTTGTGATAGATGATGATAAAGCATTCGTTAACAAACTTGAGGCATTGAATTTTAAACACTAGGCTTAATTCTATACATGAAACTCCATGTGATAGAATCGCGAAATCTTGCTCATGAACTACTTGCTAAGGAAAGATGAGCTAGGTTTCCAAAATATTCTATCTTGATTTGAATGAAACTAGTTCTAAAATAATTCACAAACTGAAAATTTATAACTTTATTATAAATTCAAATTTATTTTACTTAACAGATTCATAAAAAATAGGAAAAGTAAATTAATTTAAGAAATTATGATTGCTGCTCGGAGGCAGCATAAAAGCATGCGGTAGGCTGTGGATAGCTAAATTCACGTCTGCGAAGTCCTAGCCGACGTGATTTGTAAATGCTGGCCGATTTGTAAGCACCAGATGTGTCTTCAGTTCCTTCATTTCAACTTAAAATAAAGGGTCTTTTAGAAACTTCTGACGTCTCTGTTGTACTTAGAGATACCGATGAGTTGCTTTATGTCTATCAAAAGATTGGTCAAATTATAGAATAGTGAAACGCTTCAAACTTTACACATAATTTAATCGTATCAACAAGCCATTTAGCATTCAAATAAACTGAAAAGAAAGTATTTATCTGGTCAACCCTCAGATTTAACCTAAACTTTTATTGCTTTACTCGCCAAAGGGTACAATCTCATCTGCCTCCAAAGTTTTTTAGTTTCAATTAAATATTTTAAATTATTTTTTTACCTTCCACTCCCCTCTATACATAGACAAGGGATGTAATTTTTGCGGACCAAAAATTAGATAGTGAGTTCGTAGCAAATAAGCACGAGTTAATAGCTCGTTTTTACTATGTGTGTGTCTGTATGTGTGTGAAGAATTTTCCTCTGACGATAAAAAAAATTTTTTTGCTTTCCGTATTTAGGCCTCCAACGATCACATAAACAGCTGACTAGATTTTGGGTAAAATTGGACAACCGGGTGTGGTAATTTACAAGAAAATCAATTTCAAGGACAACTGAAGTTGTACTTTACTTGAAGCCTATAACAGTTTTAATGAAGACCTATATTAAAATATAATCCGAAACTTTTACGTTTTAGCATTAAGTCTTTTATGTCAATGGGAACAATATATTAGATTTTGGCTAAAATTGATAAACCAGAAACTGAACAGACTTTCATAAAAACCTATATTAGGATGTAATCCAAGCCTTAAATGTATTCTTGGAATTAGGCCAAATGCGACGGGAATAAGCTCCTTATGAAGATGAGCTCCCATTATGAATCAGTTAAATGTCATCAGTTTTGTGTTCCTTTCAATTTTGTGTCAAATCACTTATCAAATAAAAGGATGCTGCCACTAAATGCTATCGTTATGCAACAGATTTTAAGAAATTAGTCTAGAAAAAATAATATAGAGAATATTAAAAGATGTACAGTAATGATTAATACTCTATTCTAAAGATTGATTCTAAAGATTCTAATTCTAATTCTAAAGATTGATTTAAATGATTTTATGTTTTTGTTGTTGAATTTTAATGTAGCCGAAGTGTGAAGAAAGTGATGTTCAATAAATAAAGCTGAAATGACAAATTAAAAAATTATTCACCTTATTAAAAATTGTACAATTATATCATAAACTAAGAAAATACTGAAAAAAATGTGTGGCAATACTTAGCTGTCTATCTGAAATTTTAAAGATATGCTGTGGTTAAAAATGTTTTGATTTTTAAGTCGTTGATTTGTAAATAAGAATAATTATTATATAACCAGAAGAACTACGCGTAGTGGAATATTTCCAAATGAAAGCAAGAGAACTGATACGTACATGAGCACTTATATTTAGCATTGTCCATTGTACGAGAGAACAGAAGAATAAAAAATAAGTAGTGTTTATAATCAATAGTGAACTAATTTTATAAACAAATTTGATTTTATTTACAAACGATCAATCGAAAGTGATTATTTAAACCTCATTGCTATTTCGTGGAAGGTTATATACTGGCCCTAAGAGATTTTTTTCCTATTAATTGAAGTGAAACATTCAAATAATAGGTAATGTATTTTAGTATTCTATAAAACTACATATAAATCTAAGGTTTAATTAATAAATATACATTATTTAAATATTTATTAATATTTAAATTATTATTAACCTTAACAAATATAAAGTAGTAAATATTTCTATTGACTCTCTATCGTGTTATTTCTAAATATTCCCATTGCACTTACGACACTATTATGTATTAGATTGAAGGTACTTGATAATAAGCTTGATTATTACAACTAGCTAGGTAAGATCTGTTAAGAGAGTTTTCGTAAAGGGAATGACGTGTCAACGTTCATGCAGACAAGAACATTTAATAAAATTTAACTTAGATTTAATAAATTTCTGCTTCAGGTCTTAACATAAAATTATATTGCAGATAACAGTCTACGTGACTGGATAGTTAGTTGTTCCAGGATAAAATTCAAATCGAGAGGAATTCACAATGCAATTTTCATTAGGAGGAACACAAACCCTTATGGAAACTTAACGCGTTAAACTTTCAATTGCAGCTTACCACGTGGATAGACACTTCTATGGACTCCTCAACGTCGGCCAAGATTAACACCAGACATTCACCAAGAGCTAATTCTTTGTGGTTCCATCATTCTTACTTACAATCAGACGGTGGCATTTAAACACACTTCTACGGTTCTGATTAAATTTTTATACACCTACGCTTGCCTCTGAAAACCCTACATAATTTCCTAAAAAGAACGAACTGCTTCGCTGAATAACAAAGCACAGAAAAGAAGCAAATTGAAACAATTTGTTATTTACATGAACTAAACTGACACAGATTCATACCATAATTTAATATTTTTTCAGACATTCTGGGTCATGTTATTTCAACTATGTCTTAGTTGTTTTTCGCCGCAAGTTTTTTAAGCCTAAGGGGCTATTAATTTCGTTTTGTCATTTTGTGTTGGTCCACTATAAATGTCGGTTCACTTTTCAAATTGTTGCTACCAAATATTAAGCCTGTGTAATATTTAAAGAAATTACATAATGAACAATCTGCATAAATGCATACATATGTCTCGCATTGTGATAAAACAACGGTACCTAAAGCCATCACATTTTGATTAATGTAATCTTCCACTGAATTGGCACCTGGAAGCTGAAATTCGGAATCTGAAATTTGTTTTATTATTGATTTCATACTGATAACGAATTTGTGATTAACAAACTCAATGATCAAAGTGAGCAATGGCAAATACTGTACGGAAAGAAAAAACATTTTTATCTTTAGTACGCGAGACTTTGTATGGGAAACTCTAAAGATATGCTCATTTAAAAATTATTTTGCAATATTGCTTATTGATGTTGAATTGAATTTTATGGTTTAAGTGCGAAGAACATGATATTTTCTAAATAAAGGCAGCACACAAAACATTAAAAAAACGCTCCTTTGGGCGTAATGTAAAATCTGAAAGCTTTCAGAATTTTTGAAAAATTTTTTATTTAAATATTTTTTTAATTTTACAGTTTGAATATGGGTTAAATGATTTCTCTCTACAACCTTGAATTCTTCATCTGTTGAAAATCTCTGTTTTAGACATATTAGAGCAACCGCTTTTATGCCGATTAACTTCAATACGAATCCATAAATTATAAAGAATTCTTTTTTAACATATATTGCTATTAAACTTGAAGTATATTAATACTTATGAAAGTTTAACTCAAGATTAAAATCCACTAATTAAACGAACCTGAAATATATTTATATTTTTATACATTCAGTCAAATCTAAGAAGATTTAATCTCAATGATTTCATTTCATATAAACGTATCTTGCTAAAATTAAATTTTTGAATTCTTTAAAATCTAATAATTTAAAATTCAAGAGTTATTCAGGATAGAGCCAGAATTTGATATTTTTTCACTTGAGACAAAGAAGCAAGTTCGTGCCTCTATGTATAGTGAAAACATTATATATGAACATTTTTAAATTCACAAAAGGTAATGTTTTAAAACAGTGCATGTTGATGTATTTCAGAGGTGAACGTTAAAAAATTATAATTTAATTTTTAAGATGGATTTTTAGCTTTTTTAAATAACTTGGATAGTAGTTATTTACTTGAGGGTACTTTCCGGCTTGGCTGGAAACACCTAAACACAGAGCACCAAAGAAAGAGGGAAATTGAAAGCAAGTGTTTTGTCTGAAAATGTACTAACTTCTATAATCAGCTAAGGATATTACGTCATTTTTCCTTTCACTTACATTTAGACATTTAAAAAAGAGAAACGACTCCATATGCGCACATAATTAAAAACAAAGTTAAATTTATAAGCAAGTGCAGATTAAATCTCGACAGTTGCGAAGAAAGAGATCAGACAAATATTCTAAGGAAAATTAGTTTCTCCGCTAGATACTAAAGCTCTCGAAATACAAATAAAGTACAGATTTGTTTTAAACAAATTGCAATCCTAGCAGGATAAAATAATGGAAAGAAAAAAGACACTTTTAGGAGCAAACTTTTGTACATTTTAATTTACTGGAATATAAGAACGATTAAAAGATGTGAAACTCTACAACAAATGTTTAAGTGTAAACTTCTTTACCAGTAGCGGAAAAACAACTGAAACTCAATTCACACATTTTTAAGGAGTTTAATCTGGAGAGTGCGCGCAAGATCAGAATTTCAATTATGGAATTTAATTCCTGTTGCAATGCATTAAAAGGTCGAAAGATCTAAAAAAAATAAGGGCAAGTTGTAAATTAAAAAATAGAAAGAAGTAAGAGATAAAAATACATTCGCGATATAAAAGTCGACGACATTATACAGTTTCAACACGTTTCCTTACTCTGTATCCCATCGTCTCACCGATAAATATAAAACTTTTAATCAACACCCCTTGTCCCAAAACGTGCCATGCATAAGGTCTTCTAAAAATCCAAAGCTTGGATGAAAATCCCTTCGAATAGGAAATCGTTCCCAAGGGACTGAATAAAAAGATATTCCTGAGATTTTTTTACAACTTTTGGGGACCCGCTTTAATTTTCTTTTCACATCATGCACATATTCTTTTTCTGATTTCATGCGCAAATTCTGTATGTTTAAAGCGTTCCTTCGGAACGTATCTTCAGAAAATTATCTGATTTGGTTTTGTAAGATTAAAAATTTTTACCTTTACTTGAATTATTTTGTGGGCTTTGTAATTTGCTGTCAGTATAGTGTTTTGAATGAAACATTGCCTCCACATATTATACTAATATCTCGCTAGAATATTGATTTTCTAACATAAGAATTAGGTTTTTAAGTAACCAAATTTTGGTCAGATTTCTCTTTTTTTACTTCGTTTGGTTCATCCTTCTCAGAACAGAAACGTTTAATGGAATATTTAGATAGGATTTCTTTAAGAAGCAGACACTTTTGGGAAGAGTTAGGATGTACTACTGGCAGTTCTGACCACTACAGTTCGTGCTAGTGATTTACCTCCCATTATCTTGCTACTCGTGCGATGAACGCTAAAAAATGAAGATACTCGATGCAACTCTTGAAATTTCCGGTAAAATCAGTTCAATTTTTGTGCTCTTGGAAATTAATTCAGGATCACTAAAAATAATGGGAGGCAGACCTTCTGTATAGTGGGGAAAGCGTTAGAGAGCTAAGTTTCAAAATTAAAAAAAAGTAGTGATTAAGGTTAAAATAGATGAAAGAATTAATGAGAAAATTGGCAGAAGATGAAAAATTTAATGAGTAAGAATTAACAGTTACGCCTACCAAAGGGGTCAGTTGAAGTTAATTTATTAAAACATTTTCGGGTTATTTTAGATTATGGGAAATACCGTGTTTGTACGAAGATCACTTTTGTCAACTAACCAGGTTAATTTCCACTTGAGCTACCAGCAGAGGAGGAAGGGAAGGGGTGATCTTGTTACGCAGTTATGCGTTTAAATAATGTCGGCCGATTGGATTTTTAAATCTTCCAAGTAAACTTTAAAATTTTTACTAGTGAGAAACTCAATTCCTAAATGTTGCGAATTATAGAAAGCAAGAAAGCCTTAACTTGTTGAGAATGAAAAATCAACGAAATCTTTTTAATACCTTTGAAGATTAAAATTTGCACAATTCTTTCACTAGCAGTTTATACCGCGTCGTATGTTCATTTGTATTTTAGTAAAGCATGAATATAAGTATAATGCTACAATTTTATATCTGAATCATTATTTTCGTCAAAAATGGTATTTGCTGCAGCTAGGCGAAAAATCGAGAATATATCTCTTAAATTCTAAACGTAATTAAAACTCAAGAAGAGAAATTTCAAAGTTTGATTTTGACAAGAATCTAAAAACTTCCTATTTCTTTACTTTATATGGCATAATATTTCATACATAACATTTATACTCTGCTCGACATTGAAAATGCAACACCAAGAAGGAGTGGTCAGAAAGTGATGAAATTTGGAAAAAAGACAGAGACAGCAAGCAGCAATAAGTGATCTTTATTTCAAAATGATAGTCAGAATACAGAGCGAGAACGACGTCGGCTCAGTAGGATGTAGGACCACCACGGACAGCGATGCACGAAGAAACACGTCTAGGCATAGAGTCAATAAGAGTGCGGATGGTGTCCTGAGGGATGGTTCTCCATTCGCTTTCAACCATTTGCCAGAGTTCGTCTTCTGAACGAGGCAGGGGCAGAGTCTGCAAACGGCGTCTAATCACATCCCACACATGGTGACAGGTCAGGAGAGTACGGTGGCCAGGGAAGCATCTGTATATCTTGCAGAGCATGTTGGCAGATGCGAGCACTGTGTGGTCGGGCGTTATCAGCCAAGGCCGCAGTACATTATCCAAGTATCGTTGGGAAATCATAGTGCCCTGAATACGAACTAGAGGCGACTTGGAATCGTAGGCAATAGCGCCGCAAACCATTATGCCACGTTGTCATGCGTGGGGCGTTCCACAGTTACAGCCGGATTAGATCTGTCTCCACGTCGACGCCACACACGTATGCAGCGACTGTCACTGGATAAACAGAAGCGTGACTCATCTGAGAACACGACGTTTCACCATTCTGTCATCCACATCATTCCAGTCCGGCACCATTCTAAACGTTCGTGTATATGCTGTGGGGTGAATGGCAGTCTTCTTAACGGACGCGGTGAGTCCAGACCACGTTCAACCAATCGACGCGAAATGGTTCTCGTCGACACAGGAACATCCAAGGTATCTTGCACATGTTGCAGAATCGCGGTACAAGTGACTTGCGGGACCACTACAGCTTGTCGGCGGATGCGTCGATCCACGCCTGCTGACGTCACTCTGGCTGCACCTGCACCCCTCCTTCTTCCCACATTCCCGTGTTCCAACCATGTTCTCCATAGCCGATGCACCATGCTCGCATCCATGTGGGTATCAGCTGGGATTTGACGTAAGGACCAACCCGCCCTTCTCAGTCCGATCACCATACCCCTCGTAAAATCGTCTATCTGCTGAAAGTGCCTTCGTTGACGACGGCCTGGCATCTCTCCTACTACACATATATTAAATAAGAATAACAGAAATAACGACACGAATATTGCCCATTGCGCACGTTCTTTCTTTTATATCTTACTTCACGTGCGTCGGAGAGCTGCGAATTTCACATCATTCGCATAGCTTAGTGACGTGCATCTAGTCTAAAACTTGCATAAATTTCTGACCACTCCTTTTTGGTGTTGTATTTTCAATGTCGAGCAGTGTATATTACACATCAGGGATAGCAAAGTTTTGTGTACTAATAAATGAAACAGTTGGCAGGGGGGATATTAAACCAACACGACATTTTATCGATATGTTTATTAATTGAAAACAGCCACATAAAAAATACGGACTAAATTTTATTTTATTATCTTATCATTCATGAAATAAACAGTCTGTGTCTGTATGACTTTAATCAAGCGTTTATAATCTGCAGTGTATCCAAAGATTATAGTAATAAATCTTCAGTACGGGAATCAGTTAAAATTTCAATTTTTAAAGTGGTTTTCTTTCCAGTAATTAATGGGGCAAAACATATTGCGGCAATATGTTTTTGCTCTTAAATCCTTTGTAAGGTGTATTTTAATTTCATAAGAGTTATTTTTAATTTTGAAACCAATTCCTTTCAATTCTTGTTTTCCGCTTACAAATACCAGAATGAGTTTTTAGAATCGCGTTGAATGTAAATGACGTAGAAGGAGTATTTAAGGAAGGTTCAACGTACTTCAAAAAAAAAGTTCTTAGTGGCCGAGTTTGCCTTCAGGCTACTTCGTTGTTAAACCTACTACTCTCGTCCGTATTGTGCGTCCCTGTTGATAAACGCCTGCTAGTTAAATTAAGGGCCAACTGCGTTAGGCATTTGTGTCTATCTTCGGATAAGTCAGTGTAGTTTAGTAATAGATTAGTTTCTTATTTTTTACGTTGATTTGAAGCCCGAGTGGAGGCTTCCCTATACGCCCGAGAAAGAGCCATCTCTTATCATTTGTTTGGGAGAATAAAAAGGTATTTTGACCCTTCTTTGGACTTTGTAGTTAAATACTTGAACTGTCTTCAAGTTCAATAGGTTCCTCTCCATTCATTATAGACTAAGTAGTGAGGAACATTATACCTTCTTTCAAGCAAAAGACTGAATGCTGCAAAATAACGTAAATTTTTCAAAATCCAGAAATATGACCTAAAGACCAGAATCACTTTTTAAAGCTTTGCAACGTATTTTTCGATGTTACAATAACAATCTTAATGCTTTTATAGCTGATCTGCGTATCTGGAAAGTGACTGAGATTGTTTTGCTAAATACATTTTGTTATGTTTTCCTTAATACTACTAATTATTTAAACTGTCGTTTTGGTTTTCCTTGCAGTTATAAAATCAATCACTTAATTTTGATGTAAAAAAGTCCACGAAACGCTAAATTACTGAGCCATATTTCATCATTCAAATGTGCACATTCTTTGTCCTGCTCTTCGAGAAAACATTTTACCTCAGTTAAACACTTAACTGTTTTGCCCGAATCCCTTTCGGGTGTTACTAAAAGGGCCTTTTTTGCTCATACAGTGCTCGACCAATGTATTTTTCCTACATCAATACACTGCTTTTTCCGGCTTTTTTACGCTTTTTTTACTTTTCAGTGTGTTGGAGCTTTAATTATTTAAGAGTTTGTGTATAGGTTTTAAGTTCAATACCATAAGATATCAAAATTTGGATAATCATTCTAAATTACATGAATAGGTGAAGTTTGTGACACACATGATAACTCAATATATATATGGTAAAAATAGTGTTCAATACAATCGTAAATAGTTACAAAGTACTCCAACAGATTAATTAAATATTTGCGTTGTGTCTTAAAATCAGGTCCAGTGTTTTAAATTTAAAGTGAAAACATTACAAGAAGTTAAAATTAAATATAGCATTTATTTAAGATACTTTGAATTAAATACAAATAGTTACATTGGTGGCGGTGATGTGTAAACAGAATTTATCAAAATTATCATACCAGTTCAAACAGGGAATTTAACATTGAAGATTCTGATGATAACACTCCTCGGCCAACATCGCCGAGATTTTTCGTTCCAACAGTGAAGATTACAGGGTGTAATACATTGAAGATATCTTTTCCTTCATTTCTAGAAAGGAGAAAAAAAAATATATATATTAGTTCAGATGTACATTATCGTCGCCCTCCACAGCATCCTGCTCACGTCTATTTCGTCCGACATCGAGGTTTCTCAGATAACGCTGACGCTTTCAGCTCCGTCTCCTTCCTTCAAAAATATGGCTGCATGTCAATCTCCCGTCAAACCTCTCGTCAGCCTCAGCTCCCGGGCTTTTTACTCGAAACGCCAAGTCCGCTTGATTGGCGATTTTTGATGGTAGTAAAACCGCCAACAGCTCGGCAACCCTCGGGAAGAACCACGCAGGAAGGGGCAGTCCAGGGTAGAAAGAGCTCCCTGATCTGGCGACGAATCGCTGTTAGCCTCGTCAAGGGGTCCCAATCCAACATATGCATAACCTGCAAGTAAGCAAAACATCGCGCCAACCAGACCCTACGGTAGAGTTAGTAATGTAAAAAACTAGCCTCTCCGCAGGGTGCAAAAGTAACTAACGATGACAGAGGTTTCACAGACGACCGTCTAACGGGCGAAGAAATCGAAAACAAAGTGATAAATAATTTGGAAGGGCAACGGACTGAATTTGTAAGTTTTGAAGGGATACGTGAAAAAAAATTGATTTTACAACAATTTAACTTCAATACTGATAGATACTTAAATGAAAATATAATAATTTCACAGATAATTTTCTTGGGTTTATTCAGACACCAAACACGACCACCATAGTAAGAAATAATAAAAACTTCAGTTAAATATAATAATCAAGTATGAAAATTTTATATATTCTCCACAACACCAAAACGACCACCATAGTCAGAAAATATGGATCCCAAAATTTAGCAGAAAAGGGGGCATAAAATAAAAACTTAAATTAACTTTAAACACCAACTTGTGTAACAAACTTTAAAAGGAAAAGATTGACCTTAAGGATCAACTTATCAAGAGATTAACATTAACAACCAAAGTTAAGAAAAATAAATTAACTAAACAGAATTTAAATAATTAACCACCAAAAGTAAGGAAGAAAAATTTAATTACACAAGCAACTTAAAATCAGCGTTAACCAAAACTGTCAAGAGAACAAATTAAATGACTACAATTACTTTTAAACAAACCAAAGAACTTAAGCTCAACTACAAAAATTAAAACAAATTAAACTTTAAGTCTGAAGCAAAATAAGTTAAACATTACCATTAAAACAATTTAAATCACAACTGAAATAAGTGATACATAACAAGTGTTTCTAATCGATGTCTCTAGTGGACCAGGAAAGATTGGATTGTAAACCAGTTCAAGGACAGGTTTTACCGCTTTTCATTACGTAAAGATATTCAACGAGTTTGTTTCCACGTGTTCAGTGTATTAGGCTTTGCGAATAGTATTTCTTCCCAATTTTGTCTTGAAATAAAAGAACAATGGGTAACAGTAAATGGCTCATAAGGGAAAATAATTCTCAATTGGATCAGATAGGGAATCTAAATTTTCTATAAATGATACTGGTAGCCCTGAAAGTACTTTATGGGAATTCCCAAGTGATGATTAGGAAACGGAAAGCGCAGATGATCAAATTCAGGTTTGGATCTTGGGTAAAATGGATACTAGTAATCCTCCTCCGCTACCGCTGCGATTGTCTTTTACAGCGAATTTATCTCGTTCACATTTGTCTCTTGTAAAGTGTTCTTTCCAGTTCCCAGATTTAGTCATAAAAAGCCAACTTTAAGTAAAAATGCCTTAATTTCGCCGTAATTTAAATACACTCATGTCCATAAATTAAGGATAATTCGGAGTCACGCGGAAATCGAACTCTAAAATAAATATGTCACCTGTAATATCACTACACACATCTTCAAGAATCATATGCAAATTTCAGGAAGTATCCAGATGATACTGATGGTACGTCACAATGACGAGAGTGTAAGAGAGTGATATATAAGGAATACAGGCAAAGAAGTAAAATTGTTCGCAGGCGCTTTATAAGCATTTCAGTGCAATAACCGAATACTTATGACACAAAGGACGCATTTGGATGATTTTTTAGGTGGTAGAATTACGGCCGTCTGGAATGTCGGCGTACCCAACTGGAAGTATCAGACGAACTTGGAGTTGATAAGAGCTTCATCTCCAGGCTTTGGCAACGATTCCAAGAAGATGGTAATGTGAGTAGACGCTCAGGTCGCCCCAGAGTTACAACGTCGAATGAGGACCGGTATTTGGCAGTTACTGCCAAAAGAAACAGGCGGAGCACAGCCTCAGACCTGTCTCGTCAGCTCTCTTTAGCCACTGGTACGACAATTTCAAGGCAGACCGTGTACAGACGCTAGAGCAGATTGGTCTATATGCTCGTAGACCTGTCAGATACGTTCCACTTACTGCAACTCACTGTCGCCTGCAGTTAGACTGGAGTAGAGAGCATGCATTGTGGACACCGCAACAGTGGGCTTGTGTGATGTTTTCCGACGAGTCCAGGTTTAGCTTGCAGTCTGATTCTCGCCGGAATTTCATATGGAGAGCTCCAGGTACCCGTTACCACCAAGTAAACATCATTGAACGACACCGTCACGGTGGTGCAGGAGTGCTCGTTTGGGGTGGAATTATTCTGGGTTCCAGAACTGACCTGCATGTTCAAATTGGAATCATGACAAGCCAAATCTATCGGGACATCATTCTGGAACAACATGTACGTTTGTTTCGGGGCGCCATGGGCGCACAATTTGTGTTCAAGGATGACAACGCCCGTCCTCACCTTGCAAACATAATAACCGAATAGTTATGCGAATGCCTTTAATCGGAGGATATCACCCGTATGGACTGGCCAGCATTCTCACCGGACTTGAATCCAATAGAGCACGTGTGAGACATGCTTGGCCGACGAGTTGCAGCCCTTCAACCTCCTCCTACATGTCTACCGGAACTTCGGAGAGCATTGCTTTTTGAGTGATGTAATATCCCCCAAGATCAGATTGATACTCAGCATGCCTAGGCTTTGTACGGACTGTATTTTATCGTCTGGGAGACATACAATGTATTAACAATCATACCAAACATGTAATGTTGTTTTGTTGTAAAATTTAGATTTTTTTTTATTTACTCCAAGGAGAAAAAATCGCTAATTTTGCTAATAATATCAAACATATAGCATCTTGTTTTGCTCTTTACCTTTTGTTTAATGAATAAGCTTTACAAATAAGTCAAATTTGCTTTGCTTCTAACTCTTCCTTTGCCTGATTTTGAATTATCCTTAATTTACGGACATGAGTATAAAAAGTGACGTAGCCAGTAGTGATAACATAAAATTTTGTAGAAATTTTATAGAAATTTATATATTTATTGTCAGTAAGCAGATCAAATTATTTAAATAAAAGAAAAAATAAAATCTGAAATGTTTCAGATTTTAAATTGCGTCTAAAGCTGCGTTTTTTTAACGTTTTGTGTGTTACCTTTATTTATTAAATATCATGTTCTTCTTCGCATTTAAACCATCAATTTGAATTCAACAGAAATATCGTAAAATAATTTTAAAATGAGCATATGTTTAGAATTTCCGATGCACAGTTCAACGCGATGGAGATAAAAATGATTTTTTTTTCTGCAGAGTGTTGCCATTGCTCGCTTGAAATAGTTGAGTTTCTTAATCAAAAATTCGTTATAGTGTTACGAAATATGAAATGGATAATAAAACAAATTCCAAATTCTAAATTTGTGCTTCCAGATGCCCATATTCGGGTGGAAACGTTCGTTATTCAAAATTGGATGGCTCTAGGTACCGTTCTTTTATCACAATGGGAGAAACATATATACATTTATGCAGATTCTTCATTATTTAATTTCTTTAAATCTAATACAGGGCGATAATGTTTGGTGGCAACAATTTGAAAAGTGAATCGAACATTTGTGGTGAGTCAACGGAAAATTCCAAAACGAAAGCAATAGTCCTTCAGAGACAAAGCCCCTTTGAATTAATAATCTACTGAATAGTGATAAAATAAAAAAGAGAACTATTTTTCCAAGTACCCTATTGGGTTGGCGAAAGAGATTCTTTCATTACTTACTTCTTTACTTACCTTTCAGTATTTAGATGTGAGTTTGACCTTGGGTGATATGAATTCTATAGAGCCATTAATATAACATGGGTAAAATGAGTATGACAGCGTTGCTGAATATAACAGATTTGTTCAGTTTTATTTCTGATTACAATTTTTATTCGCATTCACACAGAAATTTAGCTAGATCATTTTAAAACATTAAAAAAAACTCTCGGGAAACAAGAAAAGGGAGCATTATAATAAAAAAATAGCATTGAAGCTTAACTAATAATAAAGCGCTAAGCAATATAAATTATAAAAGATCTACACATTATATTCTGTTTACATTAAAAAAATATGGAATACATCCATTCGAATTTTAAGAAATATGGAATTACTAAAACATGAATCTGACTGCAGATTTGCCCAAATGCTGTGTTATTTTTAAAAATTTTATTTGTAATTTCAGCAGTTTTATTAACGTTATTATTATTTTAACGTATTAGTATTATTTTTAAGTTATTAGTATTTCTTTAACGCTATTATTATTTTAACGTTATTGGTAATATTTTACGTTATCAGTATTGTTTTAAAGTTATTATTATTTTAACGTATTAGTATTATTTTATTTTATTAGTATTATCTTAACGTTATTATTATTATAATGTATTAGTATTATTTTAACGTTATCGCTGTTGGTTTAAAATCAACGCTTAATTGATAAAGTAACTGAAGCGAGAGAAACCAATTTCTCTGTAAATATAGTCAGACCAGAGAATCTCCAAGTGTAAAATACTACAGGTTCAAAATTAATTCTAAAACTGGTTCATTGTGAACAAAATGTAATATACAGACATCACTTTCAAACTTTTGTACAAAGCAAGACATGCTAAGTTCAAATCCGTAATTTATTTACTTAGGGAAGTTGGGATTTAACTCAAATTAGATTTAGGACTGTGCCTGCAAATGGTATAATAAATGATTTGGGAGTAATTGAAGCTTATGGGAACTGAGTGATGACAGTTCGAATTTAAACAAACGAACTGTTTCGAGGCTCAAAATTGGCCTTATCTGTATGGGGAAAATGTGAAGCAATATGAGGGAAAAATTCAGATCCTCTTAGGGATTTCCTGTTGTGCAAGAATAAAACACGCCCTGCCACATTTTGATGCCCTCTTAATGGGAGACGTATGTTTACAACGGATGATGCTTCGATAATAATGTAAGTTTTGAGGAAAATTGTTTTTAAATAGATAGCAAAAAGTATCATATGTTACCAGCTGCAAAAGACATGAAGGTGATTTATCTTAATAGTGACATGGTTTCTGAAGCATAACAATTTTTGTTTTGAGAAACCCGTTTCGAAATATTTAATATTCAATTGAAAAATATTAAAATGTTTCGAGAAACGTTCTTTAAACATCGCTGTGGAAACAGAGTTTTATGGTCAGCAGATTTATTAAGTTTAGTCTTTAATTTTGGCATGGTTCCAAGAGATTTCTGCGTTACATAATGACATTTTTTTATTTATCTGGAAAATATTATGTCCGTATGGAAATACTGATTGTACTTTAGGTTAAAAAATTTTTCGGTAGATAATTCATAAAATTTGTAAAATATTCATCACAAATTTTAATTTCATTTAAGGACTCATAAGATATGATCTTTCCAGTTATACACACTTGCCGTTCTAAAGTTAAAATGATTATTTTTAGAATTAAATCTATGTCTTCCACTGAGAATAACGTCATAGACGAAGGATAATAAATATTTCGGTTAAATTAGCGATTCTAAACCGGTGGTATGCAAATAAACGAAGTATTTTTATCTATTAAATTCAAAAATTAAATATCCCAACCTCCTGTTTAAATTTTTTCTAAAACACTCGTAAATTTATGCGATCTGAACTTTGTTAAAGGTCAATAGCCACTCATAGACATTAGCAAAATAGCCCGTTTTTATTTTCAAAAATATTTAGTTATAGACTTAACAAAATTTGTCAAAAATGATGTTTTTAAAAGGAGTAATAGAAGTGGATGCTGTATTTAACAGGAAATAAAAGTAAGTTTCCATAATATTATCTATAGATGTAGAAGATAATATTATATATACTATAGAAGATAATAGTATCTCATTAATTCTTTTAGGAATTGATCGATTTATTAGCATGTTTTTACTTTTTGTCGCCAGCATTTCAGAGCTCATATTACTCTATTTTCAATTAGAATAATTCTTACGTCGATTTGCTGTCTCTAACAGTAGGTATTTTGTTTTTTTGTTTCTTTGCGTTCCTTACTTTTCTACACAATATGAGAATATCGTCGTTTGTTTTTGAAGAACTCGTATTATATTGTGCATTTAAATATTTGTGAAAAAGCCTAGATTTAACCTAGATAGAACAGACCCAGATTTTCAAAATGGAAAAACTTCTAGGACTGACTAAGTGAAAAGTGATGATTCAGAGAGGATGAATCCAGGACAATCTTCTGGCAGTAAGAATACTGAAGCGGAAAGAAAAATTGTTTATAGTAGAAAATACAATGAAAGTTATTTATCATTTGGGTTTACTTGGAATGGAGATGAAATGAGCTCTCAACATCAATGTGTTGTTTGCGATGAACTGTTATCCAATAAAAGTATGAAACCATCGTTTCTTAAAAGACATCTTGAATCTAGGAATGCCAATTTAAATGATAGTTCTGAAGAATATTTTAAGAAGAAATTATCGGAGTTCAAGACTAGTAAACAGGTAATGAAAGGGTTTTGTTAATTCAAGTGAAAAGGCTTGGGAAGTTAGTTACCTAGTAAACCTAAGAATAGCCGAGGTTGGACATGCTCACACTGTAGGAGAAAACCTTGTATTATCAGCAGTTAAAGCTATCGTGTTAACATTATTCAAAGAAAAGGCGGCTAATGAACTTAATACTATTCCTTTACCAAATGATACAGTAACTGGTCGTATTCATGAAATGAAATTCGAAATTCCATAAAAGAGACACTTATTCAAAAAATAAAACAGAGTGAGCATTTCGCATGCCAAATTTGGCTGAAAGTACTGGTACAATGAACTTTGTTCAATTATTAGCTTGCACACGTTTCGAAGAAGATAGACGAATTACTGAAGAGTATTTATTTTGTCAACCTCTTTATGATAGAGCAACTGCAGTGAAATTTTCAAAAGAATTGACAATTTTATTTCTGAGAATGATATTCCTTGGAATAAATGGCACTGTCTTATCCAATGACGAAGCTCGGACTTTAACAGAAAAACGCTCCGGTATTATTTCTCAAACAAAGAAAGTCGCACCTGAAACTAAACTTACTGACTGCTTCATTCCTTGTGAAGCTTTAGTAGGCAAACAATCTCCTAAATCCTAAAAATCGTTTTGAATCAAGCTCTGAAAATTGTTAATTTTATTAAAAGCCCAGCTTTAAATTCAAGAATATTTATGATTTTATGCCAAGACATGGGCAGTGAACATGAAACGCTTTTGTTATATTTCAAAGTAAGATATCCGAAGTATCCAGAGGCAAAGTCTTAAATCACCTTTTAGAATTTAGAAATTCATTTAGGATTTTCTCCTCTGTGATTCAAAATTTTAGTTGCAAAATTATTTATTTAGTGAATTATGGTTGATACGTTTAGCATATTTAGCTGATGTTTTTGGAATGTTAAAGGAATTAAATTTAGTCTTTCAAGGACAAAGTGCTAATTTATTTGCCATTAGAGATAAAATAAACGCAATAATAAAAAAAACTCGAGATAATAATCAAGGCATTGGATAATAATATTTGAAGCTTTTTACCACTTTTATAAAGTTTTCCAACTGAAAGTAATTTGAAAATAAAAGAATTAGCATCCTACATTAAAATTGCTTTTCATTGATAAATAATTTCAACATGTATTTTCCCGTGGATTATGAAAAAGAAAATTGGATTAGAAATACATTTTGTTCAAGCGTATCTGAAATTTTATCTTGTGAAGGAAAAGAACAACTGATAGAAATTTTCTGTTATCTAAATCTAATCAAAGATTTCAAAAATAACACACTTGTTAAACTTAGCTGAACCGAAAAAAAAACAATTTAAAGGCATTGCAAATAAAGCCACTAAATTTTTATTGCCTTTTTGCACAACCTATTTGTGTGAACAAGGATTTTATTCCATGTTATATTTGAAAAACAAAGAACAAAATTAAAAGTGGATCCTAATTTACGGTTAAAATTAAGTGATGTAAGACCAGACATAAAGAAATTTTTCTCTCTTAAACAGGCCCAAATTTCACACTAAATTTTAGAATTAAAGCATTATACCTTAAATTTTGATAATTAAAATGGTAACCAATTTTTAATTTAATACTTGTTATGTATGCCCGTTTAATACAAATATCCAATAGTTTATGCAAATGGAAAAATATATTTTGTTTAATATTTCTATTGAGAAATTAAAAAATTATCATTGGAAAATGTAGTGGTGGTATTCAAGTTTTTCAATTTTTGTTTAGATGGTACGCGTTAGTCAAAAGGTGAGAATCGCTGGGTTAAATCATTTCACTGACAGTCTCAACAATAGACTACAGAGAATGACTAAAAAACCTAATTACTTTCTCTTCTTCTATTTACTGTCAAAAAATAGGGTATCTTAACTCTGATTCCAGTTCAAGGAAATCACGAATCTTACAAACATTTAATTCAGTTTTATGAAAAAAGGAAATAACCTTTAGTGAATCTCAATTTAAATTCTATGTATACAGGATTATTCATGAATCCATGCAATACTTCATTTACTCGTGTAACCACCATCGCCTTTTACTAAATTTATGCCACAAAAATCTAGAGGGGTCATTTACGTAGTATATGTCATTCCTGAACAAATTTCTGAACTTTTCTGAACAGAAGCGATTTGTAAGTTTTTTGTTTCCTTTTTTTCACGCTTTTTGGTTTGTGCCTTTTGTTTTTAGTTCAATTTATATTCTGTTTTACTCTATATCTCTCTTTCACCCACACTAGGTACATAATTATATATATTTATCACAATCTATATCACAATCTAGAAATGTTGGTGGCGTAACAGATGTATGAAGAAGAAACTTTCAGTCATGGCCGATTTAAATATTTCTTTTCATTGCTTGTTACCTAAACATTTTAATAAGCCAACATCTTTTCATTGATTGTTTGCCAAACATTTTAATAAGCCAAAATAATGCCAATGAGCGACTAAGATAGCCTGTTCTTGAAGAATTTCAACGGTGTAAATTATAATTTTGAAATGCGTTCGAAGTAGCATGCGTTAGCAAGTTGAATTACGAACATGAGCAGAAAGCAAGTGCGATGTTTAGAGACGGAAATCCTTGTTCAGAATTAATAGGTTCACTTTCGATTTAATTTCTTTTGATTAATTATAAGCATCTAAATTTATTATTGGCTAAAACATTATGCAAGGATCATATGACAACGAAATTTTGAAAGGACTCAATTTAGAGATGTTCATAAGCAATAACGATTTTAGGACAGGGAGGAAAATACCCAAATTAAAACAGAGAATGAAGGAATTAACACAAATTAAAGTTATTTTTTCCTTTTACGTATACATACATATATACCTCAGAAGAGCAGAAATGTTTATCTTTCCCGATGCTGTGGTCATCTATGCCTCACTGTTAGGAAATAATCAAGCATATTTGATAATTCAAGCCCATAAATTAAACAGTTGTATCGATACTTTCTGCGAGAGTATCTTTGTCAAGATTTTCAGCTATGATTGACAGCTCTCTTAGAAACAAAGAGTTGACTGGTTAATGTGGTGATCACCTCTGTCTTCGGAATTTAATCCCTCGAGATTTTTGCTTGAGAGGTTAAATCAAGATGTGCTTTTGTGCTTTTATTCGTCGGAATTTCCACAGCGTTTCCAGCATTTTACGATTTGTATGTTTAGTCGGATCGTTACATTTTCTCATTTTAATATTTTGTCTGTGGGACAAAATGAAGTGTCGCATTTATATCTACTGTCTCAGGAAATGTGGACACTCTGAACGTTTATGAAACATGTAAAAACAGTTGACGAATTTGCCAGCGCTTCAGTATAACGGAATTCAATAGCGATTTCTTAGGTTCCGTGCTATAAATTTTTAAAATTTCATGGAATTAAGAATAATTCTATATTAAAATTTATTTTATTAATATTATTTCATGCTTTATAATTACCTTCATCTAAATACGAATAACTACAGGATTATGCTGAAAATCATAATAATATCATAGTTACTTCTTAGATGATTTTAAATGCTGTTATAATCTTAAAACATTAGTAATTTCCAGCCAGAATATATATGAAATCTATTCTA
>KK116197.1:38969-87241 GCA_000611955.2 Stegodyphus mimosarum
ATTGTTATTATATATATAGAATTATATATTATTATTACAATTATGAACTATTGTTATCATATTATTATGAAGAGATTGCATAGAAAATCTAAAACGCATTTGTGAATTTTTATTAAACTACTAATTATTAATTTAACTACAAAGTTAATCTAAAACATCATATTTTTAGTCCAAAGGGGCTTTGTTTTCGAAGGACTATAGTTTTCATTTTGCGAATTTGCGTCGAATCACGCTGAATGTCTGCTTCACTTTTCAAATTTGTGCCACCAAATATTATCGTCCTGTATTATATTTGAAGAAATTAAATAATGAAGATTCTGCTTAAATGTATGTATGTTTCTTGCATTGTGATAAAACAACAGTACCTAGAGCCATCCAATTTTGAATGACGTAATCCTACCGCGAATATCAGCATCTGGAAGCTCAAATTTGAAATTTGGAATTTATTTTATCATCGATTTCATATTTTGTACACATTTAATGAATTTTGATTAACAAACTGGAGTTTTTTAAAGCGAGCATGGCAATGTTGTACAGAAAAAACATTTTTATCTCCAACGTGTGAGACTGTGTATCGGAAATTCTAAAGATATGCTCAATTTAAAATTATTTTGCGATATTCCTTTTGAACTGAATTTTACGGTTTAAGTGCGAAGAACATGATATGTAATAAATAAAGGTAACACACAAAATGTTAAAAAAACGCCCCTTTGGGCGTAATTTAAAATCTGAAATCTTTCAGATTTTCTTTTTTTTTAAATTTTATTTTATATTAAATAGTATAACTGTGGCATAAAACTTCGTACCTGTTCCGTACAGATTATACTACAGAGTACTGGAAACTTAAGTCCTTGTCTTTTTCAGATGAAACTCTTATTTGCTATTTAAACTAGTAAATAACGCTTTCTTGGAATACGACTGTTTATCAATATTTACGATGGTAACGTACTGTCCCTGTTTAATATTTGTTCAGAAAAAGTACTAAAAAGGTAACGTTTAACTAACTCTTCAGTCACAGCAGTAATAAAAGTAGAAGGTTCGACACTTAACTTCAGGAATCACATTCAAAACACGGCATTGCTGAATCCCCATACACTGATTAATACTTTTCATAAGTTTCTAAAATTGTTGTATCAGAAGGAAAGCAAACTAAAACAGCGTAATGTTTTCACAAAGCTGAAGATTTGAAAAAGGAGGCTAATTTTGGAGACAATGTCAAGTGCATTTTACGTTTCATTGCATAGTTAAAGCGTAAAAAAGATACTGGCTGAATGAAAATGTCCAGAAGTGGCCTGGTGGAAAGTCCACTGTACAGAAGTTGTTTTCACCCGGTTTCAAACCTCTGGAAATAGGTAGTTTACATTAATACTTTCGCTGTTATGCGTTTCCTTACACAAATCTTCCTTCTCCCGCCTTACTACTTCCTTACGCAACCCCCGCGCGTTTTCTGCAATTGCTTAAATAAACAAACAAAACTGAAGTGGAAAAAAGGCTAGAGACATTTCCACCTGCATCAGTTCTTTCTACAAGCGTGCATGCGAGAGCTCAGAACCACCTACATATTTTCATGGAAATTAATGCATTTCTTATACAGTAACTTGTTAAAATCGATGACGAATTCTTGTCTAAAACTTAATTAAATTCCTCTTGAATCTTAATTAGAAGTGCATTTTCAGAACGTATCTTGAGTTGTTAGCGTCTTCATTAAAATTGTAATTTACGGTTTCTCTCTTCAAAATTTTTAATTCAGTCTAAGGAGGGAAATAATGATTTGCATTGAAATTAATAACGAATATGTACAATGGAAAATTAATTTAAGTTTAGCAAATAGGTTTATAGCCAAACACATCCAAGATCTGACTTCACCCAGTAAGCAATTTTTTCACGTACTTTTCGCTTACATTATTTTAAATTACAGAAATGAAGCATGATAAAGCTTATTTCAGAACAAGAGAGAAATGAAGATACTCATTTTGAACTAATGAAATAAAATTTGGTATGTTACTCTTAATTAGTAGAATCTTGTGTATTCCATCTGCCTCAGGAAATATATTATTTTGAAAATTTCTCTTAGTGAACGCTTATGAATAGTAGTGCGTACTTTTGTAAACATATTTATAAAGTTTCCTTTCGTTAAATTATCATTCTGTGAAAAATATTTTATGAGATGGAACTACATATAAACAAATTCTGGGTTTTTAAAGTTATCAAATGCAAGGAAAAAAACATTTAAATTTTAAGAGGTTATTACAGAAATCCTCCGTGTTAAGTCAAAAAATTGTGTACATGCAAACAAAACGTGAGATGCAGTTCAATAGAGAAACTAAATTTAAGTACGACATGGTAGAAAAAAAATAAAAGTACAACATGGGAGCAATTTTTTATTTGGCTGAAAAATATTTAACATATGTTCTTTAGGGAAGATAAACGAAGTAACCTGTGATTTTATAATTATTTTATAACACCTGTTGTGGGTTCCAAGTAACTTGGTTTAATCAATTACCATAAACACAAGGTGTTTATCTTTTTTTAGATCTGTGCCTGGAATTATCACAACCAGAGCATCTAACGATCAAACTAGCCAATACAGAATTAAAACACTACACGTTTATTCTCCCTCATTCTTGTGAGCGTTTAAATTAAAATATGCAAGCATAAAATTACAAATGAATCCTTATCTGATTTCCAAACAAAATCTTTTTTCCAAAATGGATATAAATTCAACAATTTTAATCTAACCTTGGTAGAATTTACAAGCTCGCCTAGATCTCCGCAGAGATTAAAATGGTTATTCGAAAAAACAGTATCTAACATCAAATCTACGGTACTCACAGCTAGACTAGTAATAACGTAGTCAACCGGCTTTGTTAGAATCGGCAAGGCAGTGAAACGCAGGCCAAACTCATACGCTCTTATTCGTAAATTCTTAAAACTTACAATAAAACTGCTCACTACTCAAATTTACATAAATTCTGGGATGAATGAACCTCATGGATAAAAGAGGTAGAGAGGAAAGAAGTAACTGAAACTAACTGCAGGGTTTTTGTTCTGTATGCAATCTAAAATGCTACAGACCCTACTAAACTAGTAGCGAGTTATAGTTATGTCTTAAACAACTCCCAAAATACTGAAAACGGAACAGGAACAAGTTGCGCTACAGACAAAACTTTCAAAATTTTTATGTATTTAAATGAACATAACAAACAATCCGATTCAAATACTGATAATATAGTCTAAGACGTCACATTGCTGGTTCAGATATTTTACTGGCTCGTAACGTAAAACAGTTTGCAGTATCTCCCGTATTTCAGCAAATATCCTCAACATAGAAACTTCGCATGCTTCACAACAATGTTTACCGCAATTTGGAAATTGTTATTAGCCTCAAATTACTTAGATTTGGATGGCGAATTCTATCATATGTAACAGATATTCCATACCAACCGTCCATATTAGTCTGATACTAATTTTCGACTCTTCTAAATGCCTCTCCTCAAAGAAAAGGTATTTCACATACTACTTTACATACCTCAACGAGTCTATGGGTTATCCCTCCTAAACGATAATTACATAAAGCTGACTTCAAATCATAAATTGCATAAATAAATGTCAAGTATCTATATACCAGTTATGTAAATATCGGTTCGAGTTGTAGATGAGTGCCAGAATAAATTAAGTTGTTCTAATAGAGCAAAATTAAAAAATATTTTCTCCTTCAAAATATGGTAAAGAAATATATTTGTAAAAATAATCAAATCAGAATAAGAAATTATTTTAGATCTGCACAAAGAGTTTCGGATGAGAAGTTGCTAACGAACAGTTCACTTTTGTACAGAGCTTAAGCTTCATAAAAATGTGAATCAAATTCAGCAAGATGTAAATCGAGCGACACATAGCAATACTTAAATTTATAGGATAAGAAAATCTGTAATGTAACTCACTGAGATTTTCAGTAAATTAGTTATAGCTTTTACGCGAATAGTGTGAGACCAGTAGTCAATACGGAAGACAACTACGCAATTACTATGAATATATTTTGCTCAAAGACTGAAGAACCTTCTCGTTTGGCTCTTCGTCTCGAGAACTTATCCAGACCATACTTATATATATAGTATGCATGTATGCCACATTTAATAGGGAACAGGACGTGGAAACGTAGCACGTAATTTGCATTTATCACTTCGAGAGAAATTGAATTTCTGAAAGTGGTCTGAATGACTCTTAATGAAGTTGGCGCTCACGAAGTTGGAGAATTCTGGCAATAACCACTGTGCATACGTGGGGGTGCAATCTAAACTACGACTGGAGTTGCTTAATTGGAGGCTTCGCTGTTTGGTAGTTAAAGAATTAATATTTTATTCAGTAGAAGAGATATGAGTCAGCTTTTATCAGTTTCAGTTGCCTAATCACGGGTATGGGTTTAATTGAAAACTAGGATGAAGTACATTCATTTACTCTGATGAGATGTTTAGCAACATCAGCCTATAACGGAGATAATAAATGCATGCGCTGTAATGTTCATAATCTACATATATATATACAAATACCACACACACACACACACACACACGCACACACACACATATATATATACAAAATCTGTTTTCCAATCAAATCTGGATAAAAAGGTAAAAGTAATTTGATTTTCGTTATCAGTTAAAATTATAAAATTTTACTTTAAAAGATTATTCTTCTTTACAATTACTATTTCATATATTACAATTTGACTCGGGCAGGTATTGCACAACATATTGCTCATTTATACAGGCTTTCTGCTAGCCAACAGTAACTGTCTTGTTATGAACTCATCATTATCGTTTCCATGGTTTTGATAAAGTCTTATTTTTTTCTTTCTGAACACAAATACTTTACTATGAAAATAGAAGTCTTTTACGATATAAGTTGCTCAAGAAAAAACTACAATACTGTGATAACATAACTCGTTTTCACAATTTGATTCAGAAAAAATGTAAAAATGTCACTTTCACAAACATGAAACTTTGGCTTCTGTTGTGCCTAAGCAGCAGTGTTGAGCAAGCATTTCGAGAATCTTCTCCAATATCGATATAAGTGTATGATATATAATCATATACAAATGCTCAAAATATAATAAATAATCATTCAGAAATTGGTATTTTCCTGGACCTAGTGGTCGTAAGAATCGGACTATATAAATTTAGCCCTAATTAACGTTTGATATACCATTCTATATATGTAAATAATATTCGGTTGTTAAATTCCGGAGTGTCGTCTGATTCACAATAAACTTAATATGTTTTATTAAAAATTAATTATTACCAATTCCGGGTGCGATAACTATTTTCAAGCGTATGAAAATGATTCTCGCTAATTAAAGTTACAATAAACCACGTGACGTCATATATCGTTTAAGAGCTTCTCTGCTATAAGATTAAACTCGGCTTATCTGCATTTTTCTTTCACTATTTCTATTTAAAACTCTATCAGGAGCACATTGAGCATTTTGGAAAAAAATCTCTAAAAATAAATCAAATGGTTTAGGAATAAAACCATTTGGAATATTATTTTCTGAACTATCTGTTGATGCAAAGACAGAAAGGAAATCTGGATGATCAGTCTGATCGTCAAGCAAAGGATAAATTTTAAAAATCCATGAAAAGTAGTTTAAAACATGAAACGTTCTATAGCAAGTTTTGTAAAACCTTCAATTAAGAATACTGCATTTTAATCACAAAGTAGATTTATATGCCCAGTTTGAGGAAAATATGTTGAATAGAAGTAGGGCAATGATCGATTTCCCCAGCTGACCCAAACAAACAAACAACCACAGAAATCAACATAAATTAAACGGTTTAAAAATAGAATGATTTATTAATATCTGACAGCATTTTAACAAGAAACAAAAATTAACAATTCTCTAGTATTATTTAATTCTTCGTACTTTAATTCAAAAACGCTCAAAGAATTTTTTCATCATTGCAACATCCGCAATAAAGCTAACGTGGCTGCTTGTCGAGCGGAAAGGAATTGGACCTAAAATAATCACCAACAGAGCTCATCTGTGGACGTGAAACTCCGGATCACGTAATTCACGGGCTATCTCCTTCGCTCAGAACCAAAATCCTTTTTACCATGCTTCACGTTATTTTGGGTCGTCATCCGCTCAAGGGTTAAACGTTTTGCTCCTACAGGCCCTCATCTGTATTCTTCACTGTCCCAACCTTCGCCACCACATTGCTTTCTTTCACCTTAGGGATTTCTTTCTATACGGACAGGTGCAATGTGATGTAAGCAGCGTGCTCCGATTGAACTGTATATGAGATCGTGACGGATCGGTGAGCTGTTTAAAATTGCCCAAAGACTTTCTACGATTTTTGAAAAAGGCAATGTGTGAAAGATGAATAAATCATACTAGTATTATTGCAATTTCTTTAATAGTCGAAGACGTTACATTGTTTTTATTTAGCTACAAATCCTCTGTATCACATGTCGGACGAAACTTGACAGCCTGCTATTCCCAATGCATAGCGCAATTTGTTTTTAGTGTTAGAAATATTCAAATGATGATGTAAACTTTAATTAACATAAAAGTGTAAGGCATATTATAAAAGCCCGCCTGTGCAAAAAATGAATAATTTAATAAATTATTTTATCCGCACATCGTAATAACATTTTCAGCAAATATTATTACTTTTAGATATATTTACATAAATCTCTTTTTTACTTCCTTGTAGGAAGTGAAAAGGAAGTATTGTAATAGCGAAAAATTTAGGGTACCATATTTCAAAGTGACATCCGTGTGTAAGGACAGAATAAAGGACTCTTCCCCCAAAAAAAAATAACTCTAAAACTGATTTAAAATGGATTCTAAAGAGAATTTTTCATGGCGCATGTATGTATGTATGTATCTCGCATAATTCAAAAACGAGTAGCCTCAGTACGTCGAAATTTTGCATATAGGGCTGTTATAACATATAGATGTTCACCTTGCATTTTAGTTGCAACCGACCGCAGCAAAAGTATATAAATATATGTATATATATATCCACTTTGCTACTCGGCTCAGTGAGCTCAGTTTCTTTATTTTTATAAGTTTATAAATTGCGTATTTTTTGCTTTAAAAATGATTGAATTATGTTGTTTTTATCTTTCGGTTAAGATTTTTATGCTTTTAGTTAACTTTCATGCAATAATTGTGAAATTATCAATAATTTAAAAGTTTCTTAAGTGCAGCTAAGCCTAATTTTTGGTTATGAAAGCGGCCATATTAGTTTTACATTGGAAGCTTAGCAGAATAGTAGATTTGTTGCCGATTTAGAGAAACTAAGCTTCGCAACAAGAAAGTAACGTCTTCTTTTATTATTGCGAATTAAATTATGCTTCTTTCATTCTGGAATTATCATTTAAGTAATTAGCTGTTTTTTGAGTGCAAATTGTAATTTAAATTGCAAAGATTGTTTTTTTAATTGCTTTGACTGTACCTGGTGTTCTATGTTTCTCTATAGCTTTCAATTTTTAATGAAAATATCTTGAATGTTTGTGTATTTTTGTCTTATCGCGAAGTGAGAACTGAATTAATCTGTAGGCATGCGCATTAGGTAAGCGGCGCTGAGTCGTCTGTGAAAAGCTGTTTCTTTTTTATTTGTTTAATTTCTTTTATACATCGTTTTAAATTTATTATAGTATTTGAATAGAACTTGTGGTAATTCTTCAGGTGCTATAAGTTTTGCTCACTGTGAGTTATAAAATGAATGAGATGTAACGCTGTTAAGTGAACCTAGCGCCGAAGTGTGGCTATGGTAAATAAATATAGTGAACTTTAAGGAGTGCATTTATTCTATTGTTGTTTATGCGCTATCGACGAAGTAGATTTAATTCAAAATTCGTTAACTTTTAATTCAATATGTTTAAATGAAATACAAGAAACCTGCGTATAATTTAATACTCCGTACAAGAAAGTCATGTGGTGTACACATCAGATTTTTATTTTATTAAAAATGTAATAATGCTTTTTTTTAATACTTTGTCGTTTTCTGTTTAATTTTTTAAGTTCTAAATAAAGATGATTTATGTAACGCTGGAGGTTTTAAATGGGAAGTAGTTTCAGAACTGAGTTTTAATTTTAATTTATTTTTAATCTTAATTAAGATTTAAACCTACGAGTTGGCAAAATTACATATTTTTGTTATTTCAGGGAACTAAATATTTGCTTACTTTTTATTAAAATTAATAAGCATTTTAATGGTCAGTATTATGGAGGGGTATTACTCTTTAATTTCTCGTTCTCAGGCGGCAAGTTAATTTTAACATGTTGAAGGAGACGTATTGTTTTGCTGTCTATAATCTTTTCTGTTTTCCTAAATTTAATTTACAACGAAGTTCTGAATATCTGGATTTTACACATATGAAAATCCAGTTCCCCAAATCGTTTGTTCGTATTTTTAACTTAGAAAAACGAAGTTTTTATTATTTTATTTCTTTCTAATTTTTTTTATTTAAATGCTATACAAAGGTAGCACAATACAATTCATATTTTTAAAAAGCTGCTAAATTAGTTTAGGTAAATGTGGATCATAAGCAGATTGGCCAAGAATAATCGAGAAATTCGCAATCAAGAAGCAGTAATGGAAGACTAATTAAATGATGTACACAAAGTAATGTGTCTTATAAGATGTAGACTATGTATGAAGTCTACATATAATGAACCTGAATATTCCTTTTATTTCTGGTACTCCTTTGCTATGAGAAATGTTTCTTTTTAAAAGACAGTTTAAATAAGTATAGCTGTGTCAGTAGTCAATTTTTTCTCTTTTCAAGGTGTTCTTTATCCTGCAATATACAGCCTAACTTCAGCCTTTCTTGTTTATAAGACATTTGGTACAGGCACATTAAAAAATCGTTTAACTCTTAGATCCGCTGAAGAAATTATTTTCGAAATGTTTTTTTATTTCACGGATTTCTTGTTTGGTCAAAACAAAAAGTATGACGACTTAAGATTAAGTTCGATATTCCTGAAGAGCTGCGGATGCATTACATTGATTCATGTAATGCAGCTTCACCAGTAACGCAGGTTCCAGTAACGTGAGAGGCATGTTCACTGGAGCTTTTTTACTTTAGCTGAGATTATTTGTCGGAGTCCAGTCCAGTCCATATAACTATTGCCGAAGTTCCTCTAGTAAATGCAGCGTTATCGGCTCCTGATAATTTTGCCAAGAAGGCACATGACAGTGAAGCAGTCCAGACAAGTGTTAGGTGAATAGAAGTGGAACGAGGAGGTGACCCAGTGTCACAAGGTAGAGTACTAAACCAGAGTTAAAGCCGTAACAAAAGCAAGTGGGAGGCTGATCGAGCAGACGCGTAATATACCTGACATATGAAAAACACAAGCACAATTACAACATACATCAATACAGTAAAATATATATACAATATATACAATATATGCAGGTATAATACAGAAAGATAAAATAGAGAAAATGCATATCATAAGATACAATGAAAATAAAATGCAATGGCATATGAATTGTAGCGGGTCAATTAAGTAGGGAAATTTGATCCACAAAGGTGGGCCGCAAGCGGACAAAGATTTTTGTTTTCTTCAAGAATGATGTAATTGAAAACTTCAAATTGATTTAAATGAGGGCATATCAGCGCCTTGTTGAAAATATTTTCATTTATTCTATTGATAAAGTCCTTCATATATTCAATTTTCAGGTCTCTATGCAGTGTTTCGTTCGAAACGAAGTAATTGGCGTTAGTAATTAGCCGTAAAAATTTGTTCTGTATGATCTGAATTTTATTGAGATCTCTGTTGCTCACTGTTGCCCAGGCAGGGGAGGCATAGCACATGATCGGTCGGATTTGTCGGAGCTGTCTACTACTTGATTTTATAGCCCCTATTACTGGCGCTGTCATCGCATAACATTTGCATTTTTCTTTGATACCCGTGTTTTGTGCTAATTCTCGTTATTGTAAGCTACAGCGGCGCCACAAAATGCCCTAGTGGTGATTTTTGGAACTATTTTTTTTCACGGAATTCTTTTTCCCATGTCCTGATTAGTCTAAATACCAAGTTTGGTGCCATTTCGGCTACTAGATTGCGCTACAAGGCGCTCCAAACACTGTCACTTTAAAAAAGATCACCCTGTATATGTGAAAATCAGATTGCTCGTTTTGAATTTTTATGATTTATAAGGATTAATATTTTTTTAATATTTGTTTCATTTTTGGAACTTTGATGATAAATTTTTTGAGGTCTTAAGATCGTAAACTGGAGGATTCAAGTGGATTTTTTTCCTTAAAATGTTGTCAATAAATGAAATGTTATATTTTGTATTTAGTTTTACAAAAGTACAAATAATTTTTTAATTTTCATTTAATATGCACTGTTAAAATAAAATACTGTTGCGTGCATACGGGTTTCTAACACATTGAATGCACACGTCCGATAATAAGTAGTTAATAAAATTTATTCTTAACAACAGAAATATATCAGAATTCTGGATTTTTTCTCAGAGATATTCGTACAAATGCTCACAATATACGCAATATCACGCAGTATAATCAGTAACTATACTTCAAATTACTAAAACGTTAAATATAAGCAATGCAAAGCGCATTTAAAGAGAAAGCTAAATCTGATATCTCAGTTTACGCCGGAACTAAGCAACTCGCAACAACAGTAACTAAACAACTGAACTCAGATGCTCTCTCTCTCCGGCTTTTATAGCTTTCAACCGGTTGCGAGATATTTCTAGTATTTTCTGCTTTTAGAGATTTCTGGAAAGCAATAAGAAGATGGAATTACAATTACAGCTAACATAGTGGTCAATTACATTTACGCAATTTCAATACAAATTACCGAGATAACCATTTACTCAAGTTAAATGCACGTGCCCCTGTATTCTTAACTTTCTCTCATTGCTTTCTCTTAAAATTTGTCCCTCACTGCATTGTACGGGGAAATACAGTAATTTTAATTATAATTGCAACAAAATTAACTATCTAAATGCAAAATTCGTAACAATACGGTAATCGGTGAAATAAATTTCTCTCAACTTCATATTAATACATTTGTATACAACATTTGCAGCAAACAGAGTATTTAGCTATTAGGGGAAAAAATTAGAACCCACCATCCAGAATTGCGAATGATTCCAGTTTATTTTGATACCTGAACTTCTGTGCTTTTAATAGATTTAAAATTTGAAAACACGATTAAGTAGGCTCTTGTATCCAAAAATGGCACTTTATATCTAACAGGTTTAATGAATGAACATAAAATAAATCGCAGGTTCTCAACATCGTAAGTGTAAAAAAAAAAAGAAATCTTTCATTTCCCTATTTATTAACATCTATTAATTCTCAAATACTATAAAAAACGCCTTTGTTATCCTCGTGCATTAATTATTGTGCAGGTTAATTATTCACTAAATAAAAATTTCGTTACCACATTTCTCAGCTTTGCTCGAAACATTTTTACTTGGTAATTTCATCTAAGGTTAAAGAACAAAGAAAATCTGCCCCTTTAAAAAACTGTACCGCAAATTAAAGGTGACGCATATATGATTTATTTTTAAAAATGCATTTTTGCTGGCAGTGAAATGTCATATGCTAACAAGACAAGTGGCATGTATTCTGACAAAGTAAAGAATACTTTAAATCAAATATTTCCAGCTATAAATACGAAGGTTTACACAAACTCGGATACTTTTCTTGAGATAATTAATTAGCATTGTAACAGTCGCTGGAAAAAGTCTTCAGTCTCTGCTTTAAAATGTGTCGCCAAACTCCAACAATCTAATTAAACTATTTCGATACTAATACATAAAAATATAAATATTTCTACTTTGTTATTTATTTTTTTTAATTTAGATAGTATGTATTGGATATCTAATAGAAAGATATTTTAGACACTGGTGTTAGAATAAATATTTATTTACATGTTAAATATTCATATTTTTCTATATACGATCTATTTATATTTGCCATAAAATAAAAAAACGTATAAAAACCACGATGTAGGAAACGGTCATTTCTCTCGTCTTCTAAAGTTTATGAGAACAATGATTAGTAAATAATTTCAAACTTGAGCAACACTTTGGCTTTTAACCAAGGAGTATTAGAATAAAAATAATTATGATGATGTTATTTTTTGTTCAAGGGAAGCGAAAAATATACTAATAATCCTATCCGTATACCCCCAAATTACTATTTTAATTTCTTCAAATTCATTAACGTAAACTAAGTGAGATGAAAAGTATGTGTAATAGTGAGGGTATTAAAAGAATTCAGCGCCTGATCGTGTTTAGTTGCAAGAAGAAAAAATTGAAGATAAGTTGCAAGAAGATATTAGAAATATTTGCAAAGTGTTATATAATTTTAGCGTATGTTCCTACATAGTACATATATCATCATAACATTATATTTAGAACATAAATGTGTAAAATTCTATTCACTTAAAACACAAGTAAATAAGAGATCATCAATCAAGGTATGGACAAAATAACATAAATTAAAAGTATTGCGCTGCGAAATACGAAATAACCCATTTTTAGACACTGATTAAATAGTAGATAATTAAACTACAAAATGAACAGGCTAGGTTATGTTGAAAAAACTATTATTAGTCCAAAGGGGTTTTGTCCCTGAAGGACTATTACTTTCGTTTTGCGATTTTGCGGCGGAAACATTAAAAGTCTGAATCACTTTTCAATCTGTTGCCACCAAATCTTGCAGCCCTGTATTATAGTTAAAGAAATTAAATAATGAAGAATCTGCATAAATGTATGTATATTTCTCTAAAGGTGATAAAACAACGGTACCTAAGGCCATCCAATTTTGAATAACGTACGTTTGCACCCGAATATGCGCATCTGGAAGCCCGAATTTGAATTTTTGGAATTTGTTTTATTATCTATTTCATATTTTGTAAAACTTTAACGAATGTTTGATGAACAAACTCAAACGATTTAAAAATTAGCAATGGCAGCACTCTACGGGGAAAAAATCTTTTTATCTAAAGCGAACGGAACTGAGTATCGGCAATTCTAAAGATATACTCATTTTAAAATTATTTTGCGATATTGCTGTTGAACTCAATTTTATGGTTTAAGTGCGAAGAGCTTAAAATCTGAAACCTTTCGGATTTATTTTTTTTAAATTTAGTATATTTAAATTCGTTTACAGGTTACATTAAGAAAATTCACAGGAAATAGCTTGGGTACACTGATATTCATAATAAATGAAAGTAATATACCTTTATTTATTGTACCAGTTAGTTTATAAATATACCATAAAGAGTTTATAAATATACCATAAAGAGTTTATAAATATACCAGAAACATGTATTATGATTTCTGAAAAATACATGAATTAGATAAATCAGCTGGCAAAACTGGTTAACATTGGGTTCGAAAAATTATAAACCTTAAATTTATATAAAACATTTTTGCACCACTAAAAAATATAATTTTCCACTACATATTAATTGTACTAGACTGTTAAAAAACGGGGTCTATCACTGGGAAAGACTTACGCTAATCAATTAACAATTAATCAGTCAATATTATTATAAACTTGGTTATATTTTCTCTTATGCGTTTAATAAGTTTTAAAATAACAAACGAGCTTCAATATTTCTGCCAAATTTCCAATTTTAAAATAAATTACCTATATTGAACAAACAAAAGATACTACGGCCGAGAGGAATACTCTCCTTCCGATGTGGACACTGGTTACCTAAAATGCTCTGCGTCAGTTCTTCTTAAATATCGCTTCCATCGTAAGACTTTTACGTCTCCTCCTGCACCTACTAAAAACTTCACAGAACACCAATACGATCGCTGACGATGACTAACTGTTTTCTGGCGAGGAATTCATCATATGTTGTGACGAGGATGCTGATCTGCGTTATTGCGGTTTTATTGAGTTAATTAATTATGTATATCTAAAATTATGATCTGATTTACTATCATTTTATGTGAAATGGTGATAGAATTCTTACATGGATCCTCCATCCTTGGGGTCTTGAGAAGTGTTTACATTTGTATTTCAGTGAAATGCATTTCTAGCTGTTTCTAGAGTTTAGGGAATATTGTGTGTGAGATTTGAGTGTTTTCGGAAAATTCAAAGAGGTACAGCTTTTCTAAAATTTGAAAATCATTTTCGCCATTTTTATTTCAACTTGATATTTTTTATTTCATACGAAGTTGCCAGACAGGATATTATCTAGCTTTATTCTCAAATATATTGACTTTAAGAGTTGAGTTTGGAATTAATGTAACTGGCCTTATATAATTTATGTATAAATTTAAAGGCTTATTTAGACAAATTTTTCATGATGAAGGCCAATGAATTTATCAAACACTTTAGAAAAAGTGCGATTTTATGCTTAAATGTATACTTGGGTAGGCTGAAGACTCGAAAACAAATTTTTTTCAGGAAAAATTGCCGGAGAATCAGGGAACGTTTCAAATAATTTGGAGAAAAGCAAAGATAAAAAATCTGATGTGTACACCATATCAATTTTTTGTAAAGAATATTAAATTATACTCAATTTTCCTGCATTTCATTTAAACATACTGAATTACGAGTTAACGAATTTTGAATTAAATCTACTCCGTAGATAGCGCATAAACCACAATAGACAAAATGCAATCTTCTTAAAGTTCACTATATTTATTTACCAAAGCCACACTTTGGCGCTAGGTTCACTTAACAACGTTACCTCTTATCCATTTTAAGTCAGAGTGAGCAAAAATTATAGCCTCTGAAGAATTAGCACAAGTTCTATTCAAATACTATAATAAATCTAAAACGATAAAAGAAATAAAAAAAAAATCTGAAAGATTTCAGATTTTAAATTACGTCCAAAGGCGCGTTTTTTTAACGTTTCGTGTGCTACCTTTTTTTATTAAATATCATGTACTACGTACTCAAACCATAAAATTCAGTTCAAAATCAATATCGCAAAATCATTTTAAAATGAACATATCTTTAGAATTTCCGTAAGTCTCGTGCGCTGGAGATAAAAATGTTTTTTTTTTCCGTACAGTGTTGCCGTTGCTCGCTTTGAAATCATTTAGTTTGTTAATCAGAAATTCGTTGAAATGTTACAAAACATAAAATCGATAATAAAGCAAATTTCAAATTCAAAATTAGGGCTTCCAGATGCCCATATTCGCAGTAGGATTACGTCATTCAAAATTCGATGGCTCTAGGTTTTATCACAATGCGAGAAACATGCATACATTTATGCAGATTTTTCATTTTTTAAAATTTAATGCAGAGCGATAACATTTAGTGGCAACAATTTGAAAAGTGAAACGGGCATTCAGAGTGAATCGACGCAAAATCGCAAAACGAAAGTAATAGTCCTTCGGGACTAAATCCCTTTGGACTAAAAAGGAAACAGTTTTTCGCAGACGATTTAGCGCCGCTTACCTATGCGCTTCTAATTAATTCAGTTCTCACTTCGCGGTAAGGCAAAAATACATAAAAGTTCAAAATATATTCAGTAAAAATTGAAAGATATAGAAAAACATAAAACAACAAGCGCAATTGAAACAATTTTTACAATTAAAATTACAATTTGTACGCAAAAACCAGTTAATACCTTAAATGATAAAAGCATAATTTAATTCGCGATAATAAAAGAAGACATTACTTTGTTGTTGCGAATCTTAGTTTCTCTAGATTGGCAACAAATCCGCTATTCTGCTAAGCTTCAAATGTAAACAAATATGGGCTCGATCATAACCAAAAATTAGACTTAGCCGCAATTAAAAAACTTTTAAATTGTTGTTAATTCCACAATTATTGCTCGCAGGTTAACTAAGGGTATAAAAATCTTAACCGAAAGATAAGGACAACATAATTGAGTCATTTTTAAACCAAAAAATGCACAATTTACAAATTTATAATAGAAATAATAATAAGAAGAATAAAGAAACTGCGCTCACTGAGCCGAGTAACAGAGTGGATATACATATATTTATATACTTTTGGTGCGGCCGATTGCAACCCAAATGCGAGGTGCACATCTACAGGTTATAGCAGCCCTATATGCAAAATTTCAACGTTCTGAGGCTACTCCTTTTTGAGTTATGCGGGATACGTACATACATACATACATACATACATACGTACGTGTGCACAGACGCCAAGAAAAAAAATCTCTTCAGAATCCATTTTAAATCAGTTTTATAATTATTGGTGGAAAAAGAGTCCTTTATTCTCTCCTTACGCTTGGATGTCACTAAAAAACATTATTAAATCACATTGGATAGAGGCCAAAATATACATTTTTGTTGAAATATGGTACCCGAAGTTTTTCGCGATTACATTACTTACTTTTTATTTCGTACAAGAAGTAAAACAAATACGAAATGATATCTCTCGCTAGTACAAAGAAAACGCTTTTTTTAACTCCGAAGAAGCTGCGCTTTTCTAGAAGATGATGCCAAACCAAATGTTAAGGTTTAAAAACAAAGATTCGCTGAGGAAAATTGATGAAAGGGCGAGTCATTGCTTTTCAGTGTGTCAATATGAATGGAACTGAGAAAAAACGTTCTTAATGATTTAAAAATCTTAGAAACCGAGGTGCTTAAAAATTTTTTAAATTATCCTTGTTTCTCAGAAAACTAATCGCAAGGCAGTGATAACCCCGGAACTCTTCGAAGAAGAAGTATTAAGTGGGATGAAGAACTTCCGACCAAAATGTAAAATATTCTGCTCTTTATTGTTACCTGCACTGCCTGCACAAATGTTGAAAACATATAGGTGTTTTTTGCTCCCGAATGCAATATTGCAACTAAAGAGTGACTATAAGCCTGAAAAATAATTACCGAAAGTAACTCTTCTTAAACTACTTACAGAAGTATAACAATCAAGTAGATTATAATGTTTTATTTCTTTATGGATTGCTAGAACTAGAAAAGTCTCATCCACTTGTCTGCTCTCGAAACTGCTTTCATCGTGCTGGTCTATCAAAAGCTGTTAGAGAGAGAAAAGTGATGTAAATAAGAATTTTTCTATTGCTAAGTAACTAGGAAAACATTGCATTTCATTGCTTTCCGATTGTGATATGGAACGTTTCCTCATGCTATGACGATATTGTTATACGTGAAGATCCGAGTTATGAAGCTATTATGTCAGGATTTAATAGTAAAGCACTGACAGTTTTCTGTCGATGTTAATGAAAATGTTGAAGAAACTCAACACACGGAAAGCAAACTCCCTACTACAGCGAATACAAGCTGCTAAGTATTAACAGTTATTTTTTTTCACGTGAGCTGTAGAATCAACGTTGACCGAATCTTTTAAATTTATCGGAAAACATATGAATAAAAATTTCCTTCAAACTGCATCATGCCAACGGAAAATTATAGATTTGTTTTATACTCAAAAATCAAATAGATTTCAACAATAATTTTGTCATTTTTTCAGTATTTTTATAGTTCTGTATATAAAATAATTATAAATGTATATTTTTTAAGAAAAATACACAGCATGAACGATGAACTTCGAAATGAGTATTATTTTCTTCTGTAAAATTATAAAGAAACTGGAAGAAGAAAAGAGAGAGAAATAAATTTAATGCTTGCACGTAATAATAATTAAAATGAACACTTATTATCATTTTTTAAATCGGAGTTATTATTAATTTCTTTTGTTAGTTGCGACAAAGCTATTCAGTTTCATAGGAATCAGCGCTCATATTTTTGCACTATTTTGCGAAATGAACCATTTTGTTTACTCATCGGATGCAACTAACTAATTTTCGGTCTCGGGAAATGCATCATGTCGGGACTCGACTGTATATTTTATTTGGGATATTGAAAATGAAACACACAGCATGCCTGAAAAGCGAAATAAATCATTTGCTTAAGCCACAGGCAAAAGGACGCAAAAAATGGTTTAAAAAATCAGAACTGTGATACAATTTGCATATTTTAATGCAAAATATTATGGTGATATTTCCGGAATAAAACGGTGTCTTTCACTAAAATAATACCTCCACGAAAGCTAATACGTTGATTAAATCACTTCCCTGAGAGTCGCTTCAACAATAGACTACAGAATGATTACAAAAGCTACTTCTCTTGCCTATGACCTCATATTTACTACCAGAAAAATGCAACAGCTTAAGCTTAATCCCCATTCAGGGAAACCGTGAACCGAATACAAAACGGGAATAAGACAAAAAAGGCTGCGTCGTTGCTTTAGCTGAAGAATCCTCTCCGTTACAGAAATGACGTTTATTACGTCATTTGGATGACTAGCGGGATAGCGATGGATAGCTCTTTCGGAACGTGATCCTCATGCGAGATATCGTGGTCATAAATTAAGGGGAAAATGCAAGAGATACTGAAGTGATGGTCTTTGTCATTGGAAAAGATCTTCTGAGAGCTGCGTGATTAACTTTGTTTTGTGTCTTGATAAAATACATGCGATTTTTATATGGACAAAAAGGCATAGATTTTTATTAAATATTCATGGCCTTTGAGCTCTAAGCACTCACACAATTTATAAATAAACAATGACAAAAAATTTATTGTAAAGGGTAACAGTGAAGAAAAATATATCGTTTCGGAACGGCAGAATTGATACAGAAGTTTCACATTTCTTGCAGTTGCTATACAGATGCGCATGCATATTCTCCGCATGCTAAAAATACTTTGCAGTTTAGCTGGAGACTGTTGTTAACGTATGCATTTATATTCTAAACTTTACTCTTCTTGCCATGTGGATTTAAAAACTTTCATTTAAATAGTACTTTTCAAAGTTAATTACACATTTAGATAAATCAGTTTAATTCCCTTGATGTAAAAAAATGAAGTTTTGATTTCATAATGTAATAGGAAGTGTAGATTTACATATGTTCTGTAGAGGCAGTCTTTATCTTTAAGCTGTTAAGTTGTACATTAAACCTTTATCTTTCAAGCTTTAAATGCTAAGCCTTTGGTGAGAGTAGATGCATTTTTCTGTAGGTATCTTGCTTGTTGTTAACAAGATTGTATAAACTCTTTTTGCAACGATAAACAACCGTACTCATCTCCAAGAATATGGTGTAACGTGAAACCTACTCGGAAAGGCTAGTGTAGTTATAGATGAAGATAAGAAATATCGAAGCTTTTATATCGAGATTTAGTGAAATTATGGTTCTGCTTTATTTCTGTTGGTTAAATAAAGTTTAGATTTGCAAAATGAAACATTACTATTAGGTAGAATATTTCCGTCATTATGTAAGAGTTATATAAAAATAATGACGGAGATTAGTTTTAAAATGGTGCAATAAGAAAGATAATTTATAAGGATATCCCGGCTTATAGGATAGAAAGAGGAAACAACCCAATTTAAAATGAGACTTAAATGACTATTTCAAATTTAAGTTAAAATTTTATATATATGTAGTGCAGATTATTTTTTCCTTGTTTTGGTCTTGATATGCCTATCAATATTCTGATCTTTCTTCTGGTAATCGGTTTCGGGAATTTAAGGTAATGCTGTCTCATTGTATGATTGTATGACATATTAGCGCTGAATATTTCTTTATTTCGAAAGCACTATGTTAGTGGAATGCTGTCTGATTAGATGCTTTGAAATGAATTTAACCAGTTAGATAAACCCGGAACCGTATATTTTGATTCTCATTATCATGAGTGGCTGACAGTTGTATAGAGTTTTAGCATTATTTCTTGACTTTATCCTTCAGAGCTGAATGAATCTTACACATGGTCTTTAGTTCGAAATGCGTGTCATATACGTCGAAAATTACTGCATCAAGAGCAGCTCTTCACACCATAGTGATTCGAGTGGTTTATAAACTTTTAATTAAAAATTGTCTTCAACGTGTTATTTTGCTTGGTTTAATCCTTACCGCAAATTAATTAATAAATCCATCGAAGCGCAAACCGATAGTTACTTGGAAGAGCTTCGCTGTCAGCCTTAAATAAACGACCGGTTTTCAAGTTTATGATTTTAGAAAGGCGAATTGCCTCTCTTACATTCTGGGAAAGGAGGAAGAGCAATTTATTTTTTTATAGATGGAGGAAGATTAGAAAAAAAAGAAATATATAACTTGTTCAGACTTGACGTGAGTGATTGATTACTCTTCAAAATTAAATTGCAAAAAAAGAAATGAAGATAATTTTTCATTATGACGTTGAAATATCTTAAAAATATATTTATCAGCAAAAAATATCGTAATAGTTCAGCATTTCGTTTTTCTTTAGAGAACAAATGAATCATGGATTCATATTTCTTTTAGAGTGCCTATTCACATTTGTTCAGGTTAAAGCATTCTATAACACCATGAATACAACTCATCAGCTTACACAAAAGTCTTTGAAGGGGAAATTTTCATATATATTAATGATACTGCATTTCCATATGAAAAAGAAACTTAGAGTTAAAAAAATATTCATTTTTTCTAAATCTGTTTTTAATACAAATAAAATACAGATTTAAAAACAACTGTTCATAGAGCTATTAGAAAAATGTTTATATTACTGTCAAGTGGAACTGTTTATTTGCGTTCGTATTTCCTAATATTCTCTTCATTCTGGATTATTGCGGTGTCAGTTTAAACAATAATTTAAAAAATATTAAAAATAAAGTAATAAAAAAATCTGAACTATCTCAGATTTTAAATTACCTCCAAAGGGACGTTTTTTAACGTTTTGTTTGTTACCTTTATTTATTAAATGTCATTTTCTTCGCACTTAAACCATAAAATTAATTTCAACACCAATATCGTAAAATAATTTAAAATGAGCATATCTTTAGAATTTCCGATGCACAGTTCCGCGTGCTGGAGATAAAAAGTTTTTTTTCCCGTAGACTGTTGCCATTGCTCGGTTTTAGATCGTTGAGTTTGTTCATCAAAAATTCGTTCAAGTTTTATAAAATCTAAAATAGAAAATAAAACGAATTAAACCTTCCAAATTTGGGCTTCCAGATGCGCATATTCGAACAGAAATGTACCTTATTTAAAGTTGGATGGGTCTAGGTACCGTTGTTTTATCACATTTGGAGAAATATATATACATTTATGCAGATTCTTCAAAATTTAATTTCTTTAAATGTCATATAGGGCGATGACTTTTGGTGGCGACAATTTGAAAAGTGATACAGCAGTTTGTGATTCAACGCAAAATCACAAACCGAAAACAATAGTCCTTCAGGGACAACGCCCCTTTGAACTAAAAATAAATAAATAAATAAACAAAATCTGAATCTTCAGATTTTAAATTACGTCCAAAGGGGCTTTTTTTAAAACTTTTGTGTGTTACCTTTATTTATTAGATATCACGTTCTTCGCCCTTAAACCACAAAATTCATTTCAATACCAATATTGCAACATAATTTTTAAATGAGCATATCTTTAGAATTTCCGCTACACAGTTCCGCGCGATGGAGATAAAATGTTTTTGCTGTACAACGTTGACATTGCTGGCTTTGAAATCCTTGAGTTTCTTAATCAAAAATTCGTTAAAGTTTTACAAAATACGAAATAGATAATAAAACAAATTCCAAATTCTAAATTTGGGCTTCCAGATGCCCATATTCGGGTGGAACACATCAATATTCGAAATTTTATGAATCTAGGCAACGTTGTTTTATCACAATGCGAGAAACATATATACACTTATGCAGATTCTTCATTATTTAATTTCTTTAAATATAATGGAGGGCGATAATGTTTGGTGGCAACAATTTGCAAAGTGAATTAAACATTTATAGCGAATCAACCCAAAATGCCAAAACAAAAACAATAGTCCATCAGGGACAAAGCCCCTTTGGACTAATAATAATGTTTTCTAACATTTTTAAAACAGCAGCTTTTAGTATACCAGCTATGCATTAAATACTCTATTCATACATCGAAACTGGGATTTATACAGACATATTAATCTTAGAAGTCCCCGTTTTCGCAATGGTTTCTGTTTTTTGATATACCAATCTTCTGATTCGCTAAGTTTACTTTTTCCGCCTTTTTCCCTCAGACTCCTCTACCGAGGAAACTGTGCGCTGTCATGACTTAGACGTACTACCGCTTTATACCCCAATAACAAATCTTAAAACTGAAATTGAAATACACCAAAGAACTTGTACAATCTTCTAGTACGTTTTGGAATCATACACTCTAAATCCTAGCTGAAAAGCCTAAGTATCGAATTCCCGATAGGTCTTGGAAGAAACAGATGACTGCAGAAGAAGGTTTAAATAATCTTTTTATCTGAACTTAACAAAAAGTGCACTCGCTCGGTGCTCACAATCTACTACTACTTGCGGCTAAGTAATTTAACAGAAAAAAAAAGATGTACAATCACAATAAAGTAAGCTTGGCAACACGATCTTATATCTGCGTTACCACGAAGGTATGCTAGAAGGAGGGAGGAAATACCTTATATACTCCCCTTTTTCAAGGGCGACTAGACATAAGGGAACCCAAATCCTGGGTGACGAATTACTGTCCACCATTTTCCTTAGTTCGGACGCGACTGTAGAATCATTTGCTTATTTTGAAGCAGAAGCTGTGAAAAATATGCAAAGCTCTCACCAGGACTCGAACCGGACTTCTGTAATATGCACCGAGTGTGCTACCTTTATACCACGAAAGCATGCTGGAAGGAGGGAGAAAATACCTTACAAAATAATAAGGGCCGATTGCATTGTGGCAACAGTTTTTGCTTGAAAGCGATGCAGACAAAATGTAAGGATCGTGACTAAAAGCACACTAGTGCCAATAAATTTACCTATTTATACACTTAAAATTTATGTTAGACAATCACTAACGTATGGTTAGAAATGACTCATTATATTTACGGTTCTACTTTCTGAATGGCAATCCGATTTCTCTGGTACTAGTTATTGTAAACGAGGAAATAATAATTATTTTATGGAATTAGGCCCATTTCAGATGTAACACGCATAATGCATGTTTAAGTAATAATTTCTTTCGCATTTAGAAACCAACGATTAAAGACTGCCCTAGAAAGTATAGTAGTTAATCATTCTATAAGTCTAGAATCTTAGAGAAATTTTGGATATTATTAAATGTATAATATGTGTTTGCGGAATGCGGACTCTTAATGGCGAGCCAAAAGAATTTTCCATTGGTAATGGGGGAAGAGGAAAGGGAAATCTCGGATCCGTCTCCCGAAGGATTTTCCATCAGAATTGAGACTGAGCTATGCAGTGACATTCTGTCACCTATAAAATGTCCAACCTTATGTCAAAGAATTCTCAGTTCCCCGCTATGATAAAATCCGTGGACTTATTCTGATATTACTGTCAAGCATGTGAGATAAGTAGCAACAACAAGTCATAACTTATTTTGAAGTTTCATTATAATTTATTCATAAAAGTATAGAACAGTATTTTGGAAAAAAAAACAGCTTTCAAAGTTATAGAACATACTTTATGAAAATCAAATTACTAGCTAATTTCAAATTACATTTCTAAACATTCTTTGGATCATTTTGTAGTTCTTAACTTAAAGGGTTTATAATTTTACCGGTGCATTTTGTTGTTAGAAGTTAGAACTAATCAATGTAACATATATACAACATTCTTTTTTCATCTTTAGAATAACCGGCTTCATTACAACTACATAGTCTCGAGCTCACAGCTCGGATAAATAATAACTGGTGTTGCCAGATTCGATAGTAAATGATATATAATAACGTAAAATATAATAAATATTAAAAATACACAAATAAACAATAATTAAGTTTACATAGTTTAAAATATATGTAACCGCCACATTTTGCGATGTTGAAAGAACTCGCCAATCTTTCACCAAAGACTGTAAGTTTATCGAAGAACGTTAGAGTCGCCACAGTACCCCCCTCCCAGTGTCAACTGGAGGAGGACTGCCGACGATCAGGTTAACACGTACCTTTGCGGAAAGTGCACACGACGACCAGAGCGGGTAGTTTGGGCTGTAGGAATCTCTGCTTGATTGTCGGTGTCAATTTTGTCCGGCAGCAGGAAAGCAGGTTTAACTCTATTAATGAACACACTAATGTCCTTGCCTTGTCGCTGCAGGGTAATCTGCTTCTCAGTCAGTTTAATCACAGCATAAGGTCCGTTGTAGGGAGGTTGTAAGGGTCTTTTCACAGCATCCTGTCTGAAGAATACGTGAGTACACTTGCACAGTTGCGGGTGCACGAACACTATCTTGCTTCTGTGAGAAGATGTAGGCACGGGTTTAAGATTATGCATAGTTTGGTTTAATTGCTGCACAAACTCGGAGGCATTGATCATGTCCGTATCTTGGAAAAAATCACTAGGTAGACGGAGAGTTGTACCGTAGACTAGTTCAGACACAATAGCGTTAATGTCCTCTTTAATGACTGAGCGTATGCCAAGGAGAACAAAAGGGAGAGCCAGCGTCCAGCGTGGATTGGCATGAGCCATAAGCGCAGCCTTGAGTGACCGATGTGTGCGCTCAACGAGGCCATTGGCTGAAGGGCGGTATGGCGTGGTTCGGATCTTTTTGATACTTAAGCACGCACATAATTCGTGAAAGAGATGTGATTCAAATTGACGACCCTTGTCTGTTGTAATGACACCAGGAACGCCAAATCGTGGTACCCACTCACGGATTAATGTTGCTGCTACTGTCTCCGCTGTCATGTCGCTGATAGGATACCCCTCCGGCCATCGGATAAAACGATCAATGGCAGTTAAGCAATACGAAAAACCTTGCGAAGGAGGCAGGGGTCCTACAATGTCAAGATGGAGGTGGTAGAAACGACAATCTGGAACCTTGAAAGAGCCGAGTTTACTGTTTGTATGCCGTTGAATTTTGATTCGTTGACAGGGAATGGAGGTACGAGTCCAACCCTGAATATCTTTACGCATAGACTTCCAGACGAATTTTTTAGAGATGAGTTTAGTAGTAGCTCGAACTCCAGGATGCGAGAGGTTGTGCACTGAAAGAAAGACTTTTCGTCGCGTAGCAACAGGTACATACGAACGCACCGTACCCGTGGAAATATCACAGTATATTTCTGTAGTTGATCGTGGCATCCGTAACTTTTTGAGCTGAAGAGATTTGTCCGGAGAAGAAATTAGTGCTTTTAATTCATCATCGCTCTATTGCATTTCTGAAAATTCCTCATAAGCTATAGTATTGGGGGCAACAATCGCTGATATTCGAGAAAATGCATCCGCTGGTACATTATCGATGCCGCGGATGTACCTAATATCGGTGGTGAATTGCGAAATGAAATCTAAATAGCGCAGCTGTCGTGGTCTAGCCTTATTTAAGTTTTGATTAAAGGCGTATGTTAAAGGTTTGTGGTCGGTGTATAATATCAGTATGCGACCCTCAATCATATGCCTGAAGTATTTAACAGCGGAATAAGCTGCTAGAAGTTCGCGGTCAAAAGTACTGTACTTAGTTTGAGCTGAGGTTACCTTTTTAAAGAAGAATCTTAAAGGTTTAAAACCGTTGTTGGTGATTTCATTTAAGGAGGCACCAATTCCAAAATCGCTTGCATCAACCGTCAAGGCGAGGTCAGCATCCTGTGAAGGATGAGCCAAAAGAGTAACATTAACCAAGCGATTTTTACACTGGTTAAACGCATTTATAGCTTCCTCGGTCCCCTGTATTTCTCGTTTATAATTTGTTTTTAGAATTTATAAGGTAGTCATGTAAGGGAGCTTGAATTTCTGCCGTCTTGGGTAGGAATTTTCGATAAAAGTTTGAAATACCCCAAAATTTTCTGAGGTCGCGAACTGTGACAGGCAGTTTAAAATTAGCAATAATGTCTACTTTTTCGGGAAGTGGTAGGATGCCATTCTTATTTACCAGATAACCTACAAATGGAACTTCTGCGCATCCAAACATGCATTTACTGGCGTTGATGGTCAAACCATAGTCATCAAGCCTTTGTAAAACTTCCCTGACATGATTTTATGGGAATTAGCGTCTGGCGATGCGATTAAGATGTTATCGAGGTATACGAAACAATAATCTAAACCTCTTAGCACTTCGTGTATGAAACGCATCCAGGTTTGAGCGGTATTACATAATCCAAATAGCATAAATACAAATTCAAATGTTCCGAAGTTAGCAATTACGCCGTTTTATGCCTATCATTTGGATGAAGAGGAATATGGTGATATGCTCTTTGAATATCAAGTTTTGTAAAAATAGTTTTACCTTTGAGATTTTCATTACAACTTGTTAAATTTGGAATCGAGTAGCGGTCTGGTTTAATTTGCCTATTTAGAGCACAATAATCACCACAAGGGGGCTATGAATTAGTGACTTTTTTGGAAACCATGTGCAATGGAGAACTCCAATTTGATTTTGAAGGAACAATAATGCCTTGATCGAGCATATACTAAAACTCTTGTTTAGCAATCTCGGATTGCTTTGCATTAAATTTTCTCGCACGAGCATGTACTGGAGGACCAAATGTCTCAATATGATGAAACGTGCTGTGTTTAATCTTTTCATTAAAAAGTCGAGGTCTTGTCAGATTAGGAAAATTTTTCACGATAACAGCATATTCCGGGTTAAGTGATGAAGATAATGTTTTAATTTGGGGGTCAGTACCAGCAAAATGTTCGCCTTTTGTAGACAATTTTGTCAAGGGATCTATAAGACGCTTGTTTTTAATGTCCACAATTAATCCATATGTATCCAAGGAGTAGGAACCAATAATCGATGTGTTAACGTCCGCAATCACAAAATTCCACGAAAAGGATTGCAGTAAATTTAAATTTAGTTTAAGTAATTTTTGGCCATAAGTTTTGATTTTAGAATCATTCGCTGCAAAAAGTTCAAATTTGGTTGGTTTCATATTTTTTTTTTGGTTTGGGAATAATGCTGACGTGTGCGCCAGAATCTACTAAAAATCGTTGATTTGTGTGTTTATCGAAAACAAATAGGCGACATTTTTAGCGAGCGGATTGTCATGGCCACAAGCCGCCACTGTAGCCATGTTTCCTAGTTTTCCGAATTTTCAGAAAAATTCGGAAATTGGCGTTAGATTGGCGACGTGAAAATTCACAAGGTGGAGTACATTTATGGCATTTTCACGAAAGCGTCTGTGGTAATAACAAATGCTTGATGGCGTTTTTATGGAATTCGAGCGCGACGATGATCTTCTACGAAAAAAACTGTTTATTACGCGGCCGTGACAGGCGAGCTACTTGTAGTTTTAATTCTGAAATTCATTTTGTTAATTCTTGTATTTCAGTGGATGCATTCGGCTCAGGCGCAGACTTGGCGGAATATACTGAAACCGGTGACGTGATGTCTGCTGCTTTGTCAGCAATGTCAGCCAGTTTATCTAAAGTTTCCGAGGAAACTGAAAGTGCAGTCTAAATTTGGGATGGGAGACGTTGTAACCACAATTTTTTTAGAAATTCATCTTGCAACTGACCACCGGAAAGTTCCTTCATTTTTCGTAGCAAGTGGCTAGGTTTGTCATCGCCTAATTGCAATTTAGTCAATAGGTTTTTAATTTTTTGGTGTTCCGAATCAGCAAATTCGTTAATTAAGCGATCGGACAGCGTTTTGTATTTATCTTTCGTCGGCGATGTAAGAATTATATCAGAAACATGAGAAAGTGTTTCGAAACCAGTGCGGCATATTTCGTGTCATCTTGAGTTACTTGACTTAAAACGAAAGCATTGTCGCACTGACGGATCCATAGAGGCACATTATTTCGCCAAAATACCGGTAGACGCAATGCAATTCTTCTAACGTTTGGAGAATCTTCGCCGACAGTTCTGGATGGTGATGTCATGACTGAGAACAGAGATAGCAAGCGCTAAACGCGGAAATAAAAATAATTTACAAATAATATATTGAGGAAATTTGCACAAAATAACAACAAGCGATGAATGAAAAGGCACTTACTTGCGACTGCGTCATCTTATGTAGAAAAATAAAAAGCACAGAAGGTTTTCACGTCCTCATTAGTCACCCATGTAGTTCTTAACTTAAAGGGTTTATATTTTTGCCGGTGCATTTTGATGTTAGAAGTTAGAACTGATCAATGTAACATATATAAAACATTTATTTTTATCTTTAGAATAACCGGCTTCATTACAACTACATAGTCTCGAGCTCACAGCTAGCAGTCTAAATTTGGGATGGGAGACGTTGTAACCACAATTTTTTTAGAAATTCATCTTGCAACTGACCACCGGAAAGTTCCTTCATTTTTCGTAGCAAGTGGCTAGGTTTGTCATCGCCTAATTGCAATTTAGTCAATAGGTTTTTAATTTTTTGGTGTTCCGAATCAGCAAATTCGTTAATTAAGCGATCGGACAGCGTTTTGTATTTATCTTTCGTCGGCGATGTAAGAATTATATCAGAAACATGAGAAAGTGTTTCGAAACCAGTGCGGCATATTTCGTGTCATCTTGAGTTACTTGACTTAAAACGAAAGCATTGTCGCACTGACGGATCCATAGAGGCACATTATTTCGCCAAAATACCGGTAGACGCAATGCAATTCTTCTAACGTTTGGAGAATCTTCGCCGACAGTTCTGGATGGTGATGTCATGACTGAGAACAGAGATAGCAAGCGCTAAACGCGGGGGAAAATTACGAAATAAAAATATATTTACAAATAATATATTGAGGAAATTTGCACAAAATAACAACAAGCGATGAATGAAAAGGCACTTACTTGCGACTGCGTCATCTTATGTAGAAAAATAAAAAGCACAGAAGGTTTTCACGTCCTCGTTAGTCACCCATGTAGTTCTTAACTTAAAGGGTTTATATTTTTGCCGGTGCATTTTGATGTTAGAAGTTAGAACTGATCAATGTAACATATATAAAACATTTATTTTTATCTTTAGAATAACCGGCTTCATTACAACTACATAGTCTCGAGCTCACAGCTCGGATAAATAATAACTGGTGTTGCCAGATTCGATAGTAAATGATATATAATAACGTGAAATATAATAGAGTAAATATTAAAAATACACAAATAAACAATAATGAAGTTTACATAGTTTAAAATATATGTAACCGTCACATTTTGCGATGCTGAAAGAACTCGCCAATCTTTCACCAAAGACTGTAAGGTTATCGAAGAACGTCAGAGTCGTCACAATTTCTTACATGAATACTTAATTTAATGTATTTTAACTTTTTGTTATTTTGTAGCACTTAACAGCATAGAATACTGCGATTTGAGAAAAAACCATCGGTTTGAAAAATTCTTGATTTTGACATATTTTTTCCCACCTTTTAACATCTGAGTACATTCTATCAACTGCTAATTAACGTAAATGGAAAACTATAAAAATTTTGCAAACATATCTATGAACTAATATTAAAATTCTGCTAATGTTTGATAAATTAGTCAACCAGAAATGTTTTGAAATTCAAAATAATATTACATTAAAATCAACGAAAGGTTAAAAGTCGCTATGAAAACATTGCAACTGCTTATTGGTGTTCTATTTGGAATTCAATTAACGTACATTAGCACTAGTTTAGAAAAGCTCAGTTTTGTTGCTGTAAATGAAACTGATTTTAGCATTTTTAACCTTAACAAGTAATATAAAACATGTTTTTTAAATTCCTACTCAGGTCAACAAAGAAAAATTTTATTTTAATTACTTTTTATTAACATAACATTTTTTCGTTTCTAACATGAAGCTGATGGTGATCTATAATTTCTCATTCTATCCTTCTCCTATAATGCTTCATTATTGCAAATAAACTTTCCAGTGAGTTTCGAGCAATCCAGTTCTTCAATTAATATTCCATTTAATAATTTCATTCGACTCAAGGCGACATATGCTTGACCTGCTGCGAAGAGGTTAAATAGGAAGCTTTGCTTTGGCGCTTACGTTTTTCTTTCTCTAATCGTCGCTTGCGTTGTATAGTAGTTTCTTTTCGCATTCTCTGTTTGTGAAGCAAGGGACATTTTAAAGAGTTAAATTTTAAACATAGAACGTTACGTAGAAATATGGGAAGTATTTTCTCTACATAATGGAACATTACATCCTCTCCATCCAACTCCATAAAAGCACAATTCTTTAATTCCATACACTTTAAAAATCTTTTGAACTCCGCCTTACTGTTGCAACTTATTTTTTTTAAATATTACAATCCCATTTATCACAGGCATGTACTATTATTTATAATTTGTTATAAAAAATAATTTTTACACCACGTGAGAATTCCTAATATACGGTCATTATTTGTAAGTCTTATAATATATTCAATAAAAGCAGCATGTTTTCAGTTCCGATAAACAGGAATAATTGACTTTAATATGAGAAAAACCGTATTAACATCAAGTGTCATCCACTACAAGTTTAAAAACATGTATTTAAACTTGAGAGGATGAATAAAATGTATTTTATTAACGATTGAAAATTTGAACAAGATATAGGGAGAGTGTGAGCTAATAGTAGGAATTTAAAAAGAACTTAGAGGTTCTTTCAGTTTTGAACAAAATGAATATGTAAAGCATATTACTATCTGAGATAAATTCATAACTTTTAGAAACTGTTATTTTCCTGTAAAAGTTGTAATGGATTTTTGATTTGTAAATCAGTTCAATATAATAATTATGAGTTAATATAACTTTTCCGATATTTAGTTTCCAAATTGACTAACTTGAATTTTCTTTCTAGAGTTAATAAAATATTACATACTTAAATTATTTAATGCAGTTAAATGATTAGTAAGAAATGTCAAAAACGTTTACTTATACGAAATACTATATATTACCTGCATTTTCCGTTCAAAATCTTACTCAAATTCGATGTATCTTTAAGAAAATTAGATTTAATTTTCAAATAAAGTATACTTTATCTTATACACGTTATAACTTAAACCTGAACTTGGCATCTCTATGATGCATCATACTTAATCTCTATGATGATCTATGATTTACGTGGTATCTATGATGCTTCATGCTTGAGTGCAATAGTAATATGCTGTTTTTATGACCAAATATAGCATTTCTTCAATACTTATTCAACCACATTCTAACAATGACTGAAGGTAGCAGATAATTTCAAAATGTTTTTAGAAATTCATTAAAATTTTTGGATTTATATGTGTTTCCAGACCTGTGCCTACATATTAACTTCTTCACCTGAGACTAGAAGTTTAAGAGTGGATAGACATAAAAATATAAAGTGCTCGAATAAAAAGCTGTCAGTTTATATGGTAAATTATAAGCGAGTAAGTTAATGTACTAAACATAGTTTATTTATTTATTTATTTTGCATATGTTACACGCAAGTCCAAATCTGACCATATCGAAAACTGGCTAACATGAACCGACCTGAGCATGAAATACACAGTATTTACCAGCACTGTGAGAATTCGGCAGAGATGTTATGAAAATACTTTAACACACGCATTAAACATTTCCATTTAATAATTTAAAAGCAACTGTTTTATATAATCAATTGATCTGAAGAATGTAAGAAAATATATCCTAATGATAGTATCGATCATTTCAGGCTTCAGTCATTTGCCAGATAAGGACAAAAATTACAGATAACTATTTTTCCATAAGCATTTGAAATCAGTAACTGAAAGTATTCCGAATTTATAATTTAAAGTTCTCACCTCCTATTTACAGATTCAGATAAATACACCGATATAAACATAAAAGTAAACAAAAAAAAGTTCTGTAAACGTACTCAAAAGTAAGGGGTGTTTCAAATAGCTTGTAAATAATTAGAATTCCAAATTTAATAGCAAATGAATTCTATCAGAAAGAAGCATTCCTAAAATGTCCATTCTAATTAAGGAACAGCACTTCGCCGTGTGATGAAAAAAGCATATTCGCCCAGCTATAAAAATACTAAAAACGTCGCTAATACAGTTTATTTGTTTGATATCATTTCTATGAATTGTATAGGTTCGTTGACAGAATCGAAAAACATGTTTTTGGCTTTCGTTATGGAATACTAGTAGTAGCAGGCCGTTTCGCGAAACAGTAGACTCCAGACTTTCCATAACCAACATTAAGTTTTAGTCTATGACAGCAGATGTTCATTAATTCACCGTAAACTATTAACTGCCCACAGAATTATGTTCGTAAGCAGATGATATTCAAGGAAGATTTGATATTCTTCGTAATTGCCTTACTTCATAAAGTATACACAGTCATTAGTGTTTTTTGAAACACAGAAATGAAGCATCGACTATGCTCTCGCCGAGATACGAACACTGAATATTCAATCCAGTTACACCACAAAGACACGCAGTAAAGAGGGAGAAAATACCTAACACACTCTCCCTCTTAAAGGGTGACTGTGGAGGAGTGGAGCCAGTCGCTAAATCCTGGAGGGGAAGAATTATTGTGCCTCGTCTTTTAAATCTAGAAACACTTTTGAGTCATTAGGTGTTTTTGAAGTAGGAGATATGAAAAATCAGCAGTGTCATGTCGAGGTTCGAACACCGGACCTCTTGATTGCTAGCCGACGTTTTAAAATACGCGCCGTAAAATATCTGAGCCAATTTGAGTAACGTATTTAATGCGTAATCTCTGATGACGTACCTACATTGAAATTTATCCTTTTGTTATGTTAATTTAATTACTCACACATGGCGGAAGTTTGTCTGCTGCACAAGTAATGCAATTCTGTTTATTTAAGACTTGAATAAAAAGGTTATTTTAACCGTCTAGCGACTTTATACTCGGTTTGAGACTAAACGCTGGCTCGCTGTCAGTCTAGTAGAGTCTCCAAAACTTTAAGACATGCTTCTCAGTAGAACTCTACAAAGTACAACCCAATGGCATATCAACAGCTACAGAAACCTGGGGTGAAAATTTAACTAGGAATCCTTTGTTGGAATGATCACCGTATAAAATCTCAACATAAGTATCTAATTCACTTCTATTTAATCAAAATTAAAGAGTTAAAATGGGAAAACAAAACATTTTGAGATATAAAGAAAAACAACTTGCAGATCTCAGACAAACGTATACTATAGCGAACAAATTAATTAGACAAAGCGAGTTATTTTATACATTATGTAGTTACTTTCATATAGAGTGGTAATAATGTACTGTGAATAGGAAATATGTCATCCTTTAACAGAAATTACCTGTAGAATGTACTTAGGTGTCGATTATAATAGTTCTGTGTTAATGTTTGTGTAATGTGTTATATGTTTACTTCTTAGACATGTAACTACAATTGTATAGTCTTCTTAATGACGGTATCTTTTGTCGCGTTAATACATTTTGCTAAGATGTTCCCTGAGAATGAGCCACAGGTTTTCGATTGGATTTATATGAACCTCTGACAGATTTAGAATTGTGGCATGGAGCCAAGTCATGTTCAGATATTCTTGCAAAGATTTTCGAGAACGGCACAATGTTATGTGTAAAAATTTCTATACCCTTCAAAGAATTCATCATTCCGTCAAAAGGAACTAGATTTCCAATGACATCTTCAGTGAAAAATCCCCAAAACATTAGTTTTTGAGAGTATAATGGGTTGGTATGTTGAGGTCCTTATGATTCACCCTTGCTTCATCTAACAAAGTTGTGTAACCATGAACAAATAAATGAACCTTTCCAGTCATTCCAGTCATTTATGGTCTAAAATTTGTATTTTTGGGCCACTATAATCGTTTTGCTTCATTTGACGTGTAAAACGTTGCTTTTGATTGTCATTATCACCATCGACCAGCAGTAAGGAATCTATGCCGCACGCGTGAAAGAAGAATATTAATACCAATATACAACAGATGTCTTTTAAGGTCTTTGTAGTTTTTATTAAATTAATATTGTTATTCTGGAGAATGAATCGATAAGATTTTGGAGTTGTGTTCTTTTTTTCTTTTGTATTTGCCTTTTCTTTCTGGAGAAATTTATCCAATTTTATTACGTCTCCTCAGAAATCGAGAAGCACTTGATTTTTCAACAGCCGATAAAGCAATATTTCTTATGCTGCTGGAAGTATGATTGTTACATGCGATAACTTTTGCTATCTATCTAGACGTTATATTCATTTTAGTACACCAAAACGAACGGCTGAAACATATATTTAAAACGTATGCAAAAGTCACTTCCTCTTCTCACAGAATTTAGCTTAAAATTCGTGCAATAACCCTAATTTATTATCTACGAGTAGCTCTAAGTGTTTCAGGACCTCTGTAGATTCTAGTTGATTTTGCATACATTGCTATAGTCCTGAGTTGTAACAGGGAGCATAGTAAAAGCTAAACTTCGTGCATGTGCAGAAGATACAACAAATATAAAGAGAGTGCAATTTACCCTTTATTTGCTTGCTTATCGATTTTACATATGTTCCCGTACTTCGGGATACAAAGACCAACCACTTGTAGTCTGAACGTAAAAGAATATAAGGCTACTAACTAAGTAAAATTTAAATAAGTGCTAACTTTTAAATATCTTACACAGATGACTAGTACTAAGACAGGCCTTTTAAATTACTACGTTGGTAGTACGCAAACTTCGGAAAACTGCAATACGTCTTTAACTTCCAAGAGGGTTAACCTCTGGCCTTAAAGGCGGACAGTAACTCTCGCGTAAAGACTCGTAGCAACAGGGCTTTCTCTCCTTCCTCCTTCTACTTGGCAAAAAGCCGCAACTTAAATACTTAAGCGTTAGCAAGTACAATTTGCATAAACATATTCACGCGTTAATTCTGGCCGGAAGTGGAAAATAAGAGATGATAGTAAAGTTTTAAAATAAACGTTAGTGAACTCCTTACAAGTATTCGAAAGAAGGCTTCCAGATGACGTTAAGCAGATAAAACGTTTTGAGGGACATGCTGGCCTCAGTTGGCAACCAACTTAAAATTCAATAAAAAAATACTTAATTAATTATTTCAAATTAATTTGCACGCTGCATTTAATTTAAAAAGCTTATCAATCAGCCATTTTTGATGATTTAAAAAAGTTTTTATATTTTTCTGTCTAAAAATATCTATTTTGTTTCTTTTTTGAGAGCTTTCACTTTTGAAGAATTTTGTATAGCTTCATCAAAATTAATGTTATTAGCTATTGCATTTTCAGTTAAAAGGATTCCCAAAGCGGTATGTTTTACTTGGTTCATTGTTGATCGAAGATATCTTTTAATCAATTTCACCTTTAAAAAGCTTCTCTTGCAAGAGGCATCTAAAGCACAAATTAACAAAAACGCTCTTTAGTTCCAAATATAAGTTAGGGAATGATTCCTGGAAGTGCATTTTCACAGTAAACTTTAAAATTTCCAATGCAGTTTTCTCCTTTTTTATCTTCCTATACTTCAGGTTCTTTACAGTCCTCCTCCCACTGCTCAGAGGTTTAGGGATGTTTGCCCCCCTACCCTCTCCTCGATGCACTGTTCTAACCATACTAATATTTAAAGCATTTAATTTCAAACGTCGTAAGAGCCTTTACGAATGTAGGAGGGATCTGAGATGGAATCAAACACCTTATTAAAATATTATTAAATAAAAATTACAATTATTAAATTACAATTATTAAATAAAAAATATTATTCATTGAAGAAATTTTTAAATTCTTGTGTCTTAAAGCGAAAGAGACTAATTCAGAAGACTAACTTTGAATAAACTAATAAAACGTTGCTCGTGAATTGAAATTTTTATATTATTAATGTATCAAATTCTGAATATATATTATTAAATAAAAATTACAATTATTAAATTACAATTATTAAATAAAAAATATTATTCATTGAAGAAACTTTTAAATTCTTGTGTCTTAAAGCGAAAGAGACTAATTCAGAAGACTAACTTTGAATAAACTAATAAAACGTTGAACTAAACTAATAAATTCGTGAATTGAAATTTTTATATTATTAATGTATCAAATTCAATAATATGTAACGTAATAATAATTTTATTAATATACACTGCTGGCCACCCAAATTGCAACACCAAGAAAGACAAGGGATATCACAAAATTTATTTAGTAGATAACATGTTGACCAAGTATCAAATGATTAAATTCATATATTTCTGTGAAGTGTGGTTCCTTCCAGAATCAGCAGGTAAAGTAGCCCCCATTGTTGGAGATAACCACTGCCACATGCCTCGACATTGATTCAAAGAGACTTTGGATGTGTCCTTGGGGTACAGCAGAGCAAGCAGCTTCCACACGTTGCCAAACTTGATCTGGTGTGGCAGCTTGAGATATAATCTGGGTCAATCGTTCAGCAACCATGGACCGCATGTTTTCTGTCGGCGAAAGATCCGGACAGCGAGCCGGCCAGGGACGCAATTCAGTCTGGCGATTGACGAAGAACCCTTGGACAATGCGTGCCACGTGTGTTCGCGCATTATCCTGTTGAAATATGGCAAGCCCTGAAGGTAAGGAAGGACAACTGGCTCCAACACCTCGTAGATGTAGAGCTGGCTGTTTAAAGTACCGGTAATGCGTACTAGAGGAATGCGAGAGCGATATCCAATACCGCCCCATACCATAATACCCGGTGCAAGACAAATGTGGCGGTGCATAATGCAGCTGTTCAGCATCCTCTCTCCAAGGTGTCTCCAGACTCGAATCCGAATTCTGCACGGTATCTCCAGACTCGAATCCGACCATCGTGGTGTTGCAGACAAAAGCGTGACTTGTCAGTAAAGACAATTTCATTCCATTCTGCCATTCACATCCTTCTTTCATCTCACCATTGGCGGCGGAGACGTCTGTGGTACTGCGTCAAGGGTACGTGAAGCAATGGACATCTTGCGGACAAACCACTCTGTTCTAAACGGCGTCGAATGGTACGCGCAGACACTGGATGATGCGTTACTGACTAAATGTGCTGTGCTATGGTTCGTGATGTGACTAAGCGAACCGTCACTCCCATTGGCACAATGTTCCTGTCATTACGTGAAGTGGTGCACTGAGGTGGATGCGATCGAACACTTCAGTCCGACGTACCCTCCTACATCTAACGGTCACATATCCGCATTACAGTTGTTTGGTTTCGTCTAACACGACTACTGATTTCCCTGAAAGATAATCCCCACTCCAAGTAAACACCGATCATCGTTTGATCAAGTATCCGAGTTCGGCAGAGGTAGGCCACTATCCTTCCTCTGCCGAACTCGGATACTTGATCAGACAATGATCGGTGTTTACTCGGAGGCATAATTGATCGTTTTTTTTTTAAAAAACCACAAGTAAAACACAATTCCCGAACTTAAAATCCTCGAAAAATCCAAGCCTTAAATAGCGCTTTGAAGTAGCGCCACAGGCGCGCGTAATGTGCGTCTGTGCTGAAATTCTAATCATTTGCATATCTCACCTCCGCTAATGCATGTTGTAAATTTCATGTTATTTGCATGCTTCCTTCAGGGTGTTGCATTTACGGTGGCCAACAGTGTATAATAACTTTGTTAAAATTTAATAATTTTATTAATATGTAATAAATATCATTTACTAATAGTTTCCCAAAAGTGAGCAATATGGAAGAAATAGCATTTAAACGGCAAGAAAGGTGAAAACGGTACAAAGCTTAAACGTTTCATTCAAATATGAAATTAACTGTTGTTCGAGATTTAGTAAAGGTGAGAATGAATGGAAAGTTATATAATAGACTTCCCATATGAACCAATTGAATTTGTGAGAATGTATTCAGGGTTTTGCAAGCAGTTTTCATTGCACAAATTAGTAAAATTAAAGAGAACGCCACTTTGAGTAGAATTTAGGCAACTGGAGGATGTTTTCAAATTTTTTTTACTCACAGATGCTTTCACTCTAGTCAAACTTATGCAATGAAATATCTCTTAGAGGACAGAGGTGCAGATAGTGTCGATATTCTATGGACGGAATACTTTATGGAGCATAACTATCACAGATGTTTAGTTCTTTAATGTCTTTTCTCAAAATCAAAGTTTGTCAGTTATCCTAGATAGAATGCCCTGTAAGAGAAGTTTTACTGCATTTTCTTCGCATAAAATTTAATTATATATTGAAAACATTGGGAAAACAAGTAAAAGTTAATATTGTTTTAGCCTTTAGCGATACTAGTTTGTGTTCAGTTAATTTTCGCAATCATTTCCATTGTTCTTTAAAGTCTTAATTGTCATTTGCATCACCCGTTACCAAATTTTCATTTTAAAAATAGAAATGCAACCATTTTATGGGAGATCAGTCCATCCTCATTAAATGCCATTTTAATACGAAATATGTACATGAAATGCAAGCCATTTACGTTTTCTGAACAAAAGTAAGCTGAGCTGAAAAATAAAAAAAAGTTTCTTTTTGTTATTCTTTTATTTATTTCAATCACGGTGTTTTTCGCATACTGAAAAGATTGCATTCGATTTTTAACTTATTTCCTGATATGCCATCGAGGTTTCTTTAAGGCAATACAAAGTGATGAAGCGATTGTTTTAAATTTTTTTGTTTAGAGTTTTTCAGTTTATTATTTTTACAATTTTTCTTATATACCTTTATTTAACAAACAGAAATTCTCAGTCCTTTACTGTAGACCGGAGGGACCGGAAAAAATCTTTTGAATGAAAATTTGTATATTTTAAAAATAATTTCTGATTCTTTGGCCAAATCACTCGATTTTTTTGACCATTTGACATTTAGCGATTTTCAAAGTTCAATATCTAAAAATTTATCGTTTACAAAGTTTCGAAATTTTCACAGATTGTAACAAACATCTCTCTCTCTCAGAGATTATAATAAATTCTTTGCTTTCATAGATTATAAGAAGCTCTTCGTTTTCGGACTGTAACAAAAGTTTGAGCAAAAGATATTAGTTTGGGAATTTTATTCATTAAAATAAATGCTACAGTATGAAACGAAAAGGAGAAATACCGCTTCTTTGGTTTCAAGATTATAGTGTCATTATGTCACAATGTTTCTTTGCCTGCGTTCATTTAAACAACAGGATTTATTAGCTTTAAATATTAATCACAGTGAAATCTGCCAAATCATTTTATTTATTTATTTATTTCCATTTCATAAATTTATATATTTTTCTCATTACCTCATTTTACAAACTTGTGGTATGAAATACCATATTCTTTTATGGAACATTAGAATTCTAACATCTAGACGTGTACCTGTTATAAAGATTTGAAGTTTTCAAAGGTTATAAACATCCTACTTACGTTCTTCTAAAATAAGAATAGAAAAAACTATTAATATGGCGATTGTCTGGAATTTCTTCAAAATCAGCCGCGTTTTTATGAATTTGCGTTTAAGTACTTGATGTTTTTCACTATGGTCAAAACTTTTCTATACATTTTAGACTATTCCTTGATAACCTAACGAGCGCATATTGTGCACATACAGACTTTGGAAGAATATAATTCAATCTGACGCACCCATTTTTCAAAATCTTGATTTACGTTTTTAAAATTTAATGTTGAAACAATTTTTCGTTCCTCTATTCGCTTAAAAAATTAACTGTCAGATTTTTACTCTTTGCATTGTGGGATAGAATGGAAAAAAATATTTTGAATGAAGTTTACATGAGACTTTATCGCAATTTCTGATATTTTAGCGAAACTGCTGGACTTTTTTGACCACTGTGCGTAACAGAACTATTGGATGTAGAAGAATGATTACTAATTGGTGACCATTATTTTTCAATTGAATAGCTTAATCGATAGTGGGTTATTCAGACTAAAACGATGAAAATAAAAATGTATAAAATCTGTATTTATAAAATAATATTTTATATATTTATTTCAAACTCAAACTCTAAATTTTTATAATATTTTATTTCAAACTCATAAATCATTAATAAATGAAAAGAAGAGAAAACAGTTTATCACATTGTTTATTGGGAACAAGGAATTAAATAATTCTCTTTACAAAAGTAGTCCATAACTTTAATAAAGAATAATAAAAACGTAGGAGCCTAAATAATGAAATTTATTAATCGAATAGTACTGTCAAAACTGCAAACCATTATCTTTATAAATGTATCAATGATTCCGCACACTTTAAGTTTTTTGATACGAAATTTAATTTGAATTTTTTAAAGATATTGTTTAATCTCTTGTTCCTGATAAACTACATAAATTATTTTCTTATTTTGGCACATTAATGATTTTATGAGTTTTAAATGAAAGCTAATTTAAAAAAAAACATTTCTATATATTTTTCTTTCTCCTTCTTTACCCTGTCTAAATTATGAGAGTCAGTACTTTGATATTAGTAAATGTGCAGATTTATATTAAGGTAATCAAGTTTTGCGAAGAGCATCTGCATATAATACAAAATTAAATATTTTATATGAGTACCTTCAGTCATAAACGTATGTTTCACATACTACGCTTTTTGAAATAAAACGTTTAAAGAATACTATATTCAAAACATATCCAATACAATGGGTGGAAGACTTTCTAAAGTGGTCTAAATTTTTATGAAATACTTTTTTATGAAAATATCAAAGTTTGAATTGTTAAAATATTCATTATGTATTATTGGGAGGAAAATAAATAATTTTTTATGCTTCGAAAATTTGTGGTGGAATTAAATAATGCTTCCTTTCCTATTCCGATATAATCGGCATCAGATTTTCAAAAGAAAATTTAACGTGAGTCTAGCTATAAATTTAATAGTAGAAACTGATTTTTTATGTTGAAACCTTTCCTTTAACTATTAAACTAAATTATCGTTTTTAGAGATTAAAATTTATTTATCATATCTTTTCGAAATATGATTGCTAACATATGAAGCTTTTTCTTTAAAATCATTAAAATATTATGGAAGATTTATGGACTCGAATTTTTGCTCTAAAGGAATTTTATTTCTAATAATCATAATGTTCACATATTTTTCTTAAAATTCTTTACCTTATCATAAGACACGTATTTGAAAGTAGATATCTACGATTAATATTGTAGGAAATAAAAACGTTAACCTTTTCCCGAACTACTTATATACGAGCAGATGTCTTGTTAAACCTGTTTTAGAGAAGGTATTTTAAACTATAAATATGCGAAATTCATAAAAATGTTTTGTAGTATTTTTGGACTGTGTAAATATTTTTTCTTCAGAATACAAAAAACATGTTAGCAAAAGCATCTTAAAATAACAAACTACATCGCGATAACATAATTAATATAAAAGCCCAGTACCTGTTTCTAAGCACCTCTCTCAATTATCCGAAGCAACGTTTGTCCAGTTGGTACAGTCTAAAAAGGAATTCCGATTTGTATTTGATACTAAAAATTTACTAATCACATTTAAAAAGACTGACAGAAGACCACAAAGCATCTACAAGTGTAGATAATAACAGGACTAAATTAATTCATAGTTAAAAATCTTTCGTTGTTATAAAGTGTTCCCTTTTCCTTCTCTCTCTCTATATATAATTTGTTCCCCCGTAGCTTGCTTGTTTCAACTTGTTGTACGCTTTCCCATATGTTTTAGCAAACACACAAAATTGGCGTCCTAAACGGAATTAAATTATTCAATTTATAAAATAAATTATTGTCCTAAAATGAATCGTAAAATGTTTCGAGGAAAAATTATCTAAATCAAATTTTAAAATTAAACATTTTCTGAATTTCTAATTTATGTAATATGGAAGAGTAATATTTTCAAACGAAATACTGAATTACAAATGTTTTTCGATCTAGTGCTCTGCTATAAATCTAAAAAAACAAGCAAAAAGATAGTGTTTAGTCTCATAAACAGCGAATATATCAAGAAGGAAATATTAAGATTTAAATATAGGAAATATTTAATTGCCTTTTAATGAGAGAATAGGATTAAGTTACATTATTTATTTGCTACTGAAAGACTAGAGGGCTTCTGCCTTAAAAGGATTGAGTTCCTATAGAAAATTGGCTCCCATTTACGCTACGCATGAATAAAGAAACTATTATTCAGTCACCGTGACCATCCCCTTTAGGTTTGTATTCAGTTAGTGTAAAAATAATGGAAAATTAATTTCGAAACAACGTCATCCATCCTGTCAATCCGCATGGCCGCTTGTATCAAAGAATGAACTACCAGTGTTAGTGGTCTTATCCATTTGCCCACTAGCATATTTTGAAAATGTATATTAAAACAGAAAATAAAGATAAAATTATATTACATTACATTGGAAGCAAATATCATTTACATAGAAAAGAATAAATAAAACAATGGAGAATGGAGGAATCGAAGAAAAATTGGAAAAAATGACAATACATTAATTTTACAAGTCAGTGTTTATCGAAGTGCAAGATAGGCAGCAAAAGTAGATGTAAACATGCAGAAAAACATAACAAATAAAAAAGATTATAAAAAAAAAAGAAAAAAAAATCTGAAAGCTTTCAGATTTTACATTATGCCCAAATGGGAGTTTTTTTAACCTTTTCTGTGTTACCTTTATTTATTAAGTAGTATGTTCTTTTCTCTTAAACCATAAAACTCAATTCAACACCAATATCGCAAAATAATTTTAAAATGAGCCTCTCTTTAGCATTTCTGATACACAGTCTAGCGCGCTGGAGCTATTTTTTTTCGTACAGTGTTGCCATTGCTGGCTTTGAAATCGTTGAGTTTCTAAATCAAAAATTCCTTAAAGTCTTACAAAATATGAGATCGATAATAAACCTAATTCCAAATTTAGGCTTCCAGATGCCCATATTTGGAGGAGGATTCCGTTATTCAAAATTTGATGGCTCTAGGTACCATTGTTTTATCACAATGCGAGAAACACACATGCATTTATGCAGATTCGTCATTATTTAACGTCTTTAAATATAACAGGCGGCCATAATATTTGGTGGCAACAGGCTGAAAAGTGATACGGAAATTTAAAGTGAATCGATGCAAAATACCAAAACGAAATTAATAGCTCTTCTGAGCTAACGCTCCTTTGGGCTAATAAAATTTATAAAATACGATACAGTAAAAGATAGAATTAAATAAAGCAAAATTCAAAATGTAATTGTATAAAATTATGGATGCAAATAATATGTATTATTCTTAGTGGTAATAATAAACAAAAGCAATTTTACAGCGACTGAAAATCGACAGGATGCAAATACAAAATCACGCTAAACATGAATTTAGGAATTAATGGATAAAATGGCAGATTCATAAAAGGTACAATTTTATTACTTAAAATTCGCTTCAATAGTTTCAACTATATCAAAAGAATCAGTCACAAGGTATTTACAACACTGTAGTCAAATATCTCACCTTTACAAGATATCGGCATTGTGGAAACTTGTACTTTTACAATTATTTTCAATTCCCCTCTGGGTTCATGTTTAAATTACTTTTTTGCCATTTCTTTTGTCTGTTTTCAATACACTGTCCCATACTATCCGAAGAAGACCCGAAATCCAACAATAATAGTGCCACTTTTTCCATTAACCCTCCAGAATTTTTCCATCTCAACAACGTCATTAAAAGGAAAACGGGAAAACTTGTCAAATAAAACTCAACAACAGGCGGCATTTTTTCCCTTCTTTTTTTAATGGAAAGCAAAAAAAATCAGTAAACGTGGGCTGTGGAGAGAAGAGCCCATGGCTAAAGTTGGGATTAAATAAAGCTAAAATAAGGAATAAATGGAAAGGGACTTTCCTAAGTCTTCTCTATCAAAGACCGGAAAGATGATATGTTTTCAGCCCATCTTGTAGGGTATGTCAGAAACACGTGCTGAAGGAATTTGAGCCATTAAATAGCGGAATAAGGAGGGGAAAATGCTTATCGAAAATGAAAACAAGAAAATACATTTAATGTATAAAGTTGGAAATATTTCAAAAAGCTCAATTACTTTCTCCAAATGACACGATATTTCTGGAAGCCTCTTCGAAATTTGGTAGGGTCTTTTTTAATCAGTAAACGTGGAATGAATGAAGTCAATGAAGGATTTGTTTGAAAAAAATTAAATATTAGAAAATGCTAATCGAAACTGAAAATTTCACTTGAATTTTAAAACCTTTTATGAAAATATATCTCATTTTATAGATATAAAGTTTAAATATTTAATACGAAATGTGAATAAAAAATAGTTTTACAAGTTAAAATGGGGAAAAAGATATCTAAATAAGATAATAGAGGAAAAACGTCCAGCTTCTTTTATTATTCAGCTTCTCTTATTTTTTTTAATCCATAATCAGATTCTTAATAAAATTACAACGGCGTAGTTACTTTAAAGAATACAAATAGCTCGGAAAAGAAGCATAAAAAAATTCAAGCTGATTAAAAATGTATTCCACTCACGGCGTTATTTAATTCCGAATTGCAAAATGTTTTTCTGGCATTTTTATTATTCTTTCTCTACTCATATTTCTTAATAGTTAATGATGCTCTTCATAAATATTCACTTAAAGTTTATTTCATTTAGAAGGCACATCAGTTGCGAATGAAATACCTTTTTAATTAGAAGTAACGTAGATTATTCAATAACAGATATTAATTTGCATTAATTTATCTAATTGCGTAAAGAGGATTTACACTTTATTTTTCATTATGCATGTTACCATTTTTTTTGTCTCTAAAATCGTATTAAAAATATATCGGACATTTTTCGTTTGCCCTTCACCATACATTCACTAGATTATCATCTAGTTTATCTACATCAACTTCAGCGTATTTAAGATCCTTACTATCATTAATCCCAGCTACTATCTAATTTACTTAGAAGTTCCAAATGCTTTCCCTTTGTGAAGCCATCAGACTTTCTCATCATTTATAAATTACAACAATAAAACTCAGTAAATGAATTCTGTGCCCCTACGCAGAACGAAAACTCGAATGAAAACAAAATAAACTGCCAAATATTAATATTATTCCAAACGTTCAAGTTTCATTTCAAAATCCCTGGAAAGGGAATTAAAACAAATAACAAGTGTAATAAAATCTTAAAACGCTAGCGGATAGGAATTCCCTTATACAAATAAAGTATATTATGTCCGTATGAAGCGCTGCCAATTAGCGTTACATGGATGAAACATCGTTCAGAGTAACATAACAAAATATTAAGGAACACCTGATTTAACTATTAATTAATTTATAGGGATTTCAGGTTATAAAGCGGTATGTTGGATTAAAAGTTAAACTCACGTAATACAGAAATTCATTTTCTATGAATCCGTACAGTATGAAATTAAAAAAAGTATGAGCATTTGCATTTTAAAATTAATTTAAAAAATATTTTAGTTTCATTTGAAAATGAGTATATTATTCGCATAAAATAATGAAACGAATAAAACACACAAAATACAATGCATATAGACAGTACGTCTGTGGCTATTATTTTCATGCAGTATGTAAATAATATCGTGACTGCATGAAGAGAATTTAAATTGCTCATATTATAAACACGCATTCATTTACTTAATGTGCATATTATGAATATATTTTTGCATATCTGACGAATTATTTAAAAAATATATTTCTGAAATTCTCCATTGTCATTTGACTTAATTCATTAATAAAAGATTAGACCTTTTTGTCACAGATATTTGTGGAATTTTGTCATCTGCATTATCTTAGTCAACTGACCGTAGGAGTTTGTTGGTGTTGTTGCTCTTTCTTCTTGTTTGGGCATAGAATCCACGGACACTGTATTTAATATAAAAGTTAGTAATAGAATAATATTGAATGTTATACCTTAATTTAAATCGATAGTATTTCTGGGAACAAATTCCTGGGCCCTTATAGCCCTCCAAACTTTCTAGGAAATATTCATGTTAAGGGATCCGCTGTTGTAATAAATATACTATATATTCATTAACAGCCATGTCTTCTGCGGGATTCAAACTCGAATTCGAATGCAGGGCAGCTGGTTTTGCTAACCATCAACATATCCAGACTAATCTGCAGTTGATGAAATGCGATTTTTTCACATCACGATCCCTATAATCTTTGACGTTTGAAAAATTAGTATTTTGTTATTATGCGCGCTGTCCTTGAATCTCGTTATTTACAGTTGGTATGAGCAATAGTCGTACAATATATCTAACTGTTATATCCGGCACTAAGTATTTTAAAAAGAATAATTTAAAATACTTATTTTTTTAAGAAGGTAGTGATTGATTCACAATTATTTCTACACACTTTTTTAATAGAACATAAGAGAAAAACACGCAAAATAATGCCATTATAATGTAGAAAAGTTAGTTAGAGAGATGACTATCAGCTGCATTAAATTTAGTTAAGAAGAATCTTATCAATATATCATCTGCATGAGACTGAAAAATAATACTCAACTCTTCCATCGCTCCACCTTAATAGGCGTAGGATATCAATACAAAAGCTCTTGAAAACTACATACTGCACACTTTGCTTTTGCCTTCCTTTTTACTTTCTTGCACAAAGTAAAGGATGTATTTTAATTGCGAAAAATATAGAGTATCATATTTCAATGCTAATATCTATTCTGACCATTCCCGAATGTATTTGGACGATTTAATTGCATGACATCTGTATGTAAGGACAGCATAAAGTATTCCTTTTTCATGAACGGATTGTAAAATGGTATAATGAATTTAAAATATATTCAAAAGGGATTCTTTATGATATCTCTAAGTACACACTTATGAATGTAATTTGCATAAAAGTCATTAGCCATAAAATATTGAAATTTTGTATTATTTGTGTACCGTGGAATATATCCTTACCAGGCCATTTTTTTTCGCAATCGTTGGTCGTAGTCATATGCTTCCAATTCCAGAAGGGTTTTAATTAACAAAAACAATCTTATTTGACAATTTCAAATTAAAAAGAAAAATTATTTTGGACAAATAACGAAACCTAGTTTTAACTTATGCAGTTTTCCGGTTCCTGTACTAATATTTAGAAAAGTTTTATATACTCGTTATGAAAAATAAAAATTCAAGAAGTTTGACTCCTATGCGGCAAAAATTGAGCGGGGTATTTAATTTCAAAATTTGCAGTTTTTGATGTCCTTTCCAACTTACCTTGACGTATCGTTTAGTTAAGTTAGAACAATTTTCGGAAATAAGTTTAAATAAAATGCAGCAAAAAATGCGCGTAATTTAAAAAACGTACAAAGAAGTTGTGTGTTGTCCACGTCAAATTTTTTTATCTATAGGGAAGAACATGGTTGCTACAAAAAACTATTTGTGAGGTATTTATGTTAATTAACCAGTTACTTCATGATACGAAACGTTACTTTTTTTCTTCTAATACGTTTTCCTGCCAGAATGCAAATTTTAGCTCGAGTGTGTTCAAGCGAAGGTTTGAAATTGTGTTAGTCAGAGCGTAGTCCGATTTCTGAAGGCCACGATACTAGTTGATATTCTATGATGGCAAAAAATACGGTGTTGTTTTATGCTTGCAAACTGTGCTATAGCGACGGTATAGGTTAGAACCAACTCGCACGTTTATTAGCTCTTCGTAGCCTTTGGGTAACTAAGATTTAGTTTTAAATTAAAATTCTACTTTTGAGTTCGTGCCATAAATGCTGACTGCTTTTTAAAAAGCAGAGTGTTTTCTGTTCAATTTATCTGAATTCTTAATGAAAGGGTTTTAGTATGTTTCAGTTTGCTTATCTAGACATAATGATAAGTCGTTTAGGTCTGTAGAGACATTAGGACTTTTGAAGCAGGAGACATGAAAAATGAGCAATGCCCTCGCTGGGAATCGAACCGCAGACCTCTCGAATACGTGTTGAATATGCTTTTACACCACGAAGGCATGCTAAGAAGGCAGGAAAAGTACCTTATATACTCCCCTTTTAAAGGACGACTGGATTAGGGGACCCAATCGCGAAATCTTGGTGGTGGAGAATCATCATCCACCACCCTTTTTTAGTTCGGGCGCCAGTGCAGAATTTTTAGTTTATTTTTTGAGAGCAGGAGATCGAAGAAATGAACAATGCCCTCGCCGGGACTCGAACCACGGACCTCTCCAATACGCGCCGAGTGTGTTTGACCATTACATCACGAATGCATGCTAAGAAGGCAAAAGGAATACCTTATAGGTCTACTTAGATTTTCGACTTAGCATTTGCTACCAAAGCGAGTGAGACTCTACAAACTTTGTAAGGTTTTAGTTAAACTAACCAAGTTTATTTTAATTTAAATCTTTTCTATCTCCTCTCTGCTTCAACTTCCTGTCAGAAGAAGCGCGCGTTTTTAGCTTATGCTAATTTTTGAAGTTCAGCCAAGCACTATTTAAGACAGAGGTAGCAACCTCTCGGTGTGTGAGAGCTTTGCCTCAGATCACGGTCACGCTGCTCAACGTTTGCCTGACCAGCTAGCAGTTTAAATTTATAAGCCATAGTGCTTACTACGTGATTGCTTTGTAAAATAAATTAAAGTGCGGTAGTATTTAGTATACCTTGCTACGCACCCTTTTCGGTAGAGGCCAACTTCCGCGAATTGCTCTGCGAAGCAA
>KK116197.1:98003-140120 GCA_000611955.2 Stegodyphus mimosarum
GAAAATTAAAGCCTTCTTTAAGGATTTTTAAGGCTAGAAATGTTTATCTATAACTCATGCCATATGAAGTGATAAACCGTTACACATGTCAAAATTGGAGCTAGAGGTAATTTACTTGCAAATTGTTGGAGACTGCATCGATTCTTTTTGCCGTTTAGATTTAGTGAGTTCCCCTTTGTAAAGAGATTAGTGTAAGGAAGGAAATCCTAGTATCTTATTTCACAGACTTGACTTAGATTACAGTACATTTCAAGATAAGTAACCAGACTTTTAATTTGTATATGCTTACAATTTAGTTTTAATTCACCAAGAATGGGAAAATAAGGGGTTTTGAAATATCAATGTGTGCTTAAGTAGTGTGTAGTCAGGCAGTCAAGTCACTAGCATGTGGAAAGCTTTCTTTAGTGAAGTACCATTAGGAGAATTTACTTTTAAGAATTGAATTTGATGAAAAATGAAGTTACTACTCGTATATGTACATGCTTATATTTTATTGATGTAAACACTCTGTCTACAGAAATAAGAAAAATTATGCTCAGGAAATACCAAATTATTATGCCAAACTGAGAAAATGTTTATTGAGGATCAATTACTCTAAAACAATATTAATTATAAGACTTTTATGATTGCTTAAGATAATCTCCAATTTTGACAGACCAAGATCGAAAGTATCAAAAAAAAGACATCGCTTAACCAAAAATTTAGGTGATCTAGATATTAGAAAGTTGTGCTAGAAAATACCACAATTTTATGTCCAGATAAAAAATAAAACATTGAACATCCGAAATGCATTATTTGCATGGATTTCATAAGATGTTAAAATAGTATTTAATTTAATTATTCCTGATCTGTATAAAAACTGCTGTAGAGTCTTTTACTTTACGGAGACATGTTGAGCAACAGTTTAAAAATCTAATTATTCTTTTCCTGATGATCTTTAATTTGGATGCAAATATCACTGAAAAATGTGTCTTCGGATCAAAAGGTAGGATTAGCGGCTGTTAGTAAAATAATATTTCTGCATGCGTATAATGTTCATATAAATAAATTTGAGTATACTAATAAAAAGGCAGAGCTGAAAGCAAAAATCTCTATTGGCAAGTCTTGACTGCCAGTCAGTTTCGAGTCGTCCCTATCGAATTTAATAGATTTCAAACAGGAAATTAATGTCTCCAGTTTATGATCAATGAATCTTATGCGTCAAATTTTGAGCAACTATTCGTGACAATACACTGGTGTGCAAAAATTAAGGACGAAGTCGAAAAATTAGCATATCAGCTGAACGAAGAGGCAGAGCGGACAGAAAGACCAATCAGGAGATTAAGTAAGGTGATGTACGGTAGCACATGCGCAGATATGCAGGTAGACGTAATGGGGGAGTGTCTGAGTAGTATAAAGCATGTTGTCGGTGTAAGATCAGTATTTCTGGCAAAGAGATTGCACGCCGTATAGCAGTTAAAATCACACCGAGTTGCTGCCTCAGCGAGAAATGGCGAATAATCAATCTGTTAGACGACATCTGGATGCTTTTACCAGAGGTCGAATCATTGGGAAGTTGGAGGAAGGCCGCAGTGTGACAAGTGTGGCTGCAGAGTTCGGAATTGCTCACAGCATCGTTTCACGACTTTGGAGACAATTTCAAACTACAGGAACAGCTATCCGGGGGTTTAGTAGTGGTCGTCCACGAGGAACCACACCCGCAGATGACCGGTATATTGCCTTACAGGCCAGAAGAAACAGGCGGCAGACAGCGGGAGAAATCGCTAGACACACGACACAGGCGACTGGACGACCGATATCGCGTTTTACCGTGGCCAGAAGACTGCACGGTGGTGGTCTGTTTGCACGACGCCCTGTACGGTGTGTACCTCTAACGCCTGCCCATCGGAGAAGGCGTTCTCTGTGGTGCCGGGAACACCGGAATTGGAGAGACAATGAATGGGGACGAGTACTCTTTACAGATGAGAGCAGATTTAGTCTGAGTTGCGATTCTAGACACATACACATCTGGACAGAGCGGGGAACACGCAATAACCCCTTCAACATCATCAAAAGGGACTGTTTTGGAGGTCGCGGAGTTCTCGTTCGAGCAGACATAATGCTTGGTAGCCGGACCGACCTTCATATCTCCCAAGGAGGTTCGTCACCTGGGACTGCTATTGTAACGAGGTTCTTCTTCCTTACATGCGTCTTTTCACAAGGGCTATGGGTCCTCAGTTCCTCTTCATGGACGACAACGCTCCACCTCATCGCACAGTTACTGTCGAAGAGCTGTTGGAGAGTGAAGATATTGAACACATGGATTGGTCGGCAAGGTCTCTGGATCTAAATCCCGTCAAGCATGTACGGAACTTACTAGGGAGACCCGTGGCAGCACGTAACTTATCGCCAGTAACGATTCCGAAACTGCGATTGGTGCTACAAGAGGAACGAGCAGCAGTGTCTCAACAGCTCATTAACAACCACATATCCAGCATGCACAAATGATGTGAAACCTGCCTAGCAGTCAGGGGAGATCATATCCCCTATTAAAGACCGGATGTTTCTTGCTGGACACCCATCACAGGGATGTTTCGGCCTTCAGTCGCATTGCGCTCCATGCTACTTTTTCAATAAAACTTCTTTTTATCCCTCTGATTTCTCTTTTAGTAAGTGTTGCTTACATTACTCATGTCCTTACGTATTGGGGATCTTACGGTATTAAATGTGTTGATTTGGAAAGCTTTTGTACAAAGTTATATTGAAAAAACCGTCTCGTCCTTAATTTTTGCCCACCAGTGTAACTAAAACCTCTGAACGTTAGAAGTTCGATAAGATAAATAAAAACCAATTTCTCTCAGAACATCCCCCACCAAGACACACTTTCCTTTAGTTTGTAAGGTTTATCCTAAGTTTATAACAGTTATTTTTAAGTTCAAGCGCCTTTCTTCTCTATTCTAATTTCAGCTTACAAATTCCTTACCGGAATGTGTTTTTAGAATCGCGTTAAATGCAAATGAGTAATAGATAGTATTTAAGTCGAAGTACCACTAACTTCGGTAGATAGAAGCAGAGTTTCTGTGTAGGCGCATTTGTATTTTGGCCACGTCTCTCTAAGCTGCTACTACGCTCGGCCGTACGGGCCCTTGATAGCTTTTCTAGCTAACTCGAATTTTAGGGGCCAACTTAGTTACATTTGTGTTAGCTTCCGCTAAACCTCTTTAATTAGTCATTAGTTAAGTTCTTATTTCGTATACTTTTGAGCCAAAATGGAGGTTTTGCTGTACGCCCTGAGAAGGGGTCCGACTGCATATCTTTATTTTGAGCAATAAAGCGTAATTAAACCTTCTTGAGTGTTACGTTTCTGTTTCTGGACTTAAGAAATTATTCGCTTAGCAGTTTACTAAGTTCCTCTACACTTAGTTATTAGATAAAAGAGAGGAACACCACAAGTTAAATAGTCATTGTTTAAGCTTTCCGATAATTACACAATCCCAGGTGGAACAATTACTAAACATACAGCTGTGTCAAATAGGTATCAGGTACAGATGGGAAACAAAATCCGATATATTTTGCTTTACAAGAAAGCATATTAAACATGTAGTTTGTTTTACAAGACGTAGTTTGTGGACAAATCGAAGACTGGAATATGCTTTAATGAAACAAAATTTTATCTATAATCAGATGATGAACAGTTGTAGGTCATAAAATCTACAGAATAATGTAATTCTAAGTATTTTCAAAAAGCTTTTGCTGAAGGAGGTCATTTTAAGTATTTCTTACATGTACAAGTAAACGGGGACCTAATGATGAATGAGTAGAGTTTGCAGAAATTAAGTAAATATGAACGTTCCTTTGCGTAATTATGAACGTTCCTCCTTCTGCCACAATAAGAAAAGCACGTAAAATTAAACGAGACTTATAATTCTATGTTTAATTGAACTATATTTTTATAGACTGCTATGAAATGTATGAATAGAACTGCGACACACATGAACTGGCCAGATAGATAAACTTCCACTATTAAATATCGTTGAGAATATAAACTACCATCTTATACAAAAAATAGAAACTAGTCAAAAACGGATTCATGTGCTTTACTTAGTCTCTTCCATTCAGAATTAATGCTATGAATTCTTTTCACAGTAATAAAATTAAATACTAAGGTAAACAAATGAGGATGTTTAATTTTTGTTCTTTATTTGTAAGGTATTTGACATTTTGAGCAGTGGATACATCTGGAATACTGAAATATAATTCTATCGCCGGGAAGTCAGTTTATTTCAATATCTGACATTTCATTTTGCCTAAAACTTCGTGCGGAACACTTACAATCCGCCGCTTAATTCGGCGCCGATGTAGATTCGTATTTATTTAATAAAACAGAACAGAAATTACACTGAGCAATAGAATTCAAAAGTATTCCGGCAACATAATAGATTCTGAAAAATGTTTAAAATTAAGAAATTACATTTTAAAATATACATACTAAAAGCATTTTGTATAAATAATGCTATGGAATTTTAAATTTTTAATGGACAGTTAGATGGCTTATATCTACTTATAAACAACAGTAATAAACTATTGTTTATAAGTAGTTAAAGTAGAAGTTAATGAAGTAAATAAAAAAGTTAATAAAATTCATTTTTTGTTGTGAATTTTTTTTCTAGAGCAATATGAACAATAAAATGTGTAAAACTTGAAACTTGTAACTTGAGAACATTAAACAGTCTAATAAAAACAATATTTTAAAACAATAATTTCATTTCTTGAGGGAAATGCTCTAAAGACTTTAAAATAAACAATTAAAATAAAAAATATGAAAGAGATCAATTTAGTTTTATTACAAATAAAGCACAAAACAAAGTGTCTAAAATAAATTGCAGGTTTCTTCAAAACATATTTTTAAACTCCTAGAAGCTCAATAGCGAATTATGCTGTGAAATTCGTAAATAATTCAAGAAAAATCAGGAGGTCAAATTGCTCAGTATTTAAGAATTCTTCTGGAGAAGTTTGCGCAAGATTTTCTTGGTTTCGTGACATTCTCTGATTTCTTCAACATGGTGAAGAAAAATTGTGAAAAAAACAATCATTGTCATTTGCAAAAATTCGACATACTCACTTCACTTAACTTTAATTTAGCATTCCGGCAAAGAAATGCGAATGGGAGTTGATAGATAGGGAGGAAAGATAAAAAATATTTAAATAATATATTATTTTAACTAAGGGAAACCCTATAAACGTATGTCGCAAAATCATTGCCAGATAACAGGCAGTTATAACCATGGTCATTTATAATCCGCTGTTAAAGAGGAGAGATCTGAATAGCCTATTTGTTATTCTTATATTTTAGTAGTTTTGTGCACTGTATTTTCTCCAAAAAGATATTAACATTTCCCACTCATTAAGAAACGAGGAAGATGCTATATAATTCTTTCAAAAATTATGAATCTTATTTAACATTCGAATATGTAAAACTGGACTCAAGCTGTACGTACATGAAAGCATTTTTAAATGGAACGTGTATGTTAAAAGTGCAAATGAAACAAAGAGTACGTTCTGACAAATAATTCAGGAGTTCCAAGATACCATTTGCAACATCCCTGAGATTTATTTATTGTTGGAGAAAGGAATTGACGTTATCTAAGAGGTACTCTACGTTTGAACAAAAAATAAATATGTTTTTTCTGTAAGTCCTTAATTAAAACTTATCAAAAAATGTTTGCGTTGTTGAAGCCAAAGGAGTTGTGTTAATAATGAAGTATCTAAATTTATAATATCAATAATATCCCCTTTTCCCTTCTTTTATGAACACTTTAGTTAATGAAGTTTTTAGTCTTTTATGAACACTTTAGTTCTCTTATGAACACAGTAACAGAGTAAATAAGACTGCCAACACTAGTAGTTTGACTCGGGTTCATATCCCGAAGAACGGGCTGTTTGCTTGGGCCTTTCGTTGTTTTCTCTATGTCTGACATGTACGAGCCAGTTTTTCTTAGAAAGTTCTTTGCAAAGGCAATCTTCCCTCAGGCACATAGCTTTTGTGTGATTTTCCATAACTTAATAAATCCAATCTAGTTTAGCAAACATATTAGAGGGTAATTCTGAATTTCAGGCTTTAGAAAGGAGATACCAAAGGGCTTGAAAAGGCTGCCTGAAACATTTTCTTAGAGACTGAACCTTTTTTAGACAAACTAATACAAAGAAACAATCAGTCGAAGAAAGTTTCAGTCAGTGCCATAACTCTTCTGAAATAAAGAATGGATTTCAGGAAGTTAAAGGTACAGAAATGAAGCATGATTTGAAAACTAAGTGTATTCACGTAAATGTTGAATTTCTAAAGGTATTCGAAAAGATGAATTCTCAACCACTTCTTCCAAGTTACGTCAAAAATATACTAGCAAGAATAGTTCTGCACTAATGCTAATCTTTTGCATGCTCCATTGGCCAGTTCTTATTTCTGAGTTTGTGATGCAACAATCCATTATTAGTATAAAACACCTGCTAACAAAAGCCTAGGAGTCCTTTGGTTTTGTTGAAGTCTTTATTGCCGATGCGAATAATTGTGTAACTATGTTGTTTGACTTGAGCTTGATTATTCGTTCCCCAGGGCATTTAAATGCCGCGAGGAAAGAATAATCAATAATTTTAAGTCTAAAACGTTTAAACAGTCCATGTTTTTAACAGGATTGTACTTCAGATAAATCCAATTAAAGAAACTTCCTGAGCGCATTTAATTTGGCAAGCCACAGCTTGGAAAATAACTAAATAACAAAAAAAGAAGTTTAAGCCTTTCTACAATAGCAACGACAGGCAAAAACATTAAAGCTGATGAAGATAAGTACCACCGATTCAATTGTCTTTGGATTCCTGTTGGTGTAATATTACCGTAAGTAAACTTTTGTTGCAATAAAATCTAGGAACATCACCAAATCATTGGGAGACATCGATTTGAAAGATTGAAAGGGATGATTCGAAAAACCTCTGGTATGTCTTATTGCGTCATTAGAAAATTTAAATTAGTTGATTATTAGAGGGAAGAAAAAGATTAAACAAATTGGAAGCAAGAACGTAGGTTTTTAGACCAAATATTAGAAGTCTCTTTTTATTGATTAGAAAACAGAAAAGATAGACCGAAAATAGAAAGGAATAAATTGAAAGAAACGGAACATTGGCAAAGATTAAAACATAAAGCATACATTGGTAAGAAACAGAATAGACAAATGCCTGTTTTTATGAGTAAGAAAACAATGTGTTTGATAAATAAAAAATTCTTTTGAGACAAAGGCTTCAAGAGAAATATTAATAGTGATACTGTGGTGTAACATGACTGATTTTTTTAAAAAAACCGATTATTGCAGGAAACGCAAAAAGGCCAATGTATTTATGAGGAAACGTCTTGGTACACGTGGCAGTCACACGAAACAACAATTTGTTAAAGAAATCCGAAATAATGGCCAAACTACTGCTCGTTGTTTGTTTGAAGAAAATGTCAGAAATCGACATGCAACCAAAATGAAAATCGGAAAATAAAATAAAACTCCTCACCCATTTGAATGTCACCTTAAATTTAATAATTCAAGATCTGTATAAAAGACTGCCATTGCTTTACATTTATCGAAATTCTTATATTTTATCAAATCTTGCCGTCCAACTAGCCAAGAATGAGAAAAAAAATGAATACAGTTTCTTGCATAATATGAGTTGTTAAAAACATTCTACACAATAATGTTTCAATAAAGCAAATTTCTCGAAATGAATTAACCTAAGTTTAAAGAGATTAAAATTAAAAAAGAAATTTTTTGTTCTAAATCTTTCATGAAAATTTAAACTTTGGAGATTACACTTCCATTGATGAATATTTACATAAAGAAATATCAAATTTGAAAACAACTTTCGAAAGAGAATGAAGAAGGCTAAAAACAGAAAATGTATGAAAAATATAAAACTCTCGAGTAAGTATCTTTCTAAACGGCAACGAGGACACTGAGGCGCTAAACTGCTTCTTGAACGTTAAGAACTCTAACGGACTCAGTTTATAATGAATACCAACAAACCAAAATGTCATTTCAAAGAGATGCTAAAAGACAAGATATGTAAACAAAAACAAACACTTTGTATGTGATTAGTTTTAATAATATCCAAATAGTATTCGTTAGTTTAGCTAGATTTTCTTCGTGAAAGCCAGAAATATTTTTGCAAATTTTTGTTCGCATGCTTTTTATTTTATTAATGAATCTCTAATTTATTAACTCACAACTTTTTAATTACATAAATGCAGCACATTTTAATAATTCTATGTTGTATTATTATAATTCGACCGTCTAAAACGAACCCTGGCTGGCATTCTGCCAAAGCATACGGACTCTTCTAAAAGGGGCGTTATTGCTTGCTGCGACGTGAAAGGTCACGTGAAAGTCTTCTCTTCTCCGGAAAGACACAATGGAGGAAAAGAAAGTCTCCATCCTTCCACCCTATTTCGATAATAATTCGGTGTGCATGGCGCATGCGTGTTTGCGTTTATGGTCGCGGATGAGGCGGTCGAACTATATTATATTTAAATCTTTCATGTGCAAGTCACATTCTTTTTCAAGTGTCTCCCTTCCCTTTAAAAGACATTTGTTCCATCAACAGTTAGTTCAAATGTATGAAAGGAAATAAATGTAAGTTATCATAAACCTGCTCATATTCAATAAGTCAACACTCTTAATACGCCATTTTTAATCGATCCTGGGAGTACCTAACTTTTGTTATTTTTTGACTGAATTTAATTGTTTTCCCTGCTGAGAGAAAGTTCCAATTTCTAAAAATAATCTAAAAATAAACGAAAATTCTTGATAGATTCATTTCTTTATCATATCACATTTTTTAAAATATTAAGTGGAAATGGATAAAGAGTATCTCAACAGTGATTTTTCTTCATACGCCCGCCATCTATTTTGTGTACAGCAACAGCCGGTTCTTCAAGAAAGAGGAACAAAAATCTTAACTGACCAAAGGGAACTAAGTGCACAAGGTAAATTACGAATAAACAGATGCTAAACAAATAACGTAAAAAAATTATTTTTCCAAAACTCTCATTTTCTTCTCGTCCTTCTTCATTCTAAACGGATTAGAGCACATAAGTGTAAAACTTTCCCCTTCTAATGACGTCTAAATGCACAAGTCATTAACTAATCAACATATGCCCAAAGCGTCGATAACTATTTTCCACTCGGTAATTCGGAACATTAGCGGAACCGAAATGATAAAATTATTTGACATTCAAAGTGATTAGTGATTTATGAGAACGAACGATTTTCTGTTGTAGGAATTCCGGAGGATGAATTAAACTCCAAAAGCACTTCGACTGCAGAAGATTTAGAATTTTGAACGAAAGTTCAACGGATTTACATAAATACGAAAGAGCCATACTAATTTGAATTTTATAATCAAGCAGAAATGGTCTCAATGTCGCTGTTGATTTTATATTTAAATTTATATGGCATTTGCTTCTGCTTCTTCAAACAACAAAACTTTTGGCTAATTTTTATTGGAAGTATATAGCTTAAAAAGGCAATATAAGAATAAATTCATCATAATAATAAAACGACTGCTACAATACCTTCTAGTAAGCAAATGGGAGTTTGGGTAAAATACTTTTGGAATTAATAGCTATTGAGTGTGTCTCCATCTCGTAACAGGGAATTAATTAGATTAATTATTTTTCAAACTTTGAGTAATAGCAACATTTTAATTTTGTACAGTGTTTGAGCATAAATTTCAGTCACCTAAATCAAATCAGCTTTAAAAAATCAAGAACATAAAATTTAACTTACAAGTGCTTTTAAAATGTTTATATTCTTTCAGTACAATACAAGATTTTTGGAGCTAATTTTCAAAAATCGTGTAACTCGGATTCACAGCCCTGCTAATGAATGAGCTACCTTAATGTTTTCAAGATTTTTCTGATATATAACATCAGTTCTCCTTGGAAAGCGCTTCACGAAGACATCCGTTCCTTATCTTTTTAACATATTCCATTAAAAAAAATTTTCCACTAATTTTTTAACCGAAGAAAACTTAATATTATTCGGCTTTTATTCCTCGCAGTGGCCCACAGAAACGTAGTTCGTCTCAAATACTACTGCCACGTTGTCTGGAAGAGATACAACTGTTTGTTTACTGTCTGCTGATTGTCTATCCGTCCAGCAACTTTGTGTCGAGAAATAAAACACATTTCTGACTTTATTTTTCTATCTTATTCCTTCCTTCCACATTCCATTACAAAGAAGGTGGCCATATTATCATGTTATCACCGGAAGTGAGCTAGTTTTTCATGGCTTCCCCTGAACATGAACCTATATCATTGATTAATATCGTGATGACAAATGTTAAATGCAAGTTCACGTTCCAGGAATTGTCAGTAATTCTCCACATTTACGGTGTTTATTAAAATTGGGTTCTTCGCTTGAAGACTTGTAGAGACATTAGATTATTTGGAAGCGGGAGACATGAAATATGAGCAATATCCTCGCCAGGACTCGAACCTGGTCCTCTTGAATACGCGCCGAGTGTACTACCGTTACACCACGAAGGCATGCTGGAAGAAGGGAGAAAATACCTTATAATAAACCTTAGTCAATTGCCGTACCATGATGAAAGTACCGACTCTCGTCCGATCACCTTATAAATATGGCTAATTGTCAGTAGACACTAATTATGAGTAATAGTAGAGTTTCTTCTGATACAATAAATGATACTTTCTTTTCAATAGACAAGGTGGCAAATGTATTAATTCTACTGGATAAGTTTAAGGTCTCAGACAATGATGGAATTTCACTGAAAATTATAATTGCGATATTTAATACTGGCAAAAAGTGCGTTTTAGAAATATTTAAGAGTGATCGCAAAAAGGATTTTTGCAAACATCTGGAAAGACGTTTTCAAGTCCTTTTATTAAACAAAAGATAAACAGAAAAAATTCCCCTTCGTTTTGTCTATTACGCTTGTTTTCTAGCTACTTGTTCATGTCAAGCTCGTACACGAAAATATTTCAGGACGAAGTGCAACCGTCTGAGGTTTATGGACTAGTAAGAATATTTCTTATACGGAAAGCGCGTAACTATAATTTCTCGAATAATACTCCGCCCACGAGGTGTCCAAAAACTCTCTCTCAAATGAGGCAAACACAAGATTGACTTCAGTCCTTTCCATATGTTCCCTTGTCATATTCTAAGAAATAAATTTCCCTTTTTACTTCCTTGTACAAAGTAAAGAATGTATTGTAATTTTGAAAAATTTCAAGTATCATATTTCAACAAAAATATCCATTTTTTATCCATTTGAACAAAAAGTTATACTTAAGATGTTTAAAAAAAGGGACAGTTCTATATTTCCCGTTTTACTGGGCCGATTGACGAAATTGAAATTACATTTTTCTTGTTTCGAAAGCGCGACTTAGGATATATATTAGATTTATACATAGCACTATTCTAACATAGGTATTTTGACACAAAATGAGTCTCTTTCTGAAATAACATACCAATTTGTTTTCCATATTTCGATTCTACGACTCAAATTATGCCTAAATATTAAATTTTGTAAAATTTGGTGCGAAAGGTAGGGAGAAATTCAAAAATTTAAATTGGCGAATTTTTTTCAGTTTGCACCATGAATAATTCACTTGGCGAACTTTTAATACGTGGCAACCTATTTTCCTATCCCTTCCATTGCAATAGAGCGGAAAAAAATATCACATCTTTCTTACCTTTTTACATTGTGCATAAGCGGAAAAAAAAGTCACGTCGTTCTTCTTCCAAATAATTTCAGCAAAGTGCGTAAACCACATTAGATGTTATTATTGCTTTCAACAAATATGCCAAATTTGAAAACGTGCAAATATATAAATTCACGTAAATTTTATAGGTTATAATTCAAAATTTAAAAAAAAATTATATTAATCAAAAATACAGATTTTTAAAATAAATCATAAAAAATGGGTGAATTTTGTTTGGAGTAAACCTAAATTTCGAACTGTGAAAGAAGGAATCAAGTAAGTGTAATAAAAAAGAGATATTAATAAATACATGCCAAGTTAAATTAACACTGAGGAGCTAAAATTTTGAGAGCTAATTTTTTAAAAAACTACTGGTGCGATTTTTTGAAAACTTGGCAGTTTGGCGTAATTTGAGTCGTAGAATCGAAATATGGAAAACAATTAGCATGTCATTTCAGAAAAAGTCTGATTTTGTGTCAAAATACCTATATTAGAACAATGCTATATAAAAATCTAATACATATCCTAAGTCGCGCTTTCGAGATGTGGAAAACGCAATTTGAATTTCGTCAATCGGGCCAGTAGAACGGGAGACATAGAACTGCCCTTTTTTTTCTTTTTCTTTTCTTTTTTTTATGCGCAGTGTACGTGTTGACAGTATAGGACTCATTTTTCCAACTGCACGTAACTCAAAAACGAGTAGTTTCGGAACTTTTGTATATGACAGTGGTATAACATGTAATTATGCTCCTCCCTTTTCGGTTGCAATCAGCTGCATTAAACATATATATATATACCTACGCTGTTCCCAGCGCGGAAAGCTCAGGTTTTTTATTCTTATATGCCGGTAAATTATGCATTTGGGGGTTTAAAAATTAACGAATTGTGTTGTGCTTATGTTCCAATTAAGGTTTTTGTCCCTTTAGTGTATCTGCGTGCAATAGTTGTAGAATTATTTTAAAAGTCATTTAATTAGTACTAAGCCTAACGAGGCCGCCATTTGTTTACATTTTAAACTTAGTTGAACGGTGACTTGATTTGTCAACAACCACAATAGTCAATTTGTGCAACGACTTCAGTGTCTTTCTGCCGAGTGGGACCAAAAGTAAACTCTCAGTTTTGGACCCCGAAAAATATTTCTTTTCGCCCGCTGTAGAAACTCTAATTTTGATTGTAAAACATGTTTTCACTTTTTCTTTTAACTCTTTTTTAACTGTATGTGGTGTTTTATATTTTTCTGTATTTTACAATTTTTAATGAAGATGTTTTGAGTTTGTAAGTGCTTACTTCATTTTCTAACAGTTAATTTTTAGTTGGAACACAGTTTTCCTTTACTTCCTCATTTTCCTATCTACGCTTTCCTGCCAGACTGAGTTTTCATATTTACGCTTTATGCAAAATAGGGTAAAAACTACTATTTAAGCTAAGCTAGTGTCTGAGCACTTCAGCGTCTGCCTTACGGTCACTTAATAATTCTTAGTTAAAGCTTGCTCTTTCACGGCCGTGCTTATTACGAGTCTGTTAGTTTTCGCCAGTGATTTTAAGATCGGAGCCAAGTACGCGTTAAACAACTCGGTTCACTCTGTAAACTGATTATTCGACTTAGCATTAGTTAAGTTTTACGTTTTCTATTTTTAAGTTCAAGCCATAGCCAAAGTGTTAGCTTCCTGTATGGCCAAGTAGAGCAGGTGATTATATTTGACTTCAAATAAAAGGGTATTTGAACTCTGTTCTTAGTTGTTACTTACTCAAACAGAATTTAGCGAATAGTTGCTTCACAGTTCTACTAGGATCTAGCGTTAAATCAATATTATTTTAGCTGGAAAACTACAAGTGTTTATGTATTTTTGCCTTTCTGCCAGGTGAGAACTGTGTTAATTGAATGAGAAATATATCATTAATGAATTTCGAGTAAAAAAATCAAATGAAATGCAGCAACAAGTATGTATAATTTAGAACGCCGTACAAGGAAGTCATGCGGTGTCCAAATGATATTTGTTTCTTACACTATCAGTCTTGTTATCCAAACCCTCATCCGTAATATGCTAGGATATTTAACACAGCGGTACATCGACAAAGTTCTAAGGCCCGTTGTATTGCCCTTCATGTCACACCACCCTGGGCTTACATTTCAGCAAAATAATGCCCGCTCCCACACTGCACATAATTCCACTGCTTGCCTTAGCACTTGCCGAACATTACCTTGCCCAGCAAGGTCGCCGGATCTCTACTATTCAGTACGTTTGGAGCATTATGGGCAGGGCCCTCCAAATCGGGATGGTGACGATCTAAGGAGCCAGTTGGACAGAATTTGGCACGATATCCCTCAGGAGGATATCCGGAACCCCTATCAATAGATGCCAAGCCGAATAACTGCTTGCATAAGGGACAGAGGTGGACAAACGCGTTACTGACCTTTTCACTTTGTAAAGCTCTCACTTCAATAAATCATCCAATTTTTCTCAAACTGTAATCATTTGTTTTTCTGTACATGTACATCACTTCTACCGATCGGATAACTCCTTCTTGGTGTGTCTCTTTTTTTTTTGTCTAAGAGTGTAAATTAGAGAATAAAATTGAAAATATTTAAATATTAATAGTACGGACAAGTGTTCTCTACTTATTCATTATTTAGGGCATCGGGGCATTTCTAAAACCAGAAATTATCAAATTACTGGTCTAGTTTTTTAAGCTTGCAAGTTCGTTTCAATTACCAAAACCAGGAACTTTCCCTATATCACTAGCGATATATTTTACATATGCAAACATATGTAAAAAGGAAATATTTGTTTAATTTACGAAAAGTAATAAAATAAATGGAAATAAGCTCACGAAGACAAAAATGATATATTTGATTAAAAAAAGGAATCTTAAAATTTAAAAACATCTCATATCTCTCAGAGAAAGAAATCAAATTTTGTTGCATTTGATTTTGAACAAAAAGAAAATGAAATGGTTACAAGATACAGGACACAATCTTTTAAATTTCTGAAGACATTTTGTTTTAATACCTAACTCTGACCTAATAACTCAACCTAGTGACTCAATCTGTGTATTCTTGTTCTTAACCTGTTGTTACTCTTGTTAATGTTTTTCATATTGTTGTTCCTAGTTTTGCATTCGTATTCGTATTCTTATTTTCTGTTGTTATTTTTATCCTTTTTAGTGTGATTGCTGAGAAGTTGTTGATATCCTACGATTTTGTCTATAGAGGTAATATTCTGCATCATTACTAATGCAGGCGAATACTACAGATTTTTATATTTAGGAATAATTCTAGTGTGTTCAAATTATAACTAATTACTTAAGTTAATTTCTTTGACCGTTTTCTTCAAACCGTAATTTTTACTATCACACTTAATACCATTTTCAAACACAGTTTTGAAAAGCCCGTAAATTTTCAGAACTAACTGCTGCTTTCATTATATAAGAAATGAATTTAAAAATCATAAATTTGCAAAAAAATGATTATAACGAAATAACGGTATGCGATATAAATATGAACATGCATAAAAATGATGCTATTGACTCTAGTTCCGTCAATATTGAGTTTTGTTTCATCAAAGCTTTGTTGCTGCAATCTCTCGAATTTTATTGACAATTTCCAATAAGGTTGGTAGTTGCCATTCAAGTTTCCAAATGAAATTACAAACTAACGCAAAAATGACAATATTAAGAACATTTCCTCTGTATTTTGTATTACAAAATTAATTCAATTTTAATAGTGCATTTACATTAGGAATTTTAATGTAAAATATTTCAATGCAGCAAATCGTTATTCGGGATTTTAATGGAAGTATGGTAGCGATAAAGTAGTTTTCAAGGAAAATGCTATTCTTCAGCATTGTTTTTGAGAAATGTTATTCTTACATATATAATTTAAAGTATGTTTTAAATGCATTTTTATTGCGTCTTAAGCTCGAAAAGCATCAAATTTCAACACCAGGTCATTTTTATATATATATTTATTTATTTTTTACCTTTCAGCGAATTCAAGCCTAAGCTTCTATACGAAAGCTTCTAAAGAAAAACTCGCAAAGAAAGCTAGCTTTAAAAGCAACTTTCTTTTTTAAAACCTTCTGTAAAAGCAAAAGATATGTATTCTTTTTGTTCTCAATCTAAGTCGATAATGTGCATAGCGAAATCTTCACCCAGCTGTGTCAAGTTTCAAAATCTCTATCCAGAATGTCAAACAGAAACAACAAAGATAAATATTCTTTCATGAGAGAAAACTCTCTCTAACATACCAAGCAGTAATACTTCAAAACAATGTGTTAGGTACCTGTCACTTCTATCTGAATTTCTGAAGCATGAAAAATATGACATAGATATTTTAACTCCTTTTTTTAAACTTCCTTGAACGAAATAAATAAAGTATTGTAATCGCAAAAAATGTTGGTAATCACATTTCAACGGAAATAGCCATTTTGACATTTCCGGAATCTACTCTGACTATTTTTATACGTGACGTCTGTACGCACGAACAAAATAAAGGACTCTTTATTCCAAAACAGATTATAAAATGGAATCAAAATGGATTTTTTTCGATGTCTGTACGTACGTTCGTACGTGTGTATCTCCCATTACTCAAAAACGGTAGCCATAGAATGTTGAAATTTTGTATACGAGACTGGTATAATATTTTTAGTACCAAATGTATATATATATCTATATATATATATACGTATATATATATATGCATATATATATATGTAATAATAAAATTTCATAGTCAAAAATACGCTTAAAACCCTAACTTAATTTTCATCTTTTCTTTTTGTTTTTTCCTCAGTCACAATTCTAAATGCATGTTCTTTTCATTTTAATGGCCACGATCTCTTATTTGAAAGTACGTGGAATTAAATCCACAGCTCCGCAGTAAAGTTGATTTTCCCGATTTTTCTACACGTACAGTTATTGAATGTTCTGGAAATATTTAAAGCGAACTGACGTCATTTCTTGGAAGCTCCGCCTTTCCAGAGATTATAAAAGGACTTGCAAAGGAATGTCGGCGGGTAGTATATAACCCACCCAGGAATACTTTAACTAATTCTGACTTAGATAACCTGACCAATGTTGATTACCCAACCCTGATCGCCGGCGATATGAACGCCAAGAATACAAACTGGAATTGCAGCATCAATAACAACAACGGAAATATTCTTAATAACTATGCACTCAATAGCAACATCAGAATCATCGCTCCAGATGTTCCAACGAGATATCACTTTAATGGAAGAGGAGATATCCTTGACATCCTGATACTGAAAAATATTCACTCTACTCCATACTTAGAAGTGACGGAAGAATTATCCTCTGATCATTTCCCTGTAAAATTCGATTTTTATGGTTTGTACCCACCTCTCATTGAATCGAAGATTAAAGTTAACTGGACTATCTATAAAAATGAACTTATTAATATCCCCAGTAGCATAGTAATTAACCATCCCGAAGAAGTTGAAAATGAAATTAACAAATTTAACGGATATATTCAAAAGGCACTGGCCACAGCAACTTATACGCAGAAAATTTACTCTCCGCAAGAACTCCCGAATTATATTTTAAACCTTATAAAAGAAAGAAATAGATGCAGGAAAAATTGGCAACTCACAAGAGATCCAAACAACAAGACTCACGTGAATTACCTCACTCGTCAAATTTCACAGGAAATAATTAGCTATCGCTCCAATAAATGGGACTCTTTTCTTGAAAATTTAGAAATGCAACCGAACATGGTTTGGAAAATTGCATAATTCCTTCACAATAACCAAGCAAATCTTCATCACCCTATTACGCACAGAGGTATGACACACAACTCAGAAACGGAAATCGCTGAAGTCATGGCGGAGAGCCTTGAAAAAGTTTTCGAGAAACATGAAGAAATCAGTCCTTTTGACTATACTATCAATAACGAAGTCGAAGAAATTAAACTTAAAAGTAACAGAGATTATGTAAAATTTACCTCCCCCAAAGAAATCCAAGAAATCCTCAGGAAGCTAAAGAATAAAAAAGCCAGAGGCTTTGACAACATAAGTAATGAAGCCTTTAAAGTTCTACCGAAAACCTGTATAATTCTACTGTGCAATTTAATTAATTCATGTATTAGGCTCTCTTATTTTCCGAAAAATTGGAAACAATCAATTGTAATAATGATCCCGAAACCAGGCAAAAATCCAAAAGCAGTATCCAGCTATCGACCTATCAGCCTTCTACCCGCTATCAGCAAAGTCTTTGAACGCGTAATTGCCTCAAGACTCCAAATTTTCACTGACAAATTAATTGATACAGACGATCAGCAGTTCGGGTTTAAAAAAGCTCATTCAACATCGCATCAAATTCTTAATCTCATAGAATTCATTGCCGTAGAATTTCAGAAGAAAAACGGAGTTGCCGCATGCTACCTCGACTTCGAAAAGGCCTTCGATCGAGTGCGGCATGCTGGTTTAATATGCAAGTTATCGAAATTAAACCCTCGTTCAAGTTTCTTAAATCTCATGATTTCCTATTTAGAAGATCGTACCTTCCAAGTCCGCTGTGGTGATGCTTTGTCCACACATAAAAATATTCATAGAGGACTACCTCAAGGTTCCGTCATCTCTCCAGCAAACTTTAATCTATATGCAAGTGACATGCCCAAGCCGCAAAACGCAAAAATCCTTAAATATACCGATGATACGGTAATACTTACTAATTCCTTAAACCCGCAACATGCAAGAGACAAACTGAATAGCCAAAATTAAAATAATAGAAAAATGGTGCAACAAATGGAAAATGAATCTTAATCCCACCAAATGCTTTATAGTTATGTACAGAAGATATAAGAAAAACTACCCTCTGGATATCAATATAAATATTCATGATACTCTTATCCCTTCGGCCAATTCGTACAAATATCTTGGAGTGTATATTGACGCACAGCTCACTTTCAAAGAACACATCAGTTATATCACCAGCAAAGCTAATGCAGCTTTTATGGCTCTTTACCCGCTTCTAGGGAAAAATTCTAAATTAAATCTGAATACTAAACGCAATCTTTACCTGATGCTTATTCGACCAATTCTCTTATACGCAGTTCCCACTTGTGCCACGGCTTGCAAAACCCATAGAAAGAAACTTAGCTATCTTCAGAATAAAATTCTACGCTCAATAACCTCAGCACCCTGGTTTATTAGAAATATCCAGCTGTATCAAGACCTGAAGATTCCTGAAATACAAGAACAGATCTTAATAATTTCGCACAAATTCTTTATCCAAGTTCAGAATTCACCATATAATGCTATTAAAAATCTCGCAAACTATGATCCAACAGAAGAAAATCTGGTTAAGCGACCACGTTCTATTCATCACAACTCAAAGTGGTGAAAGTGTACATATTGTAAATAGTACCCAGTATTTAATTGCATTTCATATACTCAAGAATTCGTGATATGATTAACTATTTTTGTGTTGAGTTTTAAGTGTATTTTATTATCTGGCAAAGCCAAATTACGGACTTTGTGAAGAGTAATTTGAAATAGCCTTATGGACTATTATTTTTCGTCTTGAAATCGCTTAAAAGATTATCCTGCAACATGATTGGTCCATGTGACCCCCAAGCCCAAAAAAGGAATAATCAAATTCTATCTAATTAAACAAGAATTACGTAGCATAAAACTCACCTCTCCATAGTTATTAGATCATTATTATGTAGTAGATTGCAATACTATAGGCCTACAAGAGTTATTTACTCTTAAATTAATAAAACTTTGAGTAATACAGCAGTATTTATCAACGAACCAGAACGCGACCTCAGGTTACGTGATTTGATTCTGACTTACTCTCCGTATCTCATGTTCATTTCAGTCACTCAATTCCTCACTGCAAATAGCACGCACCCAGCACCTGCTCAAAAATTTTTCGAATGTTTCTACATCTACAAAAGTATATCAATTTATAATTTCATGATTGCCTTCCTGTATGACTTTGCCACATAGACCATACTTTCGCCTAAGGGCGCGGTGCTAAGCACCTCTGATTTATCTAAACAAAAGTGAGCGGCCTCCGGCCTTACTTGATATATAGGTTAAAACTCATTAGTAGTTGACACCTTGAACCGAAAGTACTATCTTGATCTTGATCTTGTCGGCGGGTCTTTTCATTAATGTAACGATGAAGTAAGCTTCAATACAAAAAGTTATTAGTTGTTCTTTTTTATTTATTTTGGGGATCTGATTTTTGTAACTGCTGTTTTTCATGAAAATTAATAAATGGATCCTGTTTTTTCTTTAAACTTATCGTCTGATACTTTGAGCTACGATTACATTTGGTACATTACAAATATATATATATATATATATATATATACATTTGGTACCACGAATTGCAATAAAAAATTGCGGTGCACAACTAAAAATATTATCCAGTCTCGTATACAAAATTTCAACGTTCTACGGCTACCGTTTTTGAGTAATGGGAGATACATACGTACGAATACATATACTCACCTACTTATCCGGATTAAAATTCTTACCCGGCATTTATTTTCTCAGGCGTTGGTTGTAGTCATATACTTCTAATTGCGGAACTATTTTAAGTGATGAAAAGAATCATGTTTCAGAAATGTTAAATTAAAATAAATTTTTGGAGGACTAATAAAACCCAAATTTGAACATCGTCTCTCGGTCTCTATACTTCTATTTGGGAAAGTTGTATACCTGCTATGAAAAAATAAAGTTGAAAGAAGTTTGACCCTCGTATGACAAAAACTAACCGAGATACATGATTTCAAAATTTGCTGTTTTTGATGTCATTTTCAACTATTCTTGAGGTTAACTAAGTTAGAATAATTCGAGGAATAATTTTAAATGAAGTGCAGCAAAAAAATGCGTATAATTCAATCTGCCGTACAAAGAAGTCACGTATGTCCATATCAGATTTTTTTAATACATTGACACTAGCTGAATATCACGTGTTCTTAAACACCCCAAATATTTATTTATACATAAAGTGTAGTTTGTATATTTTATTTTAATACATGTAAAATTTTTATATTTACTTTGCATGTATTGCATTTGTATTGCATTTTATATTTTAGCAAATATAAAATACAGCACATTGTTATCAACTCTTCTGGTATTATACTTAGAGCGTTTTTAATTGTTATCTCTCTCTAGGTTTAAAAATACAGGGCAAACATTTTTTAAATTATTGATTCAAACATGAAACTGAAGACGAATACTATTCATTTCAGAAATCCTTTATTATTTGCAGCTGAAGAAAGTTACTTTGACTACGCAAAATACTTCTTCTTTATTCATGAAGAGACTCTTGAAATATTAAGCTGGAAACATTCTTTATAATTATTGCCTTTTTTAAATATAAATCACTAAAAGAGTAACAACGTAGCATATAACAAAAGAAGTTGCCTATGAAAATTTTCAATTAGAGCAGTAGGTAAGAATATAGTAATTAATTTGTCTTTTAATGAGAGAAAAAAGAAATCATTTGCGAAAATTATCTTTAAGTATTATGTCTTAACCAACAGAAAATAGTCAAATTAATCTGTTTCATTTTCCTTCATTTGATTGTAATTATTTATATCAAAAGGGCAATATGAAGATATATTTCCTTAAATATTGATCATAGACATGTATTCTTCAGTTATAAAAATTCTCAAAATAAGGTAAAAAAAAGATTATTAAAAATAATTTTCAGCTCTGTGGATAATTTCCTTAGAGCAGCCATCTTTTAAATTACTCATTCAAGCATAAAACTGAAGTTGAATATTATTCATTTCAGGAAATCCTCTATTATTTGTAGCTGAAGAAAGATACTTTGACCACGCAAAATACTTTTTCTTTATTTATGGAGAGATTCTGAAAAATTATAAATAATAATATAAATGATAATTAAAAATAATATCTGATAATTATAAAATTTAGTTGAGAAATGTATTTATTTTTTTTTCTTTTTGAACCTAGCGTCATTAAACTGCAACCTGAAATTATACAACAGAAAAATACAATAATAACTTTCAGAAACCTTCATATGGAAAAGACAATCTTTTTACAATGTATAATTCATCTCCCAGTTTATCTCTACCTATACAAAGAAAATGACACCAATCAAAAAGATATTGCTAAAGTAGTCATAACTGCAAATAGTAGTACTTCGGACAATCCGAATTTGAAAGACTGGTTAAATGAAACCTGAAACTGCACAACTGAAAAATAGAATTATGATTTTAAGAAACCTTCTTGGACACAATAATATTGCTCAAATGTATAATCCATTTGCCAGTTTACTTTTATTAAATATATGACGTCAACACAAAAATTACTGAATCAGCCATAAGTATAACTATCTATGTTTTTTCTTTAAAATGCTGAAACGAAGGAATTGAAATTTGTTGAAGTTCCTCAGTATAGGTTCGAATTTTGTTGATTCAGTAAAATGATTAAGATGTTGAAGACGACGAAGTAGATGTTAACAATAATAGCCTATTCATGATGAAATAAATGAAGTAGTGGCTAATTTAACACTTTTTATTCTTAATAAGATATTTTTGATCAAAACGCAGTTAAATTACAAGAAATCGTGCGCCTGTACTTGAATATTTAAATGGGTAATTTTCACATATTTGTAATTAATTTCAATGTAAAAAAGACAAAGAGCGACAGCAAGCTGGGAAAGCAGAGAAAGATTCACTCACTTTTCCAAATGAAAGTTTGGTAAAGTTACCGTACGACATTTTTTTTATGCCTAATTTCAGGTTTCAGTTTACAGATTAAGATTACAGCTTTTATATACAGATTTTGTTCAAGTTACAGATTTAATTTTATGATTGACATATATTTATGATAAGCAGTTACGGTATTTAGGACACAAAAGAGAAATAACCAAATTTTAAAAAAATAGTTAAGGAACTATAGACATATATATATTTGCGTATGTGTGTGCATTTTCAATACATTAATGTTTCTTAAAATTCCAGCACCATGAAAAAATTAAGCAAATTGAACCAAACTTACAAGAAACGTAAAGCGAGGTAAAACGTGCAAAGGATTACAATTCCAAAGTCATTGCGCATGCATGAAATAAAGAACCTGTCGCTTGCTGCATATATACAAAGGACTGTAAAGTTGTGTTGAAATCTGTTTATCGTCCTCTGTTTGCGGTGAGCGTTCGATTAGTGGTCAATATGCCTCGTCAACAATAGAGAGTTCCATACCAAAAACTAACGGAGTTCGAACGAGGCCGTATGATTGGTATGCGATAGATGGACTTTCGTATCGAGCAATCGTAACCAGCACGCAACGTAATGACACGATAGTGATTCGTGTTTCGGAAGAAGTGGATAGAGGCGAACCAAACAAGGCGAAATTCTGGCAGTGGAGTACGCAATAGCACACCAGCACGGGACGACAGCTACCTCATCTACATAGCTATGACGAATCATACAGCTTCCTCTCGTGTGTTAGTACAATGTTGGAGCACTGCTTGTCACCGTCTGCTGAAGCATGAACTGCGTACAAGGATTCCTTTAGCTGGATTCCTCTGCCGCTTCTTCACAGACGCCTGCGACTTAAATGGACACAGCAACACAGTCTTGGCATGCCCTGTCGAAACAAGTTGTTTTTTCTAATGAATTTCGTTACAGTATGGAGTACACAGTGGGCTGTCAGGCATCATATCGCATCATAGTCCTGGCATCATGGGGTGGGGACTATTGGGTATAATTCTCGAGCCTATCTGGTGCAGATTGCGAGCAATCTCAACAGTGTTCGCTACATAAGAAATGTTGTGGAGCCAGAGGTCCTCCCCATTCTTCGACGCATTCCGGGCGCTGTATTTCAGCAAGATAATGCCTGTGCACATATTTCTCATACTGCACAAGCCTTCTTTTGGGCACAACATGTTTCGCTTCTTCCATGCATACTTATGCCCCAGATATGTCGCCCATTTAGCATGCATGGAATTACATCGGTCGATGACTCTCTTGCAACAACTAGTGGGGTACACATTCAGATTAAACATCGTCAAATCGAAGCCAAATCGAATGCCATTCCGCAAAATTGCATTCAAGACTTGTATGATGAAATACCCCGACTTGTACAAGTTGTCGTCTCTCAACATGGCAGGCACACAAAGTCCTGATTTCCGACGTTCGTTTTGTTCTTTTGTCTTTTAAATTTGATTATTTACTTGTACCACTATCAGTAATATGTTGATAAATTTCATTCATTTCCAACAATTCCTTCATGGTACTGTATTGTTGCGTGCTTACGGTTTCGTAATAGATTGAATGCAGAAGTCGTTAGAAAGCTAATAAAATTTACTCTTTTCACAAGAAATAAAACAAAATGCTGAAATATTTTCTCAGACATATTCGTAAAATATCACAACATCTCACAGTAGTTATATTTGAAACTATTGAAAAGTTGACTACAAATCCATTCAAAATACAGAGAAAGTTAATCCGATCTCACAGCGAATTCGTTACAATCAATAACAACACCAAGTAAAGAACAGTTCGCTTAAAACAGATGCGACTGAGCTGAGATGTTTTAAGCGGCTTTTATAAACTTTTTAATCAGGCACCGGAATATTCTCATAAAATCTATTTTCTCGATAGCAATAGCAGTTACAAAATATCTACTTATTAAATGTTAAATGCACGAGCTCATTTTTACTTTTCCGGTGTAGTTTTCTCTTACATTTCGTGACGCATTGCACAGGAAAATAAAACAATTTTAATTACAATTCTATTAAAGTAGCTAACTAATTACAAAATCCATAACAGTATGTTTCACAAACATTAGTATAGCATATTGAATAACAGTCCCTGATCATCATATCAAATATTATTCGCATAGGATAAGCAAATTTTCAATAAGATTTTAATATGAAAAATCTAACAATTCGAGTTTCTTCAGGGATTGGATTATCAGTAGGGAATGATACATGTTTTGTCCGAAGTCCGTTGTTTCATTGGTTAGTTATACTAGTGTGTTATTTTCGATTCGAAAATATTTGCAAATATAGTCTTTCCAAAATAAAAGCCTTCCTTTGGTTTTCCGAGCTTTATTACTATTAGATTTTACTGAAAAAAATGAAGCAAGGTTTCTTCTTTCTGAAGAAGAAATGGATAACGTTTTCATTTTCATTACAGAAAAAAATTAAAAATATTTTGCTCTTTACTTATTACTGTAACTAGTATCTATGCTTAAATAAATAAATGTACTTAAATAAATATATATGTCTAGCCTTAAATAAATATTTACACATAATATGACCCTCTCAGTTGCTGTTTTGGGAGGGCAGGTTAGATTAAATGAATGTAATGTTTAATTTTTTTTTACTTGAAGGTCTATTTTTATTTTCTTAGGGATACAGTAACAATTACAATAAGTTTTATCAAGTCTTAAAAACTCAAAATATGAAGGGAATCGTGTAGTAAAAGGAATCCTGCAGCGAAACATTTCAACATAATGTAAACATTACTAAATAAAAATGCATTAGATTACCGAGGAAGTTCTGCCTTTTTGGAAGTATACCATAATTCTTTATTTAGGACGAAATAAAATTTGACCATATATGCACTATTTTAATCAGTAAATTGCTGTGTGGTGCCATACAGATTGTGGATCCTTTCCATAAAATGAACCGACATAATAAAGAAGAGCTCTGATAGCCAATCTTTCAACTCAGCTTCTCTCACAAAATCGTACTCCTTAATGGCCATGCTTGGCGAGCAGAAAAAATGACAAGCTATTAGGCAAGAAAGAAATATGTAACAGATGATCAGAAATATGTAACAAAATGAACCTTCTTAGCCTACCTCCTATAACTTCTAGTAAGAGCTGCATCCACACACTGTCTTGCGTTTGCGTCATAGTGTAGGAAATATATATCCTAGTGTCGCTGGAGGTGATCAGAACAATAACTGTAGATGCTTACAGTATACTTCAACTGGTAGATTGGTGTCGTTTGAAATAACTGTTTAAGTATTATGCCAAATAAATTCCACGAAATTAATCAACATTTCTTTCGATGAGTGAATCCTTGTTTTGAACAAGGCTAAAGTGGTAGGTTAAATTAGGGTTTCACTAAGATTTAAGATATTTATTTGCGATTCCATATGAATTAAGCCAGATATCAGCGTTGCAGTACAGTTGTAAATCATCGGAGACTTCTTCACGCAGACATCGATGGATAAATTGTCACACTGATAATATCTGCTTACCATGCCAAATGCGTGCAGGAAGTCGATTACAGCAGTTTCACGCGCACAAGAACTCACTTACACCAATACTAAGGCTTCCGGGTTCTCAAGTTGTATAACAAAAATTTCACTCAAAATACTACCGACCGAAATTTTCTCAGTAATCCAAGATTTTAAAACCACTGGATGAAAAGATCTACACTTGAAACGACGCTAATAGAACTATTTCATTATTTAATGAGAGCACATGATGAATAAATATGCATCTTCTTCTCTTTTTCAATATGAATTTATTATAATCAACCTACTCTTCCTTGAAAATGTTGTTTTCCATCTCATTTTAAGTGGCTTGGATTTACATAACATTTAACATTAATCTAACTCAACAAACATCTACTGAGTTCACTATGCGCAATAGTCAATCAATGCTGTAATTTAATAACCTATGATATTCGATGATAGCATTCCTGTTTGTTATTACTAAAAACATTAAAATATCCGCCTTTCCCTAAAATGCTAATATTTTATTTCTTCAACAGAGCAACTAAAAAGCAAAAATTTAAATGATGCAATAGTATTTCCATTCTATTCAAGAACAAAGAATCAAAAACTTTAATTTAAAATTATTTTAGTTTACAGACTGAAACCAGTGACAGCTTTATAAGAATTATAGAGCAAATGCTTTTATATATTTCTTTTTCATGAAACAAAGCAAAAGATGGGTAGAAGTTTTATTTTATTACACGTAACAAAATTTTAATTTCATTTCTGCTTTGACAGTAATGTTCTCTTTTCTTCTATATGTAAAGATTCCATATGTAAATACGTGTCTATTTCCCTTAAAGAGTCCTCAACAAAGGCATCTTTAACGTTAAGCAGATAACCTTTGTGTACTTTGCCATAAACAAGCAACCTACATATCCATTCTGCATTCATCACTAATAGTAGCAGCTATCATGTTGAAAGTTTAAACATAAACGTAATATTTTGTTTAATGCCGAGAAATTAATTTGGCATGTTTTTACATTCTGCACGTAAATGAAATAAATTTATTTTATTACTTGTTCTAATTATTTAGTTTAATAATCTCCTGTTTCCGTTAACAAGCAAAATTTCCGAATTTCTGCTCTTATTATATGCTAAATACTGAAAAAGAACTAATCAATTTACAACCAAAATTTAAAATTATTCGCACAGAAACCATGAAAATTATTGAAACATTTTATATCAGAATTTTGCAAAGAATTTCAATTCAAAAATTTGAAATCAATAAAGATTAAACTGAATTTCAGAAACATTTATTTAAATTTCATTAACTAAACAAATCTAATGAAATGTTTGTTCTAAATACAATCATAATATATGGTATTCTGAAATCTCTGAATCATATTAAATTATGCATATTTATACGTTCCTGACGTTCATAAATCAACAATCTGAATTAATTGTTTTCTAATTTCAAAACCAAACATTTTAGCTTAGTATGAAAAAAAATTCTTTTCTTTCCATCAAACAAAGTATTCACTTTACAGCTGCATAATGTGCATATTCTATCTAATAAAAGGTTGCACGTTTTATCTTCCTGTTAAACATCTGCGAAGAAAATACGTGAGGGGTATTCGCAATTTTAATAAAAGTCTTTTCCAGTTTGATAGCGTTGTAGTAAAATTATTTTAACTTAGACAAAAGAAAATAAAGTTCACGTGGATATTTCTTTCTCAACGTTCTAAAAATGCAAATAAGAAAACAATCGTGAATATCTAAAATTTAAATGGGTTTGAATATCTCAGCCCATACTTCGAATTCCTAAGCTTACATCTCAAGTCAAAATTTTTGCTCCTGCCCCGCCTTTTTGGAGAGGAGCAATCAATTCTGGACAATTGGATTGCGTTGTTGCCACCAAGGCTTGCTAAATTACTTCCGGAATAATCTCGAGGGAGATGTTATCGGCGATTGACTTTCCTCGACCGAGATACAAAAAGCTCCGAATGTCTTCAAATCGTTTCCTTTTCTTTGTTTTGCCATCGGCTTGTCACGTATGAAATTTCTTTTTCTCCCCACTCCTTCTTCCAAACTTGTAACGTAACAGAATTTTCAAATTTAGCAGGGAATGGGACTTGGCAGGAGCAAAGAGGATGATTGTTGATTTCTCCCTGTTATTTCCATTTCGATTACTATGTAAACGGTACACTTTTTTCTAAACGTTCGTACCATTTTGTGATGTAACAAACTGTTCCTTTTAAAGTCAAAACTAATATCCCTTTATAATTAACTTGTAATAACAAACATGATGGTTTAGAGAATTTTAGAGTTCCTGGAGCGAGCCATGTGAAAATTCCTCTATATTCTCATTGGTTTTGAACCACGGAATTTCCAGTTTGTTAACTGGCTGTATTAACTACTTACATGACTAAAATATGCATAGGAAAATGTAATAAATCCTTATATTCTCTCTACTTAAAGAGCAACAGGTAAAAAGGGAAGAAATCCTATACAAGTAAATCCAAGAGCTATGTATATATAGCCTATCACTTATTACTTCGGGCCCATGACGCAGGTTAGATTTTAGAGAGAGAGAGAAACAAGGAAAATCAACCCTGTAGTGATCAAAGTTTGACCTACGGACGAAATATTTTATCATTTTAACTCAAATAGGAAGCAGAGATTAAGTCACTAATTATTTAGTTTCAAATATTAACTATGAAAGCTAGAGCTCTGTATAGGATTGAAGCAATATTTCAGAATTTAAACCTATCGCAGACACCTGTCAATATCAGCATGAAAACAGTAAAACACAAGTTATTCCTATTCTATTAAGAAAGAAAATTATCGTTTTAAGGTTCCAGATTATAATGTAATACGTCTCTGGAAGAATAAAACGAAGAAAACCATAAAGAGCTTCTAAAACCGAGATTTAGATTATTAAGAGTGAGTTTATAGTTTTGAAATTGCCTATTTTATTAATCAATAACAACTGGTTAAATCTGAAAGATTAAAGCCATACAGTTTTGATCAATGTTAAAATATTTTTATAAACATAAAATCTTGCTGAACCCAGATTACATTTGGGTCTTTTTATCGTTTTATGAATATTGCTGCGAAGCCATAAATTACTATAAAAATTTAAGCTTCCTTGTGACAACATTTTAGAAGCAATGCATTAAAGTATACTGCATTCGATTTCAATCAAAAACTCTCAAATTACTCTTCAAGTTACAAGCAATTATTTTTTATAACCAAATGTGAATTGACAAAATATTATTTTCATTTCAATATATATTTCGCTATCAGAATGAGTAAAGTGGTAATCGATTCATTAATTAAAAAAAGAAAAGCAATTGCTTATAAGGTGTTTTCTGAGTTACAATGCTGCAGTAAATCTAAATATGTATATATAAGATTTACTGCAGTATTGTAACTCAGAAGGCACCTTATAAGCACATAGCTACCTTTCCACAATATACATATATATATAGATATAGATATATATATGTTGTGGAAAGGTAAGCTTTTTAACTTCTCTACATAACATGTAAAGTTTCATCCTAATTTTCTTTCAATGTTCTTTAACTGATGTTCTAAATCAAGTTAAAATGCAAAATATTTTTGGTAATTCTAATCTAAAGAGTATTAAATTTTATATTTAAGGCTCATTATCTAATTAGTTTCTTATTTCTATCTCATTAATGACTTCGTAAACAACGTATTATTTGTTATTTTTGTCTCAGAAAGCTTGAAAATAAATTTAATAAAAAATAAATTTAATTTATTAAATAATAATGAATTTAATTATATTTAATAATAAAAGATTTATCAATACAAAATTCATTCTAAATATCAGAGATGAGACTTTAAAAGTTGATCAAATCAAATTAAACATCAAATGTCAAAATAAATGAATTTGAAAAAAAATTAATGTAAGAAATTTAGCAATAAGCAAGGAAGTTAAAAAAAGATAATTGCATGTTGCATGAAAAGCAAAGAAGAGAAAAGCCTTTTTAGTATCTTGTGCAAATATTAAAGCAAATCACTAAAGCACTATAACGTTCAGGTAAAAATAAAAGAAAATCTGGAAACGGTCATACATTTACTTTCCTTGGATATAAAAGAGCCTTAACATTCTCTATAATTCTCGTAAAATCTTTATAAAGATTACGCCCCGCAATGATAAATTACGTCCAGATTTATGATTGACACGCTCGTAAACCTTAGCAGGGAAAAAATTTCTAACAACTGAATCACTCCCTCCAGAGATTATTACATTCCGTATTTGCTAATACCCGAAAGCAATGAAAAGAACTCTTAGAAAAATACCTCGTCAGCATCACTTTCCTCTCCCTAAATCTGGAAATGGAATGATAAAAAATAAATAAAATAAAAAGCTTTGAGAAAACCTCAGACGGCGCTTCGACGGTCTGTAGCTACTTTAAAAGACTAAAACGGTGAATTTCTGCCGAAGAAAAATCAGCCAGCTTCTCACTTATATTTATAAAAAATAAAAATAAAAAAATATATCGTGGCATGTGGCAGAGGTATTTCTTTAAAACTGCTTTTTCTCCCTGATTTGTAATCTTCTTATCTTTTGCTATTAAAAGCCTTTTTCGAAATAGCTTGAAAAGAAGGTTCTGGATTGAAGGTAGAAGAATCATACTCGTAGTTTATAAGAGATGAGGAGAATATTGGGTACCCTTTTCCATTACTTTGCACAAAATCTAAGAGGAAGAAGGGGAAAAAGAACTTCATACATACTTGTTATCGAAAGTTGATAGGATCGGTAGATTTCCTGAAGGAAACGTATGATGAAATATATTGCGCATTTTCAAGTTTTATGCTCCGTGGGGGCAAGGATATACACCTTTCCTGCAAATTCGCTAGTATTTCCTTTTAAAAAGTTTGGTAATTATATGAAGAACGAGATTTAGTACGATGCAATGAGTCATTTACGTTCATATACATCTATTGTAAGTCGCTTTATTTAAACGTTAAGGGCTGACTCCTCCTGACAAACCTGATTTTGCCATCCATATTATAATTGGTTTTAGGGATTGCAATACCGGTTTTGAGGCATTTGTACAATTTTGTAATATCGGCATGCCCAAGTTTAAATACCGTATTTTCGGTATTTAAACTTGGGCACTATATGTTCTGTCCACTACATGTTCAGGAGTCGCCAACATAGAAAAATAGTATACGTTTTTGTTTTTATATCTCCCTGACCGGAGAAATTAATTAGGACTGTGAATACAAATTTGCATCGTACAGTCTAGAGAAGTGGTCCAATATGTCAATCATCCATGGGGGCGGGCCAAAACTGACCTGTCCTATTACAGCTCAGGGCGATACTGCACACGCGCAGGATTCGTAGTCTGATATTCGTATCTGTGAAAACAAGGTGTAGTTGGGAAGAAAGTGCGCAATATTTCGAAAAATTTCGATATTTTTTTAAATTGGTGAGTTATTCACATTGTATTTGCACACCATACTTTAGGGTTCAAAATATTTTTCAGATTTATGATGTACACTTAATTAATAAACCTATAATAATGATTAAGAATAACTTTAAAGAGCATCAAATATATGTTGATAATACTTCGGTTTGGTTTCATTATTTATATGATGAAAGGAATGTGGTGATACAATGTAAAAAATATTCAAGAGTTACTAAAGTGAATGGAGGAATTAGAAGCGAACTCCATAAACATTGAAAAACGAAACATGTGCGATGAAAATACAAATTTAAACAAAGTTTTTAAGCTCAGCCATCAGGGATTTTAGATTATTTTGAAAAAACAAAAGGAGAATTTGGATGAAATAATAAGTAAAATAACAGCATTAGATCGTTTACCATTTCCAGTGTTTTGCACTGAATTAAGAAAATCACTATCCGCCAGAGGTTTTAAAAATCTACCAACATCGATTAACACTATAAGAAGAACTGTTATAAACTACAGTAACGGTGTTTGCAATTCTTTGAAACACGAGTTAATGCAATAAAAAGTAAGTGGTGAAAAATTTACTCTTACATTGGATGAATGAACAAGTGCAAGAAATAGATGCTATTTAAATATAAATATTCTTTATTCTTTCAAAAACAAATTTGGAGTGTAGGACACTTACACATGTCTCGGGAAGTATGCCAGCCGAAACATGTGTGGAAGTGCTTAAATCTAAATTAGGGAAACATGGATTATCCTTTAAAGAAGATATTGTATCCGTAACGACTGATGGAGCAAAGGTTATGAAAAAAGTTTGAGAGTTGATTGGTGCAAATCAGCAATTGTGCTATGCTCATGGATTTCATTTAGGAGGAGTAGATGTATTATACCAAAAAAATAAATAACATAAGAACCCAAATACTGTGGATATCGAAACTTCTGATTCCGACTTTGAAGAGAGTGAGAGTGATACTGACAAGTAAGATAATTGTTGAAGAAGATATTGCTAATGAGGATGAAATATTAACTCATCAAGAATTGTTTCCTATAATTAATAAAGCTCGAAAACTGTTAAGATATTTAAACGTTCTTCTACAAAAAATGCCTTATTACAAAAATATATACTAACTGAAAATAAAACGGTACATATGTTAATATTACATTCTAAAACACGTAGGAACGCGTTTACTTCTAATGATGGAACAATTTTCGAAACCGAAAAATCCCAAAAAACAATAATCAACTTAAACCTGCAAATGAATTTTTCCAATAGTGAATTTGACTTAATATCCAGAGCTGTATCAGCTCTACTTCCAATAAAACTGGCTGTGGAGGCATTACGTCGGAGAGATTCTAATTTATTAAATTAGCTTACAATTGATGCATTATGTTTTTTAATATCTCATTTCAAAAAATTGTTATAGTTCACAGACTGAATAGTGATATTTACACTTTTTTGTAATTTAAATGCATAAGATGTTCCTTGTTTCTTTACTTTATTGTGATTCGTTATATACTGTTATAATTTAAAAGTTACAAATGATTTTTCGTGATATTTACTCTCTCTAATAAAACTGACAAATAAAACAAAGAAACATCTGTGTTTTCTTTCTTTTTCTAAAATTCCTACTACCGGTATTAAAACCTACATTTCGGCATTAAGATCTAAAAAATACTGAATACCGGTATTGAACTTTTGGTCCGAAATTGCAACCCCTTGCTGGGTTGCTTAATTTTTAACTATATCAAAACACGAGAAGATAATCAGCCAAATAAAAGATGCTTTAATGAAGAGCAATATTTCAAGAGAAACTAGATCATTTTTATGCTACAGGTTTGAAAAAACTACTATGTTCCAACATAACACTTGAAAATATTTCCAGTATATCGGCTTGACTTGATGCGCACACTAACGAAGCTCGGCCAATGTCTTTACAAATAAATCTTTCTTAATGTGGTGGATCTGAAAAAACTTTGTGTGCCGTGGAATTTTCTTCGTGAGATGTATTTAATAATATTAAAATAAAACCCTCAGAGACTTTGAAGAAATATGAGAATTCTCGGGAGCATTTTACGTTGTATAAATTAAAAATTATGTAATGAAAACCTATTTCTACGCAAAAGCTCCTGTTACCAATACGCATTTGTTAATAATGTATTTTAAAACATTTCCACTTCTTTGATATCTCTCTTTTAAATTACTTTACCGTATTTATAAATGTTAGCTAAAACTCTCTGATAAATGGTATTTATTACCATTTACTAAAATTCAGCTAAAATTACCATTCATTTAATTATATCGTTTATTAAATAGCAGATTTTAAGGCTTCTAAATCGTGAATTTTAATTAGTGTAGCAGTACGTTTTTAAAATAATATGTTTTTTAGTTAAAGTTTTTTAGTTTTAATTTTTTAGTTAAAATTAATCTAGAATCAAACTTTTATCAGAAAAGCAATAACTGGCTGAAATTTAGTTACAGTAACGAACGTCTTTTTTTTACATAAGCATCCTCTTTCTCAATGCATTTCTGAGCAAAGTTTTCTATACCATCTTTGATATCCACACCACTTCGAAATATTCATCTGTTTAGAATTTGCTTAGGTTACCCAAGAACATGGATATCGGACGGAAGTTTGTCAAAATTATAAACAAATGGTCTAAATTTCTTGAACTGTAGGTTTTAAATGATAAATATTAAAATGGCTTTGTATTTGAGCTTCTACAACATCCTCCTGCAGAACAGACTGTGCTCTGAGTAATTATCATGCATTTAACGACACTTTCGATAGAACGAAGCAATGCCAAGACAGAGAACAATGTGAATTCTTTGCTAAAGACCCAGTCAGAAGCGTTTTTCTCTGATAGATTTAAGATGTTGATGCGCATCACAAATTGTCATATTCAAATTGAATTCCTCACGTTAGCAGAATTGATACTTTCAAATTTTCTGCTTCAAAGAGCCCAGTGATATTATATTACCATGCTAAGCTGTGGCGTTAAAGTTTGCGTCATTATATCTGTTCCGATCTGAATGGACACTTTTCTCTGCCTTTGAATGGCAATTCCAAAACTGGCAGAATTGCATTGCTTTGGAGAACGCGAAGTGGAACTGTGTTAAATAAAATTGTTATCGATTTGTTTAGACGTTGCTTTAATGCTGCTGATGAGATGTTATATTCTAGATTAGATTATTTGTTTTGATCTTCCAATAAATTCCCTTTAACACAAGATTAAATGTTGGTTTTAGATAGGAGTATCAATAAACCACTACATGTAGAATTTTAAATGCGACATTTATATTCATCCCAGAACATAGATTTGCCACACCGTCATTGTCCATTTAATTGCAACGGTGGAAAGTCATACTTTTGATTATTCGATTTGACACTTAGTACTTTGTGTGTTGGATTTATGTTAATTTTCTTTAAATTGGAATTGGCTACCCTCGTTATTAACTGGATATTATTTACTTCGATTTACCTGGATAAGTATTTTTACTTCTTGTTTTTAGTTCATCGGAACTGCGCAAACCTTTTATTTAATTTTTTTATTTGCTTTCTGATAATAATAATGACTGAACAAGTCTCTCTTAACTAAAATTTGTTCCTAACTAAACTTGTTAAAATAATTTGAAAATGGTATAAAAAATCCTTAGACGAACTTCCTGGACAATTAGTCGTTAAACAAGATTTGTTTGATGAATCGAACAGTGATATTGAAAAAATCTTAAGTGAAGAAGAACTTGAATTATAAAATGCAACTTCATAAGATTATCATGATAACATAAGATTCTGGAAATGCAGGGCTTCTGAACGATTAAAAGAACTTTCAGGATATTCAGTTTTCTATTATGAGCTCAATTCCTAACGAAGTTTTGTAATCAAATAGTGTTCGTGCAGAAAATAATTGCCGAAACTTATAATTCTAGAATAAACAAATTTTTGGTGATCCAAGTAAATGGCGGGAATTTGGGAGTCAGAATAAAGCTGTTGTTCACATTACCGAAAGTAAATGAATCTAAATACTAAAGTCGCTATTCGGGGTACTCTAAATATGGTTTCCGGGTTTTCGCTTACAGTCTAGAATTGTGATTCAGCTACAGAATTGATAACTAACAGTTTGGAAGAAAGGGTTTGACAATAAATGCTCCCATCAATAAAATATTAAATCTTTCCTTTCTTAGAAGTGTAAGAGATGTGGAGGATCTTAAGTAATTATATGATCAGCAAGAAAGTCAAACTTGATGCTTAAAGCATGTGAATGTGATATCAGAAATTTAGGGCGCCTTTCTTCGTCCAACATTATTAAAATTAATTCGATTAGATATTGTATTAGCACATAGTAGCAATAACAGTGACTAAACACGGAATGTTAAAGACTTAACGGAATGTATTAGAAACGAAATCGCTGAGTCGCAAAAGAGCTATGCGGTTGAATGAGAGCAGAGAAATAAAAACAAAATACCGAGAGGAAATGATCCTTAACTCGAAAAATAATAAATTAAACAGTCGTGTATACGTGCACTGTAATGTAAAGAAGAGCAAAAAGGGTTTGCTAAAGATTTGGATGTGTTGTAAATTATTCTTCAGGATGAAATGTTTGAATATATTATTCCATTTATTAAAGAAAGTAATTTCATACAGTATTTCACAAAAGTGTTCCCACACTTCAGAAATTTTCAGAAAATGCGCCGTAACTCGAAACTAAATTCGAATATAAAGTCCAATACTTTTTTATGTCATCTCCATGTGACTTCTGTAGAGACATCAGGATATTTTGAAGTAGAAATCATGAAAAATGAGCAAAGCCTTCACTGGGACTCGGACCTCTCAAATAATAGCCGAATGTACTGGCCATTACACCACGAAGGCATGCTAAGAAGGCAGGCGAAAGACCTTATATACTCCTCCTTTTAAAGGGCGACTAGGATTAAGGGACCCAGTCGTCAAATACTGGTGGTGGAGAATCACCATCCATTACCCGTTTTAGTTCGAACGCCATTGTAGAGTCATTAGGTTATTTTGATGCAAAAGACGAAGAAAATGAGCAATGCCTTCGTCGGGCTCGAACCTCGGCCCTCTCGAATACGCGCAGAGTGTGCTGGCTATCACAAAACGAAGGCATGCTAAGAGGGTGGGAGAAAATACCTTATATACTCACCATTTTTTAAAGAGAGACTGGGGACTAGGGGACCCAATCGTCAAATCCTGGTGGTGCGGAATCATCATCCATCACCTTTTTTAGTTCGGGCGCCACTGTTAAGTCATTTAGAATTTTTTCGATGTCAAGTAAGTGAAGAAATGTGCAATGTTCTCGCCGGTACTTAACTTTGGACCTCTTGAATGCGCGACGAGTGTGCTGACCATTACACCACGAAGGCGGCAGAAGTACCTATACTTTGAATATAACCTAACTTTTTAATTTATAATAGACTTATTTTCTTTTCCTGAAATTGAAAATGTAAGGAGGCATAGATGCCACAAAAGTGATCGTACACCAAAGCATTTTCGCAGACTTTCATAAATAAAATTATTGTTCTACCACTTTTTTTTATTTTTGCATTTTGGTGAGTTTGAAAAATTGTTTGGCTCTATTTTTTGCTTGCTTACTTCGTTATATTTTACGTAACGTTTAAAGATAGATCATAGACGTAAGGAAACAAGAAACAGCATTCGAAGATTGATAATTTTTAATCATAAGGCTGGAAATTCGATTCGGGATATTCTGTATATTAAATTAATAAATGTATCTCATTCTACTGCGCAGTATATGATAAAATGTTTTAGGGAAGCAAACCGGCTCCAAAATAAAATAAGAAGAGTTTGTCCGACACAGAGAACTCGACGTGACTCAACATGATCACATATTTATAGTTAGAAAAATCTGTGAAAACGGCCACGTTTGAGTGTTTAAAAGATTTCTACAGAATTGGTTGAAAACGTTTCTACTTCATCTAAAACTGTTCGACGAGTACGTAGATCAGCTGGTTACATGGGCGTTCTGCTCGAACAAAATTTTTTGAAAGTGGAAGAAATAGAAAGCTTAGGCTTTTCCTCTCAAAATCAATGGTAAATAAACACAAAGCGTGTTACAATCATGTCTTATTTGTAGATGAATGAAAATTTAACATTTTTTATTCCGATGGGCGTATAATTGTATAGAGAAAAATAAAATGAAGGAGCTTAATCCCAAGACCTTGATTGGTATACAGTAAAGCGTGGTGGTGGAGGTGTTCTTGTATGAGAGTGCATATCAGCATCAGATTTAAATAATTTAGTATTTATTGACTGCACAATAAACCATGTTCTTTGTTTAAATATTTTAAAAGATAATTGAAAATTATCCGCCAAAAGTTTGAATACTGGAAACAGCTTCGTTTTTATCAGGATAACGATTCTAAGCACACGTCCCTAACGTCCTTTTGGGTGTCTATAATTGTCCATAAGTTCTGAAAATACCACCTCAGTCACCAGATTTAAACTCAACAGAACACATCTGGAGAGAATTAGACGCTAGAGTATAAAGACACAATATTAAAACAAAAACCGGACTGACAACAGCAATGATGAAAGAATAGAGGACCACTGACGCCGATATTACAAAAAAAAAAAAAAAAAAAACCTGTGAACTCTATGTCCAGACGTTTGAAGGATGTCATAAATACTGCATGATATACTACAAAATACTAACTGACAGAAACTCTACAATATTTTCTAATATACGGATTTCTTTAAAGTACAGATTTCTTTAAAATGTAGGGAGAATTTTGCGAGGTAACCTTTCTTTACTGTTTTGTTATTGACTTTCCAAAAAGAGTTTTAATATGTTCATAAAATAATTAATGTAGTTTTGCTAAGAGAAATTTATAGATATTACTAAACAATTTCCATTCTAAAATATTAATTTGTATTAATGAATAAAGCAATATTTCACTGAAACTCGTAAGTGTACGAACACTTTTATTAGCCACTGTTAATTTAACGAACTGTAAAATTCTGAGCGTTGTGGAATTAAAAGTGTGGATGAGAAAAAGAAATATTCTAAAACTTCAAGTTCCTTATTTTCTATGCCTTTGACCTCAGCATACAGTAAATGAATGTAAAGAACGAAAAATGTGTGCATTAAAAAACATAATAAATCTGCCTGCTTCCAATTTGTATCAAAATCAGATAAAATAAATTAGCGTCGGAAATTTCGTTCTGTAAAGAGGATATTCTGATCAGTCAATTAAAACCTGAAACTTTTCTCATTACATGGCTACAGACGTGCACTATAATTATGAGTTCATTCCTTTAATTATTTTAGTTTAGAGCCAGATCGTGTTCTATTAAACATAGGTTCGATGAGAAGTTTTGTAGTTCTAAAGATATGACAAAAGGGTAAGTTGCCAGTAATCAGATAAGAGACCTTATAGCATTGGCTTATGAAGTTAACCAATCAATAAAACGAACACATGATGTTGTGAAAGTTAAAATCGAAAACAGAAATGAACCATCCTTAAACGTAGAAACAAGAGCCGTACAAACTGACGAAATACGAAAAATGTGCAGCAAATTTATCTTTGCCTGAAATCAGTCTTAAAAATAAACAAAGAATTAAGAAGATTACAGTTTGTTGATTATGAATACAGGGATAAAATGTTGACATTCTAATCGGTGCATTATTATCGAGAAGTAATAATAGTAAATTTACACATTTTAAAATAGCTTCCAAAAACTATTTTGATGGTGTATTGAAGCCCAGACTTATTTCTAATGGTGAATTATTATAAATATGGTGACGGTAGAGTCAACATTGTTTATTGTTGTTCATTGTTCATAGATGCTAACTGTTGGCGACGCTAGACTGGCTTCAACACAGTTGTTTTGGAATTGAAGGAGGAAAGGAAAGTAGTAAAACATATAACGATATTTTGGAGAATTTCAACAGAACTATCAGGTTTAAAGAAGGACGTTATGAGGTTAACGACCTTGAAATGGAAATTACCTTGGAATTGTAAATTCATTCATTCATTACTGTTCGCATTAATGAATTGGTTGAAAGGTTGGAAAATTATTCATCGCTTTATCAGCAGGATCACACATTTAAATCACATCATAAAAACATTACAGCATTTAAAAGTCGGTGTAGCTAAAGAATTTTAGTCAAAATTCGGAAGGAATAAAGATAATTCATTACATGCCTTACTCACCATTAATTCGATCTGACAATGTTTTTAAAGTTGTGTCTGATGTAACCAGACATTTGAAAAACGGATATATTTAAATTATAATCTATTTCGGTCTAATTTCAATCCACCGTTGGTATTGATATTAAGACAATTTCGGATACATATGACAGCATTTACTGCCGACATCGAACAAGCTTTTGTCTAAATTTCTCTGTCGTCCGAAGATGGGAATGCTGTGACACTTTTGTGAACAAATAACTTGCACATGAATGTGGAGAATTCAATATTTAAGTGCTTAGGTTTGCTTTGTTTCAATTACGGCAAAACTCGCTAAGACTCACTCATCGTCAGTTTACCACTAAGAACAACCTATGTTTACGGTTTTTTTTTGCATTTAATTTATAATATACACAGCTGCGGCCCAATTGCAACACCAAGAAAGACAAGAGATATCACAATAAAATTTATTTAGTAGATAACATGTTGACCAAGTATTAAATTAAATTTATAGACTTCTGTGAAGGGTGGTTTCTTTCAGAATCAGTAGCCAGAGTAGCCGACATTGTCGGAGATCACCGCTGCCACACGCCTCGGCATTGATTCAAAGAGACTTTCGATGTGTTCTTGGGGTACAGCAGACCAAGCAGCTTCCACACTCTGTCAAAGTTGATCTGGTGTGGTAACTTGGGATGTAACCTGGGTCAATCGTTCAGCAACTATGGACCACATGTTTTCTATCGGCGAAAGATCCGGAGAAAGAGCCGGCCAGGGAAGCAATTCAATCTGGCGATTGACGAAGAACCCTTGGACAATGCGTGCCACGTGTGGTCGCGTGTTATGCTGTTGAAATATGGCTTTGGGCAAGCCCTAAAGGTAAGGAAAGACAACTGGCTCCAACACCTCGGAGATGTAGCGCTGGCTATTTAAAGTACCGACAATGCGTACTAGAGGAGTGCGAGAGTGATATCCAATACCGCCCCATACCATAATACCCGGTGCAGGACCAGTGTGGCGGTGCATAACGCAGCTGTTCAGCATCCTCTCTCCACGGTGCTTCAGACTCGAATCCGACCATACTGGTGTTGCAGACAGAAGCGTAACTCGTTAGTAAAGACAATGTCATTCCATTCTGCCGTCTACATCCTTCTTTCATCGCACCATTGGCGGTGGAGACGTCCGTGGTTCTGCGTCAAGGGCAGACGAAGCAATGGACGTCTTAAGGACAGACCACTCTGCTGTAAACGGCGTCGAATGGTACGCTCAGACACTGGATGATCCGTTACAGACTGAATGTGCTGTGCTATGGTTCGTGATGTGACTGAGTGATCCGTCACTCCCATGGGCACAATGTTCCTGTCATCACGTGAAGTGGTGCACCGAGGCGAATTCGATCGAACACGTCGGTCTGACGTACCCTCCTGCATCCAACGGTCACATATCCGCATTATAGTTGTTTGGTTTCGTTTAACACAACTACTGATTTCGCTGAAAGATAATTCACACTCTCGGTAGGCCACTATCCTTCCTCTGCCGAACTCGGATACTTGATCAAACGATGATCGGTGTTTACTACGAGGCATAATTAATCGCTTTTTTTTTAAAAAAACAACAAGAAAAACACAATTGCCGAACTTGAAATCGTCGAAAACTCCAAGCCTTAAATAACGCTTTGATGGGGCGCCACAGGCATGCATGATGTACGTCTGTGCTGAAATTTTAATCATTTGCATATCTCACCTCCGCTAATGAATGTTATAAATTTCGTGTTATTTGCATGCTTCCTTCAGGGTGTTGCATTTGCCTAGGCCAGCAGTGTATATTAATGTAAGACTATATATTTAATTTCAAAAGGGTAGAAAAGTATACAAAACTATTAATAAGAAGAAAAATTGTATAGAAATCACAAATAAAATTTTTATTTTAAAGATTTGTCCTAAAGAATTTATACTTGATAATGAAAACATATTTTCTAAGTAACACAAAAAATTTAAATATAAGGCACCCAGGATAATGCAGATGCCAATTTCTAATGAATGAAATGAAAGTCTTTTTGAGATAAGTACTTAACGTAATAAACTACGTTTCATCAACGTACCTCAGTATACACTGGTGTGCAAAAATTAAGGACGAAGTCGAAAAATTAGCATATCAGCTGAACGAAGAGGCAGAGCGGACAGAAAGACCAATCAGGAGATTAAGTAAGGTGATGTACGGTAGCACATGCGCAGATATGCAGGTAGACGTAATGGGGGAGTGTCTGAGTAGTATAAAGCATGTTGTCGGTGTAAGATCAGTATTTCTGGCAAAGAGATTGCACGCCGTATAGCAGTTAAAATCACACCGAGTTGCTGCCTCAGCGAGAAATGGCGAATAATCAATCTGTTAGACGACATCTGGATGCTTTTACCCGAGGTCGAATCATTGGGAAGTTGGAGGAAGGCCGCAGTGTGACAAGTGTGGCTGCAGAGTTCGGAATTGCTCACAGCATCGTTTCACGACTTTGGAGACAATTTCAAACTACAGGAACAGCTATCCGGGGGTTTAGTAGTGGTCGTCCACGAGGAACCACACC
>KK116198.1:0-39980 GCA_000611955.2 Stegodyphus mimosarum
AAACCTTATTTTAATAATAAACTAAAGTTTTCCATAAATTTTATTTAAGTTTTATAACAGGATCGCAAAGAAAATTTTCCTCTTTCTCTCTATATAAATTTTATCCCAATATATTAAGAATTTTTAAAGTTTTAAAAATTTTTATTAAATTTTAGCAATATTTTTTTAAACTTTAAAATCCATAGAATTTCGTTGTCGTCATTGCGCATGTAATTGCGAAACATGGCACATGCAAAATTTATTGCAAAAATTAAATTTTATTAAATAATTTTCTAGTAATACAGTATTAAAATAAACTAGGCCTGAATTTTAATAATAAATTTTCATATTAGCAATAAACTACTAAACATTTTATAGCTGATATAAAAGTAATAAACATAATATACAGTTTTAATATTTTAGCTATTATTTATCTCCGCAATAATGGTTTTTAAAATTTTAAAATACAACTAAAAATTTCCGTTACATAGAGTGATAATATAATATATTTATAGTAATTAGGGAAAGGACTGTTATTAAAAAAAATCATTTCATATAATTCTCAATATCTCAGTGCACTTTCTATTAATACTAAATAACAAATTAAGACCTATTCAAACTACCCACATAAAATAATCATACTAAATCTGCCCTAATAACAATTATGTCAAAGTCATGTTCTTCGAGCTTTTCTTCGTTGGACATACCTGAAATAAACCCTTATACAAGTATGGAATCAAGAACTGTAATACAGCATCTGGATCCATCTCTTATCCCTAATACACTGCCTGAAATCAATGATCTGGCAGAAAATCAAGAAGTAAATAAACAGAAGATTCAAGAAGCATATGACAAGTGTTTGGAACTCCTTCAGAGTAAAAAGAATAGTAAAAAAATTTATCAAAAGACTTATTTCAAGAAATTAAAACTTTAATCGACTTTCTTAAAGACACGGCTATAGAAGGAATTACAAAAAATACTGGATACTTATCCAAACCAGGAATTCATCCGCCTCACCTGATGCCTAATGATACCTCAACTTATGATGCAAACTTAGTACTTTCCCATCCACAGCAGTTTATAGATACAGCCTCTTCTCCAATATGTAATAATACTTATTAAGAGAATAAGAATAAGAGAACAGAACAATTAATTTTTCTCTTCAGAGTCAACGTTTGTCAACATCTAACCCAATTCTCCGTGATCATCAATGTCACAACAATTTCTCAGTGTCTTCCAATCAATATAATTATAATAACATGGCTACCTCATCTATTTGCTGCAACAATGAACAAACTTCATTGAGCAAATCTTACGCAGATGTTCTCAAATCCAATCAAAATCAAAGTCGTAATCATCTTCCTTCTTTAATAATCCTTCCTAAGGAAAATATGACGAATAGTCAGCTCCAAGAAAATCTTGAAAAGTACAACCCAATTTCAAAGTTAGGAGTGAAAATAAACAAAATTTCATACATGAGAAAAGGTGGATTAGTAGTATCATGCTCAAACAAGGAAGACATTAATAAAATCAACACAGCACTAGAGAACAATGATAAAATCAACCAATTTGTAACCTTAAAAATTCCAACTAAAAGAACTCCGAAATGTTCCATTAGTAACTTAACAAAGAATACTTCAGCAAATGAAATAGTAGATTTAATTTCTAAAAACTTCCAAATCAATAATTCAGACATCAAACCCATATTTAAACTAAATGACAAACGAAATAACGCAATCAAATGGATAATAGAATGTACTCCATGTGTGTTCAAAATTCTAATGAGCCAAGGTAGTTTTCATCATGGCTGGAGAAGTCATAGAATAACAGAATTTTTTTGGAGTTAGACGTTGCTTCAATTGCCAAGACTTTGAACATTCTCCAAAGGACTGCAAGTATAGAAACTACTGCGCATTCTGCGGAGGAGCCCATAACATAAAAGACTGTAATGCAGATAATCCTATGTGTATCAACTGTAAGCTGCAAAATGATGATGTAAATAATACCAACTTAAATACATATCATCCTGCCTACTCACCTAATTGTCCAACATACCTTAGAGAATTACAGAAAGTAAAAGCAAGGACTGAATACGAAGAAATAGCCTAATAGCATTCCTGTCTCCAATTAACAATTCCTCCCTTTTAATCAGATTTCAATAACTATAATCAAGACGGCAACAATTCTTATCAAAAACTCTTTTTTAAATTTCCTTAAATTTCAACAGCGAGCATTTACAGCGAGCAAAGTCAGCAACTTTTAACCTAATCCATCAATCAACTGAATTAAATCCAGATATAATTCTTATACAAGAACCTTATTGCGTTAAAGGTAAAGTGAGTGCCATCCCAAATTCGTGGAACTGTTAGATATTCTTTCCTCAATATAAGAAAATTTCGGAATTCACATCATGTAATCGGAGGAGACTTTAACGCGCACAATACAGCGTGGGGTTACAATCTTACAGATCTAAGAGGAGAGCAATTAGAAAACCAAATAGCATCTCACAATCTCTTTCTCCACAACGTTGATTCTACTCCACCAACCTACGAAACTATTCATGGGCGTGATTGGCCAGATATTACACTAAAGTCCTATTCCTTAGATAATAAAATCTCCTCATGGTAGGTTCACGAAAGAATCTCCCTATCAGACGACAAGTTAATTTCTTTTACAATTAATGTGAATATTAAAACATGCTTTACTCACCACTTTAAAATCAACCCAAGCTCAAGTAAGCACTTTATTCAGTCAATAAAACAAGACCTCTTCCGAATTCATTCTGACATTAATAATTCCTCCAATAAAGGAAGTCTTAATAAAGCTGTAGAAGATCTTACGAACTTTATTCAAAATCATTGCAAAATTTCCTTCAAATCTCCCTATCAGACCACAAGTTAATTTCTTTTACAATTAATGTGAATATTAAAACATGCTTTACTCACCGCTTTAAAATCAACCCAAGCTCAAGTAAGCACTTTATTCAGTCAATAAAACAAGACCTCTTCCGAATTCATTCTGACATTAATAATTCCTCCAATAACGGAAGTCTTAATAAAGCTGTAGAAGATCTTACGAACTTTATTCAAAATCATTACAAAATTTCCTTCAAAACTAAAACATCAAATAAACTGGTGGATAAAAAAAAAACCAGATAAACACCAGATAAACTGGTGGACTAAAAAACTAAGAACACAAAGGAACAAGACAAGAGCTTATTATAGGAAAATGAAGAAAGCTCCAACTCAACAATCCAAAGATGCTGCATATATTTTTTTTTCACAACAAAAAGCAATTTACAAAAGAATGATCCTAACAGCCAAAAATAATTGCTGGAAATCATATTGTACCAAAAATAAAGATACCTATGGCTCAATATACAAAATATGTATGAATAAAGTTTTCAAGCAGACACAAATAAAACTTCCTTTAGACACTAGTCAATCTTCGTTTCAAAATCAAGATGCAACATCTGTAACTATATCAAAAATTATGGACAACGTTTTTATACAAGATAATCCAGATGAAGATACAGATGAACAATTAACAATCAGAATTAACAATACTGCTCCACATTCCTCCTCCTTTCACTCTACGGGAAATTTCAAATATCATCAAGCAACTTCCTAAAAATAAAGCACTAGGTTTCGATGGTATTACAAATTAAATAATAAAACTAATTCACTCCTCGGACAGAACGCTATTCTTAGATATGTGTAATAAATGCCTTCTTTTAAATACTTTTCCTACATGCTTCAAAACAGGTCAAGTTGTCCTATTTAGAAAACCAGATAAAGATCCTGATAATGCAAACTCTTACAGACCAATTAATTTACTACCAGCCATAGGGAAGCTTCTAGAGAGAGCAGTAGCTGGTCGTTTACGCCACCATCTCACGAAAATCAACTATATAAGTATTAATCAATACGGCTTTACTCCAAATAAATCAACTACACACGCAATAGACTCAGCCTTAAACCAAATTACTATCAACAAATCAACAGATCTTCACTCAGCACTTATCGTAATATTAACGTGCATAAATGTATAACAATATGAAACAAAACACGCTAATATTTGCACATCAACAACAACGTGTACACTCTTAGACGATGGCGATTATTGTTATGCTAGCATTTTCTTAAAGACCGTTGTATAGAAGAACAATTCCTTCTTTTAACTTTTAATTATTACTTTCCTCACCTCAGTTTTTTAGGAGTCACGCCGGTATTTTTATAATACTTATTTGCCGATTTGCTCAAAAATTTATCGATAAAATGTCATTGAATAATATACTTTATAAGGTGTTTCTCCCGCCTTCTTAGCAAGCCTTCATGGTGTAATGGTCAGCCTACTCGGCGCGTATTCGAGACGACCGAGGTTCAAGTCCCGGCGAAGGCATTGCTCATTTTTCATGTCTCCTTCTGCGAAATAACCTGATGTCTCTATAGTGGCACCCGAACTAAAAGGGTGGCGGATGATGATTCTCCACCACCAGGATTTGGCGACTGGGTCCCTTTAAAAGAGGGAGTATATAAGATGCTTCTCCCACCTTCTTAGCATGCCTTCGGGGCGTAATGGTCAGCACATTCGACGCGTATTCAAGAGGCCCGAGGTTCGAGTCCCGGCGAAGGCATTGCTCATTTTTGATGTCTTCAGCTGCGAAATAATCTAATGTCTTTACAACTTCAGATAAGACTTTTTTTTTAATATGACTTAATGGATAACAATTTTAATAACGTTTACTCAAATAGAACTTCAGTGTTATGTACCTACGATAATTTAAATTTATCCCGGCTGAGGTATGGTTAATTATGTTAGGATACGCTTCCGTGTTTTACGAAAATGACTGTTATTAAATTTGAATTAAAAAAAGTTTAAATGTTTCAGATATTAAAAATATAAAATATTTCTTAAACTAGAGTTTAGAAATCGTTAATCTGACATTCAATAAAAAAATTAAAATAATTGGAAAATTTCGGATTACAATTTAACTTTTAGAAATAATCAGTCCTTCAGATTTAGAACGTAAAATCTTATATTTTAAGAGAACTGTTTAAAATAAAAAGCCAACATTTAGGAAAAGAATTGATACGACATCATGACATCGTAAATTAATGTCATGCGAAGACTTATTAAAAAGATTTATTGGAGACGCGCTTTTCAAAGCAATTAAATAATTATTAATAGGTAGAAAGTTGTTGTTATTCCATATACTTATTCAATAATTTCATTTCGAACCACATTACGAAAGACCGAAAGAAAATTCCTTGCGTAACAGAACTATTTAACCGTAACCGAATTATATTGAACGCCACCGAGTGGCGAGGACGAACAGTGTAAGACAGTCGACCTCCAGCCGCGATGACGTTAGGTTATCATGTAATAGATGTCTGTAATTCGAATGTTTAATGCTCCTTTATATGTTTAATATTTATGCATATTTCCTTGTACCCGTTCCTGTGTGCTCTGTTAATAAATACTTTTAAAGCTAGCTGACGTTCGTGTTTATTGAGGAACGGCTACACTTGAAAATAAAATTTGCAGCATTTAAGCTGAAATTTATACTTTAAAAAATTAAAGATGCATTAAAAAAACTTCTGTCGTTCTTAATAAATAAGGAAGTGTCAATGTTTTACTGCATGATTATTAGGCTTTATTATTGCTTCCATACATCGTGGCATAGACCCGACTAAATTTTTTGTTCCATCTAGACATATTTTGTTCCATTCTTCTTCCAGAATACTTTCACCTGATCTTTGCTTGTTATTATGTTCCCTCATAGCGTTTTCGAGTATTTTTGTTATTTTCGAACAGAATTTCAATGGCATTGTCTAAAGACTGGGAATTAGTACGTAGTGGCTGTTTCCAGAGGATAAATACATCTCATTTTCATATTATGTGCGGTATGTTTGGGGGTTATTGCCTTTCTGAAATATGAAACCTGCACCCAAGCCTAACTTTTCTTTAGATTCTTTTTGAGTATATGTAACTGTATCATGTGGTTCGCAATACCATCAATGAAAACAAGCTTCCCAACTCCGTTTGCGACCATACAACCCCAAAGCAAGTTTTACTGTTGACCGTAAGTTTTTTAGAACTGAAGGTAGTATATGTCTTTCCCTATACGACGACCAAAATATTAAATTTGCTTTCATCGCTGAAATGATCTTTCTCTAAAAGTTTCATGTCTTTAATTGGTGTGATTTAGGAAATTATATACGCTTTCTTTGATTTTGAAAACTTATGAACGGTTTCTTTCTCGCTACTCAACCGATATAACCCCCTTTTCAGCTGACATTTTATACTGTTGGGCATATATACGCCTACTAATGGTTGCATAGGTTTCTATAGCAAGTTTAACGGCACTTACATTTGTACCCAGTTTGATCGTTTTTCCAGTATTTTTCTTTTTGAAACTATGCTTAGAATTTTTCTTCTTCTTCCACTTTTATTTTTGATCAATCCTTCTTGTTAGTCCATAAGGGGCATTAGTCCCGAATGGGATCTTAGTCTCGAAACGGCATTTTGCGTTGAATGACGGAATAATAATAAACGGCGTGCATAATTCACAAGTGCACATCAGTATCGCCACTGAGGGAGGGGTTTCAAGAATTGACCAATGAACTTCATTGCTGTTGGGACGCTGAATCTTAGAAACTGTGGATATGAGTGTATGTTGTTGTTTACGTTTCATTTTGCATTCGTTTCGAAGTTATATATGTATGGTGTATAAATGCTGCTACCATTTTAGTAGAAAATCTCATAGTGATTTCATTTTATAAGCTTATTTAATCGTCAACATTTTACTTTCGTGAAACTTAACATGCGCTGATATTCAGATTAATATTCGTGGCTTATTCTCGCTCTTTATATCGAGAAAATGATTCAAGGTATATATAGCCTCGAATATTATTCGTTTACTAACATCTGTGGATTAAGAGAATTCTAAGTGTAAAATTTTTTTATTCAGCTGAGAATAGCTGGAAGTTTTACAACAAGTCTGGTAAATTTCTTATCTCAGTGCTTGTATTCCTTTGACTTTGAAAGTGTAAGATTAAAAATATGTATTGTGATGATCTGATTATACCTAACGTTAACATTAAAAGTTACATATGAATAGAATAAAAAGGATATTGTTCGGAGAACAGCCTTGACGCCAAAAAGGGAGAAATAGATTATTGTGGTATGGCAGGCAATCGTTGTCATTCGATGATGTACTTCCTCTAGGGAGACAGCCGTAATACTTTTCCCTTGCTAAGGGATTATCTGTAGTATTTATTACTTATTATCTGTAGTATTTATTATTAGTATTTATTACTCTAGTATTCATCACTGTAGTATTTATTCTGTAGTATTTGATTATCTGTAGTATTTACTTCCGTTGGCATGATTAAATGTCGCCCATACCCTTAAAGAAGCCAAGTTGGCGCAACCAAGGCAAGTATTTATTATTGTAGTATAGTAATTAGTATTTATTACTGTAGCATTTATTATTGTAGTATTTATTCTGTAGTATTTACTTCCGTTGGCATGATGAAATGTCGCCCATACCTTTAAAGAAGCCAAGTTGGCGCAACCAAGACTGTTCTCCAAACAATATCCGAATAAAAATATTCGTTCTGAATAAGATACATCCATTCTGTTTGAACAACATTTCTTGAGCAGGCAATACATATTATGAGTGAACAGTTATTAATGTGAAATATAACACACTAAATATGTAGGAATGCGAATTAGGAAATTTCACTTTGAATAAAACTGTGAATTGGCTATTATTATAGAACATATTTTTCATATAGACTGCAATAAAAATTGCTAAGAAATCTACTATTTACATATATAATTATGCTTATATTTGATCTGACTTCGCACTGAAAAGTTTCGTAAGAACTCCTCAATGCTTTAATTATTTTGTACAGAAAATTGCGTCGCAAAGCATTTTCAACACTCTTGTTTAAAGAGTGGCAAAGGTCATGTGAAATGCCACAAATATTACTGAAAAACCCCAATGGTCCATTCTAGAAGCCACTCCCTCTGTGGCTGTACATAGGTGCTCTTAGGAAATATGCAAACGGCATATCACTTTTCAAATTGTTGCCACCAAATAATATAGCTTTGTATAATATTTAAAGAAATTAAGTAATGAAGAATCTGTATGAATGTATGCATGTTTCTCACACTGTGAAAAAACAAAGGTACCTAGAGCCTTCAAATACTGAATAACGTAATCCTCTATCCGAATATGGGCAACTAGAAGACGGAATTTTTATTTTCGAATTTGTTTATTATTCGTTTCATATTTTGTAAAAGTGTAACGAATTTTTTATTAACAAACTAAACGATTTCAAAGCAAGCAGTGGCAACACTGTATGAAAAAAAAACACTTTTATCTCCAGCGCACGAGAATGTCTAGCGGAAATTCTAAAGATATGCTGTTTTTAAATGTTTTGTGATTTTGCTGTTGATTCCAATTTTATATGACGTAAGCCCCAAGAACTTGATATTTAATAAATAAAGTTAACACATAAAATGTTAATAATAAAAAGACAACAAAAAATTTTAAAGCCATCTTAGTAAGAAGCTTGAGCATTGAATATGGTGAACTGAGAAAAGACTGAAAAAAAAATGTATGCTTATTCTTAAAGTTGCATCGAGAATTCTTAAACGTATACTGCTATGCTGCTTTTAAAATTTTTGTAATTTTGCTGTTGAATTGTTTATGGCGTTTATCCGAGACAATGAGGCTTAATGATAAATCTAAAATTACAAAAAAAAGGGGGGGTTAGTAGACTGAGTGTAACAGCAGACTGGTAGACTGCGAGCTCAGCGAAAGCGTAAAAAATGTTAACAAACCTCTTTGGACGACCGGTAAAGTCCGAACTCTCTCAGATTTTATTTTTTTTCACTTTCCGGCTTTTTCCTAGACACATGTGATATTATTAAATTGCTTTACTTTACTTCATAAGAAATGCAAGGTTGGCTACTTAAATGTTTCCATTGTTTGGATTCTTTTCATTTAATAAAAACTTCTTTAACAGATATTCTTTTTTACTGTAAATGCTTGGAAGCATTTTATGTTTATGAGTATTCATATGCTTTGTCTGTTAAAAGAACGTGAACTGTTACAAGGATATATGTTGCTATCTCCAGGATATTCTGCAAGCGAAACAAGATAACTCTTCTGCAGCTGATAACAGAGTTTTGGACGTACTGTAATTTACTCACATTTCAGTTTAATGACAAAAAATAAATGCAGATTTATATAATTACTGTAAAATATAAACGACATGAAACCAACAATACCCAAAGCAAAACAGTTTGTAAAAAAATGAACTGAGAAAATATCGCAAAGATTATTAAAATTTACTTAGTTATTTTACTGCCAAGTTTTTTTTGTTTAATTGATCATGGCAAAGCACTCGAGGGTTATCTGTATAAGGGCAGAGATATCTTCATGGCGGACTTCCTGAGGGAAACTGATTTGTAATCACATTACACACAGGGATAAACCACCAAAAGGCACATAAAGCCAGCCCGTTCGCCGGGATTAAAGCGCTGGACAAAACTACCAGTGTTTAGCGACTTTACTGCTAGGCCGCTGATGGAAAGTTTTGGAGAGTGAAATTATTGACTACCAAATGCTGTCAAAAGAAATTTAAGGCTCGAGAGCGTAGAGATGTATAGTAAATTTGAATTTTACTGCAAAACATTCAGTGTTTAAAACATTTTGTAAAATACTTTTGTGCAAATTCAAAATCTCCTAGAGTTGAGGCATATTTGTACTGCCAAATGAAAACCCAACTTCCTGAGGACAAAGTCGTTAAGCTGGCTACTCTGTGTCTTGCTGCTGATATTTGATGCCATGATGAAACAGTATAGATAGTTTAAAAAATCAAACCTTGCAAGGAATAAATAAGATCAACAAAATGTTCTTTTTAGCTTAAAGTTTTACTTATTTAGAAAATACTAAACATTCTTTTAACGTGCAGTTTCTTTCTAGTGGATGGAAGATTAAAAAAAAATATTTTAACTTTTCGCCCATTAAATCAAACTTACATCTTATGCATTAGATATTTCTCTCCGTTCTATGATTTGAAAGATTATACTTTGAATTATATTAATTAATTAATTATGATTTAGAATTATATTTTAATTATAAGCGTCCGGTACTTTGTTTTTCTTTTCTTTTTTCGCCCCCTTTCCTTTTTTTTTTTTTTGGTTGCAGTAATTTACATATTCACGTGTTACGTTGCGTTAAGGTACCACAGAATTATCCACATGGCATCACAAATCGTCGACTTTGAGAACTGTTGCCATTCCCAAGTTAGGTCCACCAATGATCAAATGGAATCGAATTTTCGATTAATCGTTTCCTTCCTTGGTAACTTCCTTTTCGGCTTATCGAAGTTTTAACTTTGCTTACTTAACTATGAAATTCATTAAAGATACTTCATACTTTGGAAGGTAAGAGAAAAATCTAGTATGCATCATGGATTAACAACACCTTATCTCAGCCAAATATTATTATTTCCGAAAATGTAAACGAGTCTTTTTTTTTTTCAGGTGTTGAAAAATGTTTGAATAAAAGTCGCAAATTTAATCAAATTTTTAAATGCGAATTGATAGAACAGAATTAAGTCAGAGTTATGATAAGAATGAGTAACAACAAAATATAATTAATAAAATATATAAATACAAGAGTAAGCAAAATAGAAATAATACGGTACTTACGCACAAGCACCTTAGTAGAAGTCGCCAAATTTTCAAATAGTCCAAACTCTGGCAACCACGCTCATAACAATTTCTAAAAAGCAAAGCTGCTGTTTTGTATGCGTTCTTTTTTGTTGTATTCCAAGTATCAACAGCATTTTAAAATAAATCGTGATATTTTTTTACTTAATTTTAACATATGACTTGAAAAATTTACCAGCAATGGAAGAAACAGCGGCAAAATCCAGCAAGAAATACAGAAATTTGCTGAAATTTTTCTAAAGAAAACAACGAGGAAATGCGTTTCCTAGATGCCACTATTGCTGAGGTTTGAGAAGAGCCGTACAATTCTCTGATGTTTTTATAACGAAAATAGATTGTAGTGTACTTCGGGAAAAGAAAACGCAAAAAAATTACAGAAAGATTTGATTAAAAAAAAAACTCGAAAACCATCAATTTTCACCTGATAAGTAACTTCTACCATTTCATATAAGTGTTTTATTTTTTATGAATTAAGTTATTTAATAATTAATATTTGTATTTTAAATTTCTAAAGTATGTTTTCCTTTTTATATGTTAATAACGTTTACCGACTTACTATAAATATCAAAAGTTTGAGAATCTTTTTTAAAAAAAAAAGGGCGAAAACCACCAGTTTGCACTCTATAAGTAGCTTCTACCTTTTAATCTGTAAAAAATCGCCAAACTGCGCCAAGGTGGTTGCGTTAATACGTTAATACTCAAAATGCAATATCTGCAGAAAATAAATACACGCTGACACAAATATGTACAAGTATCAAAACTGTATCATTTACATTTAGCTCATGTATTTATTCTGTGTATTTTTTAGAATTACATTTCTGATCACGGATAAGTTTGTTCGTCAAATCACAGCTGTTTTGGGTTTAATTAAATATCTTAAATATATTAGAGAAAATCTGTCGCTGGAAGAATTACAACTATTGTTAAAAATTCATTATTCTAGAATCAAGTCTTTTACATGTAGCTTTAAGTAGGACATATGTAATATATCCGAATCGAGAACTTATGACAGGTTAGCACTCTAATTACAAGGGGGCATTCCCCACTGGTCATCACCGATTTGGCTCAAATTTATAGGGCATGGCAGGCGTTGGCTAGAAATGAAAGTACCCGAAGTAAGAAGTCTAGATGACCAAACGCTTGGAAAATAAAAATTTTGACGCTGCTCTTGTATCCTGTAAGCCATTTACGTTAGGGTGTTTGCCAAGCAGCGGTTGGCGCAGTGGTAAGAGCTCGGAATAGTAGTGCGGTGATCGTAGGTTCGAGTCCCCGTATGGAGACTTTTTTTTTTTTCCTTTTCTTTTTCTAAATTTTTATATTATTCTTTTTAAAATTAAGCAAATAGGCGAATATTTTATTTTATTTATTTATTTATACTCAAAAGGCATAGAAAAGGTAAAAATTTCGGACTTTTCAACAAGGGATTGTAATTAAAAAGCATACGAAAAGGCTTGAACATGAAAATTCAAAACTTTATTTGGCGACATTCGATGATTACACGTGTCAGGATGATATTTTTTCTCTTGTACGTACGTCAAGAGACTTAACTTGTACGAGAGAACAAATTTCTTCTGCTGGTTGATTCTTGGGGAGGACAAGCAAATCCGCTATTATACGACGAACTTTTCCAAGATGAAGGATTGCCAACATGTAGCATCAAAGTAATTCCCCCTAAATGTACCCCTCTGGTGCAACCCTGCGGTGGGACCTTTTTATCGTCAGGTGAAAAACTTTATTAAAAATATAGAAAATTGTTCTTATCTCATCGAGCAAGAAAAAGAAATAACTTCCCGAGAAAACCGCATAAAAATACATTCAATTGTTCATCATCAATTATCCGCTCCAATATTTCGGTAACATGTTACGCTACGCGTGGTTCGCTTCTAAACTTTGCGATGAGGGAGAATGCTTTATGAATGTCAATCAAGTATGTTTTTCTATGGAGACGTTGAAACAACGATGTTATTGTAAAAATGCGGCTTTATAACGTGTGCTACACGCAGAAATAATTATTGTTTTCCCTGTTCCTACGATAAATATTATCCCGACACATGTAATCATGGAATGTCGACAAATAAAGTTTTGAATTTTCATGTACAAAGTCTTTTCGTATGCTCTTTAATTGCAATCCCTTGTTGAAAAGTTCGAAATTTTTACCTTTTCTATGCCTTTTGAGTGTAAAAATATTCACCTCTTTGTTTAATTTGAAAAAGAATAATATAAAAATCGAGAAAAAGAAAAAAAAGGTCTCCATACGGGGAGTCGAACCCACGATCATGTCATTACTACTCCGAGCTGTTACCGCCGAGCCAACCGCTGCTTGGCAAATGCCCTAACGTAAATGGCTTATACGGTGCGAGAGCAGAGTCATAATTTTTATTTTCTAAATGCTTGGCCATCTGGAGTTCCCACTTCGGGTACTTTCATTTCTAGCCAAGCCCTGCACGCCCTATAAATTTGAGCGAAATCGATGATGACGAGTACGGATTGCCCCTTTGTTAGCACTATCTAGATCGGGCCGGCGGGGGTGAGAGAGAGCAGAAGCCTATCCGCAGGACGAATGCAACTACACTCATGTCCATAAATTAAGGATAATTCGGAGTCACGCGGAAATCGGACTCTAAAATAAATATATCACCTGTAAAATCATTACACACATCTTCAAGAATCATATGCAAATTTCAGGAAGTAACCAGATGACACCGATGGTACGTCACAATGACGAGAGTGTAAGAGAGTGATATATAAGGAATACAGGCAAAGAATTAAAATTGTTCGCAGGCGCTTCATAAGCATTTCAGTGCAATAACCGAATAGTTATGACACAAAGGATGCATTTGGATGATTTTTTACGTGGTAGAATTATCGACCGTTTGGAATGTGGGCGTACCCAAATGGAAGTATCTGACGAACTTGGAATTGCCCAGAGTCTCATCTCCAGGCTTTGGCAACGATTCCAAGATGATGGTAATGTGAGTAGACGTTACAGCACAGGTCGCCCCAGAGTTACAACGCCGAATGAGGACCGGTATTTGGCAGTTACTGCCAAAAGAAACAGGCGGAGCACAGCCTCAGACCTGTCTCGTCAGCTCTCTTCAGCCACTGGAACGACAATTTCAAGGCAGACCGTGTACAGACGTTTAGGGCAGATTGGTCTATATGCTCGTGGACCTGTCAGATGCGTTCCACTTACTGCAACTCACTGTCGCCTGCGGTTAGCCTAGAGTAGAGAGCATGCGTTGTGGACACCGCAACAGTGGGCTTGTGTGATGTTTTCCGACGAGTCCAGGTTCAGCTTGCAGTCTGATTCTCGCCGGACTTTCATATGGAGAGCTCCAGATACCCGTTACCACCAAGAAAACATCATTGAACGACACCGTTACGGTGGTGCAGGAGTGCTCGTTTGGGGTGGAATTATTCTGGGTTCCAGAACTGACCTGCATGTTCAAATTGGAACCATGACAAGCCAAATCTATCGGGACGTCATTCTGGAACAACATGTACGTTTGTTTCGGGGCGCCATGGGCGCACAATTTGTGTTTATGGATGACAACGCCCGTCCTCACCGTGCAAACATCGTAAGCGAATGCCTTCAATCGGAGGATATCACCCGTATGGACTGGCCAGCATTCTCACCGGACTTGAATCCAGTAGAGCACGTGTGGGACATGCTTGGCCGACGAGTTGCAGCCCGTCAACCTCCTCCTACATGTCTACCGAAACTTCGGAGAGCATTGCTTTTTGAGTGGTGTAATATCCCCCGAGATCAGATCGATAATTTGATACTCAGCATGCCTAGGCGTTGTACGGACTGTATTGCATCGTCTGGGAGACATACAATGTATTAACAATCATATCAACCATGTAATATTGGTTTTTTGTAAATAGGTTTTTTTTTTTTGTAATTTGCTCTGGGAGAGAAAATCGCTAATGTTTTTATTAATATCAAACATATAGCATCTTCTTTTGCTCTTTACCTTTTGTTTAAAAAATAAGTCAAATTTGTTTTGCTTCTAACTCTTCCTTTGCCTGATTTTGCATTATCCTTAATTTATGGACATGAGTGTATTTTAACTGCTTAATCCGGCCCATTTTATGAAACCTTGTGCAACATTTTCATCTCTTTTCTAGCTGATTTTGCATGCAAACTATAGAAATCAGCAGCACGACTGCCCATATAATGCCACAGTGTATATACGCATATATATCCATAAATACTAAACCTAATTTCACCATCCAAGAACTCCTGCGAGGAACACATTTCATGTACTATTCCTTCTAAGGCTCCGTAAGGATCTCTGTAGTTGCTCTGGGAAGTACTGTTTAGGCAATAATAGAGCCCCAGAATAACACCGCAATATTGCAGTATCATTCTAAGCTGAGAGCAGTAAATAGGCTACCATATCATATAGAAATGCGATGGCTGAGTGTTGGCAAAGTTTTCAACTGATTTAACAGTTTTTTTGATGAAATCGTAATTTTTTTGTTGGTTAAAGAAAACATTAACGACGTTCCTGAATTCCTAAATGAGGAATGGTTAAAGGATTTCTCATTTTCTGTTGATATACTAACTTATGAGGGAAAACTAAATATTGCACTGCAAGGTAAAAAGTAGTGCACTTTTAAAATGCACTAAAAAATCAAAGCATTTATGACAAAATTTATTTTCTTAAAATTTAAATGAGCAACAGTGAAATTACTCTCCAGTATTAGAATCAAAACGAGAAAACTTTAGAAATGGTGATTTTGTTAATTACGGAATAATATTAAAAGAGTTACATGCTAAAATTGGAAGAATATTCGAAAACTTTAAAAAAAATTAAAAAGATTTGTTAGTAATAAGTATGCCGTTTGATTTTAGTGTGCAGGATGCTCCAATTCAAATTTAATTAGGACTGATCGCCTGATAGTTGGATCAGAGGTAGAGGTTCCCTTCAAGCGAATTAACGTTTTTTTTATCATTTCCTGAATATAGATAAATTAAAAATTTTCCTGGGTTATGTCAAAAAGAATTTAATTTGATTTGGATTGATATATTTATGTGAAATTATCGTGAACGAACATTGGAGATTTCGCGTCTTATATTAAGTATCTGTTAATTAATAATAATTTATTTTGCAAAGTAGTGTTTGTAATAAAAATAAAAATGCTTGCAAAGCTATAAATTTATAAAAATATTTGATTAATCTTCGATGCATTTTTTTAGGGGGGGCTTCATATTCTTTGAAATTTACTTGTACATTTTAAATTTCATTGGTTGATCCGCATGCAGGGCAGTTATACATCGTGTTCACACCTGGGGCTTATTTTACATAAAAAAATTGAAATTAAATGCGTAAAATGCTGCTTTAAATTGTAATTTTTTTTAAAAATTCACTGGAGACGTTTTCCTTTCTCACCCTCGCATTGTAGAGAACAATAAGAGCATCGTCATACAAGCGCCATCGTACCACGTAATTACTGCGTGCTAATCGCGGCTTAAAGAGGAACTTGGAACTTATGATAGCCCTGTCTGCACGATATACACTAAAAAGACCTTTTGAGATCGAGGTTAAAAGTACTTGTCCAGCTCTAGTCTAGACTGCTTAAAATTAATGTATCATACTGAGGTATAAAATCTTCTAAACATATCCTTAAATAAGTATCCTGTCACTCAGGCATCAAGGCCACACACTTAAGGCGAAGTAAGTTCAGAACAAACTACACAAGAGAAATAACTATAAAATAACTTACCGCGAAGGCAACTCTGAGCCTGCGGACGACTATCGGCCACTGGCAGGCAAATGAGGAACGACTCTCACGCTTCGCCTGTACCTAAGAGCCGTTTATTCGACTGCAATCATTTCCTCTTTCCACGGCCGTTGCGCTCTCTCATTTGAAGTTATGGCCAATAGTTTAGTTTTCTGAATAACAGAAGCAACTCTCAACCCTCTTTGCTTGCTTCCACGCTTCTCTGAATTTATTCAGAGCTTAAACAGCATCTTATTCAGAAATGACAAATAAAAATGGAAGTTTTAATTGACTGAATTTCAAGTCGGTGAGCATAATGGCATAGTAATATAATGCATTCTTTTGAATGCGGTGAACGTTTTTAATCAATACAACCGTAAGCATCACAATGGCGCTCCCGCTTCATTGCTGGTTGTTGCTGGATTAAAAGGATTAAAACTTAAACTCTTTACTTATTGGTAATGTAATTAGCTTTGGACCAAAGTAGGATTAAAAACATTGCCACAAATCCATACGTAATGCTTTTGATTTTTAAAAAATTAGATATTAATAATCCGCTCTTTACCAGAAGACTTACTAATAATATAAACAACCAAAATGCTTATGTTGTAAATAAGTTTAACTGAGCGACAAAATTCGATAAGCTACTTATAAATATGTTTATCTTTTTTTTTCTAAAATCTTAGGGATATTTTGAGATTTGCTCAATATCGCAAAGAGTATTAAGGGAAAAATCTTATTTTCTTCATATCATTCTTAAATCCCAATTTTTACGAAGTTCTTTATCAAAGAAGTTAAATTTTAGAAGTTATTTGGAAGCGAATATAGTATATGTATATTTGGTTACAATAGTATGATAGCAAAATAGAGACGGAATATATTAGATTACGGCAAAGCACACTATAGAGCTTTGTTCTTAAAGGGAAGGATGCCTCTGTGGAAGAGTTTCTAAGGTTATGAAAAATGAAAATGGAAAATCTTGAGCCGGCATTTAAGTACTGAAGAAGCCGCTAAGGTTTTGGAGATGATAAGCACCTTTTTGTCTAGAAAAATTTATCTTTGGTAGTGAAATATATTCTGTATATCCTCTGTCAATACTGTAAGAAAATTTGTTACCCGCCGTTGACAAGTTAGTTAATTACTACACAGTTAGCAAGAGCTATTTGTCTTAACAAGAATAAAGCCCATCAGCTGCCTAGCGTAACACTAGTAGTTCGACTAGTGCCTAAACTCTAGTAGTTCGACCTGAGCTCGAATACTGGCGAATGGGATGATTACATGGGTTTTTTCGTAGTTTTCTCTATGTGTAATGTGGATTTGAGCCAGATTCCCTTAAGTTCTGCACCAAAGCATCCCTCCTCGCGGGCAGATAGTCGTCGAGTTGTTTTACCTTAATCGATTAACTTAACCTAACTTTAACAGGAACGACTTCATGGAACACTCTTTAGAAGAAACTGATTCCTTTACAAATTACACATGGGATAAAACATGAAATTCAACCTATTTACAAGGAACCAAACCTTGGATGAATTACTACTGTTCCTCCATTTTATTTACTCGAACATTGGTGAGCCCATGTAACAGGCAAAAGAAAACATAAAGACTCTTTCAAGAGGATAAGAATCCTAAAGCCTACACCTGAGTATGAAGACGTGATCATCATATAAATGGTCTAAATCAGCGGCGGTGAAACACTGTCGACTCAATAAACCCATGAAAGCACAATTTTGTATGTAAAACCGCTGTCTGCAGAAATTGAAATGTTAAAAAACACTGCAAAATAAAAATGTGGAAAATGGGAATAAAATCATCATTTCATTATAATTTTTCATTGAACTACATAAATACAAGTTTTGTATAAGTAGTTATTAGTTTATTAATTACAAAGACGTTATATAAATTTAACTGAATTTATTTATTACTTAATTATTTCTAAATGGACAGAAATGTGAATCAAGTAAAGAGGAAGGATGCTGTCAGGATGAACTTTTTAACCAAGCTGGCTCATATTCGTGTTAAACACGTAGAGAGCCATAAAAAAAGTTCATGAAGCCAGCTCGTTTTCAGTGATTTGAATTCGGTTTGAACTACTGCTATTTAACGCTTCTATCTACTCTGTCACTTTAAAAAGCCCCTAGAAAATAATGAAAAATTATTTTTTAGCTTATTTGAATACGGCAAAGTGAAACTGATGCTCGGTCTGGTTTTATTTAGTCTTCTCCCAGCAGCCGAGAAATTTCTAGTAATTCTCGAAATTATTGAAAGATATAAGAGGGCCGGATAAGGTTACAACTATACAAAAGATGAACTACAGTTATTTAATTACAATACCCATTACAATTATTCAGTGACCGGACCAAAATGTCGCAAAATGGTCAGCAAGTTTCGCGACTTTTGCCTATTTCTAGTCAAATTTGGCGGCAAAACTTAGTCGCCAAAACAATCGCCAGCTTGGGGATATCTCGCCAATTTAGCCAGATAGCCATTTACTCAATGTTAAATAGACTTGCACCTGTATTCTTATTTTTCAGCAGAGCATTCTTTCTCCAGCTTTTCCAGTTACATTATACAGAAAAGAATACAACAGGTTCAGGCATAATTTCAACGAAATTTTCTATATATATATACAAAATTCGTAACACTGCCCCTTTCCCAAGAACTGCAAGTCCCGTGCAGTACATTCCCTGGACAGGAAGTCATACTTACAACTAAGGAAAATCGATGCAATACTTAAACGATAATTGCAATAAATGACATAAAACAAATCTAATGCTAAACCAATAAAGAAATGCATAAATTTACAAATTTATACACAAATGTGGCCATAGTAGTGTTAGTATTCTATTTACATTATATAAATTATAGAAACTATGTATTATGGCTATAGTAAGGACTAGTCTGTCGTAATGAACGACTTTAGGTTTAGAATTTGATGACTTACGGATGCGAACTACGACGTCGTTCAGCCGGATTTTCATCTTCTCCGTCGCCAAATTGACTCGCTCTCGTGCAAAGCTGTGCATTACTTCAAATTGTGATTGGATATATTAAATTTACTTCTCAGCCGATGAAGACGGATCCAAAAGACGATCAAACAAGAGATCACAGTGCAGATGAAAGTCATGACGGAAGAGCATCTGGGATGGGGAACAGCTGGTAGTCTCGAGGACAACAGTACGATAGGCCAGTAAAAACAAAGGTAACTTCTTGTCCCAGTCCTATTGGTTTCTAGAAACCACCAGCGAGAGATTAATAAGGATGGTTCGAATACACCTTTATACCATGCCGTCTGACTGGGAATGTAAGTATACCGTTTGGGCTTTGTCTATGCCGAGTAGCTTACAGTGATCTTTAATTACAGCCGAGGTAAAATTTCTTCCCTGATCGGATTGTAACTCCGAATTTGAAACTCCAGTGCCATATCATTACCTCCACTACAGTGAGAGCCTCCTGATCAGGAATAGGATGCGCTTCAGGCCACTTGGTGAAGTAATCAATGACAACAAGGATGTATTTCTCGCCATCAACAGTTCGTGGCAGAGGTCCCAAGATGTCAAAGGCGATACGCTCAAAAGGTGCTCCTACATTATAACGTTGCAGCTTCCCTCGGCTGCGTTTCTTCGGTGCTTTCCGACCTGCACAGGCATCGCAAGATGGGCACCACTTTCGCACGCCATCCTTTCCATTATTCCAGTAAAAGCGCTTACCAACTCTCTGCAAGGTCTTCATTATTTCGAAGTGACATCCTGTAGGGCTGCTATGTAGTTCTTTAAGGATGTCCGAGATCCGGCGTCTTTATAGTGTCAGCTGCCATTGGAATGGCATTCCATCATCCGATTCGGACTCCCGATATAAGACGTCGTTTCGAGTATGAAGTGAGTCCCAGAGAGTCCAGTATTGTTTTATCGTAGGGCTATATATCGAAATTTTCTGCCATGTAGGCTTTCTGTTGTAAGACCTCATTAATTCAGTTATGGGTTTAACATCGCTATCTACCAAATGGTATTTCCTGACTTCTTTATCTCTACATGGGTCTGGATCAGACGATTATGGGTTCGTAATTTGACGTACGAAAGCAAAAACAAAGCGTTTAATATTTCGCTTCGTCACAGTTTTCTTGACAGGGCATCGGCGTTTCTATGTGATGATTCGTTCCGATGACGAATAGTTATGCCATATTCTTGGAGTCTTTGTATAAAGCTGGCTGTTTGACCTTCGAGATTCTTGAAATTTAAGAACCAGATCAACGATACATGATCCGGGTGGAGCAGGAATTTTCTACCGTAAAGATAATGATATAAATATTCTACGGCTTTAACTATGACGAGCAACTCTTTTCGGGTGATACAGTAATACCTCTTCTGTTTGGATAGACACTTGCTCCAGTAGGCCACTACACGTTCTTGACCGTATATTTGAGATAAAACGACAGGGACATTTTCATTGCTCTCATCCATGTTGAGAGTGAAAGATTTGTCGAGCTGAGAATACGTCAGAATTGAAATAGATGTCTAAAGCTTTCTTCATTTTGTTAAATGCATCCTCACATTCTTTTGCCCACAAGAACTTTTGCTTGCTCTCTGTCAGCTTATGAAGGAGTCTTGCGATGGGAAAAAAGTCCTTCACAAATCTACTATAGTAGGTGCATCGCTCTAGGAATCTTTTCAGCTGATGGACATTTTCGGGGCGTTTCCAGTCTTTAACTTCTCATATTTTTTCTTGTCCGTACATAGACCTTCGGTTGAGATGACATGCCCAAGACAAAATACTTCCTATCTGAATAGTTTACATTTGGCGGGACTTAACTTTAAATTGGCTTCGTTTAGTTCCTGAAGCATATTTCTAAGATTCTGTAAATGCTCTTCAAAAGGTTTCTAGATGACATCATTGAGGTAGATCAGAAAGGCTCTATAGGAAAGACCTCTCAACACGGTCTCCATGAAGCGTTCGAATGTTGTCGGCGCACTACGTAATCCAAACGGTATCCAAAATGCCAATGTTTTGTCCGGTAGTAAAAACCGTCTTTTCTCGGTCATCAGGATGTATCTCTACATGACAATATCCACTCTTTAAATCAAGTATCGAAAACCACCTGCTTCCAGAAAGAGTGCTCAGAATATCATTAAATTCTAGGGAGAATGTAGCTGTCTTTCTTCGTAGTCCCATTCAACCGGCGATAGTAAAAGCAAATCTAGTTGAACCGGCGTTCTTTCTAATTAGAATGATTGTAATAGCTCATCTACTCACTGAAGGCTTGATGACGTTGTTTTCTTGCATGTCCTTTACAAGTTTTTCGATTTCTTCCTATTCAGCAATCGGTAGGCGTCTTGAATATTGCTTGATTCCCTGTATCAGTTCAATGCTGTGTCAAACTGGTTCGATCTACGTCAGAGGAAGAGTGGGAGAAAGCTTCTGACGCATAATCATCTTGAATTGAACGTCACCTTCGGCAGCACTCCTCTCTTCATCGCGTACTTATATATTCTGCAATGATTCCGATATTAGGGTCGACAGAGTCACAAAGATTAGCGGACTATTGTGACGTTTAATACAGGTCACTGGAGTACATGCTGCTACCATTACATCTACTACCATTTCCTAATGATTTTCGCTTTATTTCTGACGTTGGTAACTTTCATCAAGATAACGGTTCTCGATAGGTCGACGAGTGTTGAGGCTACTAGTACTCCTATCGGGCTGTTGCAGTTCTTGGGATATTCCATTATACCGTACCGAAAATTTCTGTTTTCGTCTATGGATTCAGGAAGTAAAAATTTTGTTCTTGGTGTTATTCTGATATGGGGCTGAGTTATTATTGACGAAACGGCTATCTCGCTGATGTTAAAGAGATCTGCATCTGTATTCTTATTTTACAGGCAGATTATTGTTTCTTTAGATTTTTATGTTACATTAGACAGAAAAAATACAACAATTTCACAAATAATTTCACTCAAATTATCTATATATGTACAAAATTCGTCAAAACATTATCTTATCGATTGCGAAAGCTGGCTACCATCGAACCATGAAAGTTGGCTTAGATCCTATCAAAGCTGAACTAATCGTGCCTGCAGAATTCTGAAGGAAATTACGCTTCTTTATTTAATAAACATATAGAGTCATTAAAATTCTTTTATGTTGGAGACAAAAAGAACTTGCAATGACTTCGCCAGGACTCGAACCCTGGACCTCTCAAATACGCGCCGAGTGTGCTTCCAATTACATTAGAATGGTATGCGGAAAGGAGGGAGAAAATATTTTCCAAACAATCAATATTCGACTCGCTACGCTTTTGCGATTCGTAGAAAAGCTTTCGTCCATTTGTTCTATTTAGTTAGGCCCTTCAATTTTGCCAGAAGCTCTGTTTAGAACTTCCCATAGGTTATTGAAACAATTTATTATTGTTTTATCAGCATCTTCAACAAGCCAAATTGTGCCCACAATTTTTTTGATAAGACCCCCTAATTTTGAGGATAATCTAGTGCTTTTTGTTCTGTAGCAGTCATTTCGCAGACTTGAATCTTTTTTCTTTTTTTCCAAAATCAAGGGGAAAATTCAGCAGTAAGTGTTTATATCTTTTTTCATAAAAACAAAACTTGGATTTATTGAACCAAGTTTTATTACATCAAACGAAAGCGCAGATTTTGTGCGTGGTTGGTTGGCTGGTTTGAATAACTAGTGGCACAAAACCAAAAATGATTACATTGCACCAATCAAAAGTTATATCAGTTCTGTTAAGTTAAAAATTATATAATTAAAAGCCAGTGAACTGTTGGCTGTAGTGAGATGAATATAGGATTAAAACTCAGCCAATGAATACACGATTAAAAACAGGTAAACTCACAAGAACATGATATTTATTGGTTGGGATTTGATTTATTTCGTTATGGCAAAGCACTCAAGGGTGCAGGGTGAGAGACAGGGATACCCTTATGGAGAACTTTCTAAAGGAAATTATCTCTAGACAATGGATGGGAAAACGAAAATGTCCATGCAGCCAGCCTGTTCGCCGGACTTAGAATCTCGAACTGAACAACCAGTGTTCAACGGCTTTTATCGTTCGGCCGCTGATAGGCTTCGTATTTAGGTTCTATATGAAGAAAACTGTGAAAACCTTCACGCAGCCAGTCCATTTATGGAATTTAAATCCGGATCATATGACCAGTATTCTGCGACTTTACCGCTTAGCCGCTGGTGAGAAGGAGTGCATTTAATATTGCATTATATACTCAAAAATACTAAAACAAAAACAAACAAACAAAAAGAAAATATCTTCTAGAATAATCTAAAATATCCTTAATTCAGCGCTCACGATTTAGCTGAGAGATTCATGATTTATTAATTTTTATTCATTTTCAAGTTTTCGCTATCGTTTTAATTATTAACAAAAATTTTGTTAAAATTTTTATTACGTTGAAATTCACGCCAGGTTGTTGCTTTGCTAATTTTATGTCATACTATGTAGTTTCCCTCCACATCATAACAAAAGTTCGAGGTTTTAATACCATCTTCAAGATCTGAAACATTATGTCACAAATACTGAGAAAATGCTTTTGTTTAGGTGGCCATTTAATCGCCAGTTTTTGATATTATGTATCTGCACGCACCGAAAAGCACAAGTACAAATCTTTCAAGCACATAATTTGATATCGGATAATTCGAAGCCTAACTTTCTGGATAGAAACTTCTAAACCGTTAATAATTATATGAGTTACTTTTCGCAAGGTAAACATATTACTAACTTCCTTGCAACTGCAACAGGTCAGTTAATACGACCGCTATTCAAAGCTGAAGTGACTCGATTTGTACGCAGTGAAGCACACACATTTAAGTTGCCTTAGAATTAAAAAAGTAGCTTTTTTTTTTGCTTTGTAACTTCCTAGTTTTGATGAAGACACTAAAGCCTTTCATGAAACTAAAAAGATTTCATTATTTGTTTAATTACTACAAGTGTATGACGCATACAGTAATGTTCCGGTGCAATGACTGCGGTTTTCATGTGTCATTATTTCTACTACAATAAAACACAGGTGATAAAATGCATTACTCAATGTGTAAAATGTCTGCAAATCAAGTCATATTTCCTGAACAAAGGGCACCATATGTAAGCTAAAATCGTGTCTATCGTTTCCACTAAAACACGAAAAACTAAGATTTACTGTCAGTATTCTTAGTCAAAAGATATCCAGACACCATACCACCAAAAAGTACAGAATAAAGGGCAGTGTATTTTCATTCATAAAATAATATCAAATTTTCAGGATAAATATTAATCTTCTATTATACATAAGGTGGAAGAACGTAACTTCTTGATTATTACATTATGTCTCTGCTCACTTAGATCCTATCATTACTGAGTCTATCGAACTTTCATCAACTACAAACTCGAGAACATTCATATTAAATACTCAGGAGAGTTCTTGAAAGAATACGAAGAAATACTCCATATTTTACTAGATTATCATGTTAAATGCCAAGTCTATTTTCTAAGGCCTCTCCCAAGAGACCAAGTGGCATTTAACATAGTAAGACAGAAGAAACTTAAATTAGATATTTTAAACTACAAATGCATAATTTTAATTTTTGATTTGAAAAGATAAAGGAGCCTGAAATAGATAAAGAAAATTGACCATTGACGAATCTAAAACGCAACATTTCAATTCAAAAATTAAGGAAATAGAGAATTTTAATAGAATTGGTGTTTAATAAAAATTTTCAAGTACCATGAAAAGGGTTTGAGGAAGATTAAGCCTTGGCGTAACGTCAGCAATGATAATTCATGGAAAAAATCAAACTAAAGATAAAATTGGCTCTTGAATTTCTAAGTTTTCAAATTCATAAATAGTTAAGATTTTCTTGAGTAAGTAAAAATAGAAAACGCAATCTGCAAAAAGCCTTCAGTCAAAGTTACTTCGACAAAATGCTCCTAAAACACCAATAAAAGGTTCTGAATCTCGCAAATCATAATAGAGAAAGTTTTCAAATGATAAAGATTTTCTAAGTTAGTATACACAGAAAACGGCAATCTGCAAGAAGCTTTAAGCTCAGGTTGCTTGAAATGTTTTTAAAACACCAAATTTAACAAAAAGCTAAAATATATCAATTTTCAAATTTCAAGTTTGCATGCTTCTTAAAATTACATATTCTCTTAAGCAATTCCAACTCCAATACCCATTACTTAGATTACAGTAGAGCACTTCAGGGTTATTTGCCTAACGAGAGGGGTGCCTTTGTGGAGACCTTTTTAAACAAAAGTGGTTTACACTCACATTACATTACAAACTGACTTACACTCACATGAATTTTCCTAAGCAGAGGCGTACCGAAAGGGGGACGAATCGCCTCAGGCCTCTGATCAGAGAAGGCCTTCCGAAGAACCTTAAGTTTTTAAGTATATGTACCTATATATAGGAATATAAAAAAAGGGCGAAGTTACAAAGTGGTCTACATTGAAAATGTTAAAATTTTTTGTAGAAATGGACTTCCCAAAATCAGTCTCTAACTTATATTTGGCACTAAAGACTTTTCTGGCAACGTGTATTTCAGATGCTTTTTTCGACAGAAACTTCTGGAAGTTGAAATTGATTCAAAGCTACTCTATTCAGCCACCAATGAACCAAGTAAGATTTAATGGTTTGGCAATCCTTTACATTGAAAATACAGTGCTTAAAAACATTAATTTTGATGAAGCCATAAAAAATTTTTAGAAGTCAAAACAGTTTTAGCTTTTTTATTGACAGAAAGTTAAAAATATTTTTTTTAAATCATCGAAAATTGTAGATTACTAAGCTTCTTTAAATATATGTTTGTTTGCTAGATGTAAGTTTATTTTTAATCTTAAGATTTTTAGTTTTCCGAATCATTTTAAGTACTTAATTATATTTAAATAAATGTTAATTATATATTTGGGTTGGCATTTTGTATGGTGATTATTCCAATAAGGATCACAGAGAGATTTCCGCCCCGGAACTCAATAACTCCCCGTCTGCAGCAAGATTATTATTTCAAGTTTGGATCACAGCCAAATGTCAGTCTTCTCACCAAAATGTTTCGCAACCTGAAGAAAAACTATTTGATAAGTATCATTTGTGTGTCATGTCACCGCCGACAATTATTATAACTATTACAATAAGCAGGAAGGCATATTCTCACTTTTGAAGATGATGCACATTTGACACACAGAAATATTATTCTATTGAAACGGTGGGATACGACAGACAATATCGGTCTCAGCAATGCATATATTTAACTATGTCTGTGACCTATGAATAGTATTAAAAAAAGGATTACTTCACATAAGTAGTATATTTTTTTTACTATATACAGTTGTGCTCGTATGTTTGTGTTTATCATAAAAATGAACACGAAACAAAACTATTAAACTTAATTGGAATCACTTGGCAATAGATCTTGATATTCATAAATTTTAATTAAACATATCCCCACTTTAAAGGATACGCTTTGCCGTTTCACTCTGCCGCATGTTGTCACTCCTTCCCTACAATCTCTCTGCACTGAGACATCCGTAACCTAATCGTTGCTCAGAATTAACGCAATGGCTTTCTAGCTATAAATAAGAACGAAGTGAGTACGCACTGCTTTTCCCTTGATTCTCCAAGCAGTTACAACCCATCAGCCCTCTATCTGCACTTGCAGAATTGCTGGAACGCATCGTCTGCAACAAAATAAAACCTTACGTACAGGAAATTAGCGACGTGCAATATGGATTCCATAAAGGACTATTTACAACTAAACAACTTGTCAGAATTTTTGAATTTGTGCTTCTTTACACAACAAACTCGGTGTTGCGATCCTCATACTCGCCGTAGCCCAAAGATTTTGACGGAGTCTGGCATGAGAGTCTCATCTTCAAGCTGATTAAAATAATAATAAATACCTACTACTTGAATTCATCTTCCTTCTCCAAGTTTTCTTGGAAAACAGGACTTGTACTACCAAGCACGATAATTTTTCTTCTCATCATAAAAACGTCTTTGCTGAAACTCCACAGGAGTCTATTTTAGGATCTATCCTTTGCACTAATTACGCAAACAACTTTTCAAACCTCCGAGATGATAGTAACATGCTCTGGAAATCTTAGGACTTTTCAACCCTGGAAATCTTAGGTACAAATCATTAGAAAGTTTATGAAACGCACCCCCATTATTGCTAAGAGCACTCTTCAATACTAGTGTTCCGTTCGTCTCTATGGTTAAATACCTATTAGTCATCTAAAATTATAACTTCAGTTAGACAAATCACATTAAATATATTAAAGAAAAAAGCTCCACAAATCATCCTCCAGTTACACTCCCTGCTTTCTAACACGTCTGGATTTAGTCTAAACAGGAGAAGAAGAATTTATACTTCTGTTATTCTCCTCATATTTTATTTTCGTATGCTTCTCTTGCCTAGGCCCATGCTCAAACAGGGACATTTAACAGCTTCAGGTTCATCGGAATAAGTTCCTGCGTATCATCACAGGAGTTTCTTAATATATCCTGAACAGCTGTCTGCACCGATATCTTAACTGGATTATGTTCGAGACAACCTTAACAATAATGATATCTTCTTCAAAAAGTCATCTGCCTCTCCTGTTGCTAACTTTCCGGACAATCTCATCTATGAAGTTTTACTAAAGGACTATAAAATCAGACAACATGCTGCTCATCAGATTAGACAAATTAATCACTAATATATTTTAACATCTTCGCTTTAATTCCCACATCTTCTCATGAAGTGAGAAATTAATTTTCTCATACTAAGGACTTAATACTCTCATACATAAGTTACGTGACTTAAACCTTCCTCATTCGCCTCTGTAATTTTTTTTAATTTATTCTATTTTGATCTTTTTAGAATTGGTACTAAAGTTGCATAGTTGATTTGGAGTAATTGTTGACTACATATTGAAATTACTAAATTTGATTAAGTTTGCACTATTAATAGGAATTATATTCATTTCATTATTTTGATTATATGTATATATACATATTACGTCTATAGAGTTTTAGGGGTAGGTTACGCAACAGATTCCAGCAAACCTGTCAAATGATATAGTATGATATTTCTATTTGCTTTTCGTAAAACATCATTTCCTTACGGACAGATTATTCTGTGCAATTAATTGTTTGTTTTGATCCTGTGAACAGTGAACCTGTGGCAGAAGTGGCATGCATTCGAAAGCTGAGCAAAGAATAACAATACACTTCCGCTTTAAAGCAAGAAAACAGCAAGAGACATACGAAATATTTTATAAAGGATACGGGATCAAGCATTAACACGATCCAATGTTTTTTGCGGGACACGAAAAAAATTTCGCCATGGACGTGAAGATGTTGATGATGAACCCAGGAGTAATTTCCAATCGTACTCTCAAATGGAAAGCAAGAAAAATGTTTCCAAAAAATCTGTATTCATCTTTGAATGACAGTTGCTAAGCTTAATATCAGTAAAGATATTGTCCACAAAATCGTCATGAAAGATCTTGAAAAAGGAAAGAATTGTTTTTGTTGTTTCTTACGCACTGATTGTAGAAGATAAAAAGAATCTGTGACTGAACACGAAATTTTAAGTTTGGTTACGATCCAAACACAAAATGGCAGTCATGTGCTTGTGCAAGGCTACAGAAACTTCGGTGTTAGAAATCTGCAGTGAAGCTATGTTGGGGACATTTTTTGCATAAGGAATTTATTCTTGAAAGGCAGAAGGTGAATTCCCATCTTATAGACAGATTCCTGAAAAATATTCATTGCTTAAGCTTGAAGAAACTCAGTCAAATAGCTGGCATGACAATGTGCCATAAACAAAGAAAAGTATCAGAATTCTCAGCCATGCTCCTTATTCTTCAGATTTATCACCTGCAGACTATTTTCCCCAAGAGAAATAGCCTCGGAGGTCATTATTTTTTAAAAGCAAGGAAAATATTCAAAAACTTTAACCGAAGATCTAAATAATATCCCAAAAGATGAGCTCTAAGAAAAAAATCAAGCATCTGTATGAATAGGACGAACTTTTTATGGACTTATAGTTATTCTATAGTGGAGGCTAAGAAGTAAGAATGCTGTTTACTTCAACCTTTGGATTTTGTACGAAATTAGTACTGAAATCTTGTAGATGCATTACGTACAGAACAGACTCTTGACGTAACGCGGAACTGGATTATTTTTGCGAAATATACTGGAAAATAATTTAGAGCTATTCGATAAACTAGCAAACAAATTACGTAATCTACAAATGAAATTAAAAAAACTTAAAAAGTTAACTTGTATCATGTGTTTATACAATTTCAGTAGGAAAATTAATTTACTTAATCATTTAATACTACTAAATAAAAACATATCTATTATAGACCGACAAACCGACTATATCTATTATCACCGACAAATATAGGCTCTTTTACACCAGCGGAATTTTGAACCCAAGAAACGTGGGCGAACTTGAAGGCTTTGTTTAATGGCATTAATTTCATTTGCTGAGAAAATATTTCACACTGTAAGTTTTGAGTGACGTTCTCGCCCAGGTTTTTTATTTGTCTTATGGTACAATAAATAAATAACTACATTTTTATCTGAAAACGCGCAAACGTGTTTTTTCCCCATCAACGGAACCGATAAGTCCTGTGCCTTTCTTGGGCACAAAGTTCAGCTAATGTAAATGGTCTTTAGCGGGCAAACGTTTGCAAACATCACATGGTCCCTTTAGCAGCGAATAATACTTAAAAATAAACGAAATAATTTAAATAGCAAACGTTAAAATAAACGAAAGCTTAAATAAAATACATATTGATCTGTTTAAAAAAATTCCATGGTGTCTTTCTGCTGTTAGTAGTGGTATGAGATCAGGTGTTTTGAACATCCACTTAAGAAACTTGTCGTATAATGCTGATCATTTATACTTCAACAATTGATCAACTCACTAATTTGAGTTTTCTCTATCTTGAGTTAGTTTTTCTTGTGTTTTGCATATTCCTGAGAACATCAAGAAACGTACCGAATCTTAAATCATAGTACTCCCCATACCATATCTCTACTTACCGCCGAAACTCTGCGTACAGACAATCATCTTCCATGTTTATGGAATGATTACTAAGTAAGTGAAGTCTTTCTTGAATCAATGCAACTTTTATTGATTTCTCTAATGTCTTAAATTCAAATAATACACGTAACAATCCCCTGATCGTTACATTAAATAATACAAATATTCATACCTTAAGAACGACACAAATCGCGCGCATCTAACTTCTGTGTACACTGGAAAAAACATTTGCGATAATGAAATATTAACTCTCGATATGAAACTATAGACTACACAGTTTCTTTCATTTCGAAGCAAGGTCTTATAATGTGCATTATGTATCTTTACACACTCGCTTAGAGCTTTAAGTACATCTGAAAATTTTGAAAGAAAAACAGTTGATTTGTTTTAGAAGTCCTAAGCCTGCCGCCCAACCGGTATAGTGGTTAGCATTGCTGACTGCCGTGCCGAAGGGCTCGGGTTCGAATCCCGGAGAAGGCATGGATGTTTGTAAATGTATAGTGTCGGTGCAGCATGGCGGCACTTCGAATATGCGGCGATCCGAAAGTTCTCTCATGTGCCTTGGCTTCCACCAAGGCACACCCCTTCCAGGGAGAGGGGTGGGAGATCCTGGCACCCATCCCCCCCGGAGTGCTCTCCATCAAAATGGGGGGCGGAACTGAGCCAAATCGCACTGTCACCTGTTAGGTGCTCAAGTCTGTTGCCAACGACAGGCGTAATCTTGCGCTCCTGCACACGAGAAATTTCGTGGGCTTGGGCTGACTTTGTCAGAAAAGTAAGCATGAGTAACAACATAATAACAACAGTCCTAAGTCTGAATCACATCCTTAGAAATAAAGGGTATAACATTCTTTACTGCAGAGTGCTTGGACATGTCAGCATACAAGGTAACCAGCTTGCTAACACTGTAGCACGAAATGCCATACAGCTGTTCAGGAGACCGATTCCCTTTTGAGGTATAAGATTTGATTTTAAGCAGAGGGTGTTGCACAAATGGCAGCTACTTTTGAATTTTAAAAACAATAATAAGTTTCGAAGGTAAGAACCAGAGCAGAGTGCTAGAGGTCGAGCAGAATTAGGAAGGAAGAAGCTTTTTGAACTCAGTTAAGAATAGGTTTTTCTCATTTCACACACAGTTGTTTGTTTATTGGTGACAGTATACCAGTTTGCGTAGAATGTTATGTGCCACTGTCTGTACAACACATTTTAGTCGAATGCTCACCTTTTAGTCATCTCCATTAAAAATATTTTAATTCTCTTAATTTACTATTAGTTGAACTTAATTGGAAAGATCACAATTTTAATTTATTTCACTTTAAAGGAAGTAAAATTTTATCATTTTATTTAATCTTGTTGACCTTTTGCTGTCTTCTATTTTGTGTTATATAAATAATCAGTAATTTTGCTACCCTTTTTAAAATCTGACCCTTTTTAAAATGCTTTGTCCATTAGATAAAAGTCGTATTTCGATCATCTACGTAGCCGCATTTATCATAGTGTAAGTATTATCATAGTTTGGTGCAGAATAACTCGGTTTTGTGCCATAAAATAAAACCAAACCAGATCTTCACAGCAATATCTAAGATGCCCCTTCTTATGTAATAGCTATATTATAGTATCAAGAATCAAAGGGCAAGCGAGCACACTCGAAGGTTTCAGAGCCACTCGTTGTTACAATGTGGAATTGTTTGATGACTTCGAGTAGAAAATGCACGTAAAGGATTATAGCGACAACATTATTTAATGTTTTGTTTTGTGAAGTTATTTGGCTATGCTGAACGGCAACATCAATTCAAAGTTATTATCAGTTAGTGTTCCATTATTATTGTTTCGTAAGCCTTTTAGGAAACAATAACCTAAATTCTTCCTAAGTTCTTCCTGTGTCTTTAGGAACCTATACCATATATGTATGAAAGATGTATAAATATGAATATGTTGCTTTAAAGGGTAAGAACTATTTCTTTCAAGTATAAAACTTTGGATCTTTTATTTCGATTCTCAGTCTTCCTCCAATGCCTATATTAAAAGACTGGTGACCTGTAACATTGGATAACGAAAGGAATTTCATTAACCTATAAAACTTACAAATACAAATATTAAAATTCCTGCTTTTTAGGCAGAAAAACCTGATTTTTTTCAAATAGACGTCCAGTTTGAAATAACTGTGAACAATATTTAATTATGTCGTGTGTCAACTAGAGCCAAAATACGTCGAAATTATCTGGGATGTCATTACGGATAAAATATTTAAAAAGATATGCTTTAGTTAAGGAAAAACTATTTAAACACACTCAAAGCGAAAACAAGCGTATTAGGAGCTTAATGCCACTAGCGGATATGAAACATAATCAGTTAACTTCAAAAAATGAGACCGCTTGCAATGACGACATTTCAGATAGAGATCTACGTGTCAGAAAGTAAACATTGCGGTTATAAAAAATTCCTGACTCCATAAAAATATTTTACTGGTTTCCGAGGAAGGGTTAGAAAAAATTTCAATAATGGCCGATAAAATAAGAGAAATGAATTCAAAACCGGAAATTTATTCTGCTGGCAAAAATTGTAATTCGGCTGATGAGTTACTGATAAAAATTTTTTCTTTGGAAAAATAAATAGCAACTTCAAATTTTTCTCCCTAGTTTTGATTTCAAAACCAGATATATACAGAGAGCGAACTAGAAGAAATAGACATAAAAACTTAAATACGAATGGAAAGTATCGTTTTTGCCACTACATGTTTGCCTCAAAATATATTCCTGAAAAATGCCAGACAAATTGAACTTGGAGCCAAAATAAGTCGAAAAATTTGGACCAGCAGGGGAAATTAGAGGCCGATTTTGCTGTATGTTAAATTCAGAATTGCCGCAATCTATTCACAGATGCGTCTCATTGGACTATTGGAGAAGTTCTCCAGCAGTCTGAAAATGGAGCGTGGAAACAATATATTTAGAGTTTTGTTAAAAAAAAATTAAGTCACAGTTAGAAAAAGTACATTACTTAGAACCATGAGTTATTAGAATTATACATAGCAATTAAACATTTTAAACAAACGGTCAAACTTCGTACGGACCATAAAGCATTAGTATTCGGTTTTAGACAAAAGACCAAAAATGTATCACCAACATAAATGCTACAAGTGCAATATATCTCGATTTTTTTATTAATATATGCCATATTAGCGAAAGAGAAAACATTGTTACAGATCATTTATCAAGAATACCGAATGTCTCTATTTTTCTCATTTTGATACATTAGCAGATTACAAAACCACTTATAAAGAATTTACATGGGATTTATAAAATAAAAACAAAACAATTCCACAGCACCTTACACATTTTTATCTAAATTATAAAAAGAAGTGGAATTGCTCAAACCTTCTGCGATACAGCGAAACATTATTCCGAAAGATTTTGTTTATAAAAATCGTAATGTATATACTCATGTTTTCCTGATAACCAACGGAGTCAAGAAACGTTAGAGCCCATTTATGAAGGACTTTACAAAGTAATTTAAAGAAACGAAAAATGCTACCTAATGCAAATCAAAGATCAAAAGTAGCGAAGTAAACATTTCTATTGACAGGCTGAAGCCAACTAATTCTTAACATCAAGTGAACAAAGCCTGGAATCAAAGACTTCTGACACCCAGTTCATGATCTAGCTAAAAACACAGTCTGAGACAAATGACAAATGATCTTGAGTACCACGTATTGGATAACCAATAAAACGTCTTTACGCTTTAGCAAACGATGTGGAATAACTCCAACGGTATACATTTATTTATTAAATTTAATATTTTTTAAACTCTAATGTTAGTTAGCTTACGCTTCCCTTTTCCACTATTAGGACATTTTAAATCGTAACTGGGAGAGGAGTAATGTAGTGGCAACATAATTTAATGTTTTTATATAATTATTAAGATTTGCTGAGTGGCAACATCAATTAAAAATTCTTATCAGTTAATGTTCCATTATTATTGTTTTTTAAGCCTTATTCTTTAAAAACCTATGTTATATTTTTATTTTAAAAATACTTAATATGTATGAAAAATATATAAATATGAATTTGCTCTTTTAAAGGTTGAGAAGAAATATTTCTTTTAATGATAAAACTTTTGTTTTATTTGCGATTCTTAATTTTCCTCCAATGCTTATGGGATCATCTGTTAGTATCTCGTGATACTGAACTCTTAGATCTGTCTGTTTAAACGTCTGTCTCTGCCTGCTTCGATAAGATCGAGATTTGTAATCTGCTGTAACTGATGTGGAAGCGGTGAAACATAACATAGTTGACTAATTTAACTTGGGCAGCTTAGACATAGCCTTTTATTTATCGTACGGTTATTAATAAGAACCTATATATTATTAATAAGAACCTAAACCTATATACTGTGTGGTTTCTAAAGTAAAGTCAGGCACTTTTAGCCTTTTTTTATGAAAGCTGAAACTCTGTATATAATGCTTTCAATTATGTGGTCGGAATCCATTAAAATTAATTAAAAGAGATAGTAATAGAAGTATTGTTTAAAAGCGGAATGGTGTAAAACGAAACATGATACAACAAAGTAAGTCTTTCGAAAAGAATGATATTTGTATTATAACATTAAATAAAGCAGAGAGAAGAACGAAAAAATTGTGAAACTGGCTGAAAGAAAAAGCTCTTTGAATGAAATTTTCGAAGACCTTCTACATGTACAAAAATCAGATTCAAATAACTGAACTTTTTAATAATTTTAAGAGAATAATGAAGTTAAATAAAATCTACTTAATTTTACAGGCACAAAACAGTCAAGAGAAAAGTTGTTTAATGGTAAGATTATAATTGATGCTAAAGAATTGCTAGTTATTTCTTAATCACATGTACACACTAACTAATATGAAATACGATTTAATCCTAAATGAAGTTTTTGAAAACTTCATCATATATACAATTGGATTTAACCCAATATTGTTAGAATAATTTTAAAAACAAGTACATTAAATTGTAAATTTGAATGATGAAATATATAAAACTTTACGAACTGTAGTTTATGAATGAAAATATACTTCTATCTGGACTTCACTAGATTTCACTTGGTTTAGTTTTTATAACGGCTTATGTGATTACTTTTTTATTTTCACGAAAATAAATCACTTAAAAAATACATGAAATTTAATGCACCATTTTTATTATTTCACATATTTTCTGCGAAGATCAGTAATGTGTTTCAAAATTTATTGCAAAATTTCATTTATTTTTGTGTTAGAACTATAATTATATTAAAAATCGAGAAAGAGTTATTTCACAAGTACTATAGAATTCCAAATATTCAGATGGCGGCCTGTCTGTGTATATTTTATTATTATTTACGTGTTCCGCCCTAAGGCACTACACGGAAGGGAGAGATGCTTTCGTGGAGTAATTTCTAACGGAAACTAGCTTATATTAACACGTTGTATATAAGAAGGCGAACATGTACATGGAGAAACTTACGAATGTGCTCATGCAGCCAGCCCGTTCGCGAGATTTGAACCTCGCGACCGAACTACCAGGACTTTACCACTCGTCCGCTGGTGGACTTGTCTGTGTATACTTGGATTGTCTTTTTCAGTCAGTATGTGAAATGCATATTTACTATAAAGCAAAAGGTAAAATTTACATTTTACTTTGTTGTATTTATTTAAAAAAAGACTTTACAGTTAAACAATTCTTATTTATGCAAAATTAATTATGGATTATTTTTCGACCAAATTAAGCAATGTAATTATTTTTTATTTACTTATACGTGTAACCATTTACATGCAGTGTGTTCTATTTCAATTGAATGCATAATGTTTTTAACATAGGGCCTAGAACTAAGTGCATAATCCTTATATTTTACATTTTAATGGGATTAAATTAAACCAAAAAATCCTTTTTTTATTTTCTCAAAGCAACATGAATAACAATTTATGCGTTTCCTCTTAAATAATTAAATTAGTTACTATTTTTTACTGATATAATAGAATAAAACTACTTAAAGAAGTAAAAAAAAAAAAGAGCATGTAAATTACATGTCACACATTTGCTGAACATCGTAAGTCAGTAGGTAAGTATCATACTAATTCATCAAAACTAATATTTTCTTTAAAACATGCATTTCACTACATATTGTATAATAAAAAATATAAGAAGCAAAAATTACATAAATAAAATAAGAAGTTTAATTTTACTTGGTCAGGAAAAAATAACCATTTGGATATCATAAATCCGGGTAACTGGAGTTCTGTTGTACTTAAAATGCATACAAAGAGTGATCAAAATAATGCTGAAAGTTATTACGATAGTAATAAGTAAAAATTAACGTTGAAACGTCCACAGTAAAACACATCAGTTTTCTTTCTTAGACGTTTCGCTAGCGTGCGGGGATTTTTAGACAGTTTATAAACTGCTGTAACCGATATCTAAAGAATACATTGCTAGATGGGATCTCAAAGTTCTTTATATCACTCATCTGTCTATGTAAACAGAAGCTGTGTTATCATCGCAGAAGTTTAGCTGAAGAATCGCTGTTAAGTTCTCCTTTTTTCCTATGACTTGCTGGGAAATGTTTCTTCATTTTATTTTAATTACTGCAATTCTATGAGTTATATATAGGTATCACTCAAACAGATCTTGTGAATAACTTTTAAACAGCGGTAGCTAAAATTAGGGTAGAGAGGTACTGACAGACTAACTACATAAAAACCGTAAATTAAAAGATTAAAAACAGGGCAGGTTCTATTGTCAGTCCAGTCTAAACAATAGCCTGAGAAAGCTCATCTTTCTCACAAACAAGTACAGACAAATCATTACAATGTATCAGCTTTGACGTAAGAAATATTCCTAGCGAAGTCCTTCGAAAACTTTCAGAGCGTTACCTTATGTAAGGCTATCATGCATTTACTATTCATGTAACCTGCTGGAAAGAAAAAAAGACAGTTTTAAACTTCCCGTTCTACTGGACCGATTGACGAAATTCAACTTGAGTTTTTTATGTCTCGAAAGCACGACCTACGATATGTATTATATTTATATATAGTATTGTTCTCATATAGGTATTTTGACACAAAATCGGATTTTTTCTGAAATGACATGCCAATTTTTTTTTCCATATTTCGATTCTACGACTCAAATTACGGCAAACTGCCAAGTTTTGTAAATTCGCACGAATAGTTTTTAAAAAATTAGCTCCCAAAATTTTAGCTTCTCAGTGTTAATTGAATTTGGTATGTATTTATTAATATCTCTTTTTTTATTAAACTTATTTGATAACCTCTAAAAGTTTTGCCATCATCTTAAAGTAAATGTATTTCTAAGCATATCTGCAAAACATTAGAGTTTTTATTCAAAATTTCCTAAGATATATGTGAATATTCGGCACGTTTTGAAATTTGGCGCATTTATTATAAGCGATAATAACGGAAATGTGGTTTACGCACTTACATTACTTGAAAACAACAACAACTTGTTAACATTACTTGAAATTATCAACGATGAGTTTTTTCCGCTCGTGGACAATGAAAAAAATCTGATGCGCGCACCACATGACTTCCTTGTATGGAATATTAAATTATACGCCCTTTGCATTTCATTTAAACATATTGGATTGAATTAAATCTACTTCATCGATAGAGCATAAACTAAAATAGAATAAATGCACTCTTTAAAATTCACTATATTTGTTTACCATAGCGACATTATGACGCTAGTTTCACTTAACAGCGTTACATCTCATTCCTTTTATAACTGAGAATGCACAAAAATTATGTATATCATTTGAAGAATTACCTAATCGTTGTCACATGTTCTATTCAAATACTATAATAAATCTAAAACGATGTGTAAAAGAAATTAAAAAAGCACAAAGAAAAACCGTTTTATGCAGACGATAAAGTATTTCTCATTCAATTAATTCAGTTCTCACTTCGCGACAAGGCAAAAATACGTAACTCAAAATATCTATATTAAAAATTAGGAAGTTAATCTTAAACACTTATTTCCTCGAATAAATTCCAGAAAGAATAAAGCATGATTTAATTCGCAGTAATAAAAGAAGGAGTTATCTTTGCTGTTGCGAAGCTTAATTTCTCTAAATTGGCAACAAATCCACTACTAAGTTTCAAATGTAAACAAATATGGTAGTTATAGCAAAACAAATTAGGCTTAGCAGTACTTAAACAACTTGTTGATAATTCTATTAATTAATTGTTGATAATTCTATAACTATAACACGCAGGTTAACTAAAGGCATAAAAAACTTCACCGGAAGATAAGAGCAACATAATTCAACAATTTTTAATGCAAAAAATGCGCAATTTGCAAACATATAAGAATAAAGAAACTCAGCTCCTTGAGCCGAGTAACAGAGTGGAGTACATCTACATGTTATAGCAGCCCTATATGAAAAATTTCAACGATCTGAGGCTAGTCCTTTTTAAGTTATACGAGATACATACATACATACGTACGCACAGACGCCACGAAAAAATCTCTTAAGAATGCATTTTAAATCAGTTTTATAATAATTTGGGGGGAAGGAATCCGTTATTCTGTCCTTACGTACGGATGTCACGCAAAAATGTCGTTAAATTGCATTCCATAGCGGTCAAAATGGATATTATTTTCATTGAAATATGATACCCGACATTTTTCGCGATTACAATACTTTCTTTTTACTTCGTACAAGGAAGTAAGAAGGAAAGGAAATAATTTGCTATAAATAAAGAAGTTCGCCAAGAAAAATATTCTTGGCGCAAACTGAAAAAAATTGCGCCCAAATAAATTTTTGAATTTCTCCGTAAATTTCGTACCAAATTTTACAAAATTTAATGTTTAGGCATAAGTTGAATCGCAGAACCGAAATATGGAAAAAAAATCGCATGTGATTTCAGGGAAAATCCGATTTCATGTCAAAATACCTATGTTAGAACAATGCTATATGCAAATCTAATATATATCCTAAGCCACGCTTTTGAGACATGAAAAACGCAATTTGAATTTCGTCAATCGGCCCAGTAGAACGGGAGATATGGAACTGTCTTTTTTTTTTTCAGTTTGCCTTGACACATAATGCTAACCTACAAATAATTGCGCTGTTCCACACGGCGAATGTCATTCCATAGTCACCAATAACCAGGGTAATTACCTTTAGTGCTGCCGTACTCGATCTATTATACTTTTTATCAACTTCTAATGTTCTAATATGTTTATAATCTGATCTAGCACTTTCTTCCTTTCTAATAATAACAATACAAATAGCACGAGAAACTATTTAGTTTATATAAAATGTTTAGGAATTTATATTTCAGCATGAGTACAGAAGAATAAAAAATGTATTACTTTAATAAGCCACGTCAGGTTTTAGCTGCTCTATAAAATCCCATCATTAGGGCATATTTTCTCTTCTAACAAATCCGCCTTCTCAAAGAAGTAAATCTAAATTTAGATTACTACTTTTGGTTTAATGTTATGCGTCTTATA
>KK116198.1:40000-58414 GCA_000611955.2 Stegodyphus mimosarum
CAGGAAATTGAAAGTAAATTATCATGAAATATTTTAAGAAAACTTGAAGTGTTATTGAAATTGAAAGATAAATTCTGTCGACAACGTTCGGTTTCTAGGAAGAGAAAGCGTATATCTGAGAGCGAGAGTATAAGCTCGTTTGAAATGAGTTTTAGAAAACAATAACCATCCAGAAAATAACATTAAATGGTTTCAAATGAAGTACTTGTTCTGTGTGGATCGAGTTCTAGACCAGTTTTTCAAACGAATAATTTTAGTGATCCTATATAAAAATTTAACGGCGCTGAATTCGAAATGTGAAAAGCAAACTGATTTTACATTATAATGTCACTTACTTCCCAAATCTTCTTAAAGAAAATAACTGTGAATATCTCGACAGAGAATGGCTTTTACCGCAAACTGAAAAAAAAATGAAGAATTCATAGATTTTTAAATAACGTTTTTCAGGGGGAAAAGAAAAGTTGCTGCATGAGAACAAATGTTTCTTAATTTAAGTATTAGTTAAGATTGCATTCTGCTTTTCTCATTCGTCAGCAGCAACTGAAAGAATATTTCAGACAATGAGAGTGAATAAGAATAAAATAAGAAATCAATTGCAAATCCTTTTAAGAATGACTCTCTTCCACAAAGAAAACGTTAAAATATTCTTCTGGAACAGATTTTACTATTTCTTAAGAGTTAATTAAACTAGAAAATTCTTCTAAAAGTGAAAAATAAATAGTTCCAGTGCTTTCTTGTGTGTAAGAATATACTCAATAAGCACGTTAAATAAATGAAATATTTATACGCAAATGGCGTATGATACGATTAAAATGTCTGCGTGCAAAAGAAGAGATTAAGTAAATAAAAATGCAAGCTTCATGAATTGACTACAATGAAGTGGGTCTGGAATGTTTTTTTTTTTTTTCTAGTCTTGGACATATGTTCTTAGCAGTTTTACATTGAGCTCCCTATATTTATAAGATAATAATATTGCGCAATGGTCTTAGGAGAGCAAACCGAAAGCAGATATAAATTTAGTACTCTTTTTTTAGTACCTTTCTTTTTCCGCTGCTGGTGGTCATTCTGCCAGTGAGAATGGCCTTGATAGTTTTAATTGTCTTTCATTTTAATTTTATATTAATAAACTCTTAATTTATTCTACTGCTCCTCACCGACTTTTGCCTATTTGCTGATGGCCGACAACCACAGGTTCGCCAATGATCAATGCCTTTGATGATCACCTATGCCATCGGTTTATTTTATTTATTGACTTAAATTTTGTACGGCGGCCTGTATCGGTCGATATTAATCAGTGAGACATTTATGACCAATGGCCTTGGCGTTTCTGTTCTATTTACTTTTATTTTAATAATATATTTAAATTTTGTACGCCGCGTCACACCGAATCCCATAAATTCATAAGTTAACAATTAACCAATGGCCTTGTCCCTTGGATTAATTTTATTTCCGAACTATTTCTGAATGAAACTATTTATGAATGGGAAAACGAAAATAAGTATCATTTTAGAATCTTCCAAAAATTGATAACAGTACTTCATAATGCTATTCTGTTTCTGCAATAAATGCGCATTTCAATGCATAATTGAGGAAAAAGACATAGCACAAAAATTATTTTTGTTAGTTGGTTTAAATCGATGCCTAGAAATGATACCTTTTCATTTTAATCAAAATCTCAGCAATAGAGCGTTCGCTGTACACAGAATGCTTTTTGAAATTTTAAACTAACTTCAGAATATGTAACAACATTTATTATATTCATAAATGAATACTTTAAATATTATTTTCTGCAATATAACGTTGCTTGTTCTTCTCGAGTGGCTGGTTTTGTTTCACTGACAGTCGATTACTTTTTTCTCAAGGTTTTTCTTAAACGTTCTGGTAATTTAAAAGCAGAAAATTTCTCGAAGTTGCACGGAAACAGTAAAGTTTTTCGGATTCTGTTTTTTATGTAAAAAGATTCTTCCTGGATTGAGCAACATTTACAGTGTGCATAAATCTTCTTTAAGTGACGATGCGTTTAGTTATGCTAACGTAGTATTATTCACGTATATGGATTCTAGTAGTGAAAACGTTTAATTCTGGGAGTCGCTATTAGTATTCTGGAAGAAGACGGACGGAAAGGGCTGGAACGATGCCAATTTTGAGACTTGTTACCAGAGTTCATAAAGAAAATATTTAATTTATCTTTTAATTCTGATTAGTATATTGAATATCAAGGCAATAAATTCAGATTGAAAAAGGGGAAAAAATGAATGGGAAAGCTATCTGAGCGTTGATTGATTGATTAAACTACTAACATTCAGTGATTTTGCCACTCGGCTGTTGGTAAGCGGTGAATGGGAGCTTTCGTGGTTTTCCTATGTGAAGTGTAAATACGAATAAGTTTCTCTTAGAAAGTCTTCTATGAAGATTTTCATCTCTTTAGACAAGTAATCCTATTATACTCTGCCATAATCCGAGCCAAATGTGGTACATTAGTTCTCAAAATAACATGCGCCCTCTAGCGGTAGAGAGTAAGCACTAGTAGTTCGACCCAGCACAAATCTTTGTGAATGAGCTGGTGGCATTGGAATTTTTCTTGCTGTCTTCTTTTTGCTGTCGATAGAAGAGGTTACAGATTGAAGTATGGGGACAAAAGTTAGTCATCACAGGTCGTAGGGTCACGTCCTCACGTGCTAGTAATCTAACACGAACGCCACTCCCACTGAAATACACTCACCCTCCCCGTAGCCAATCAAAGCTCTCTGTTTAGTCTAGTTTAGACCGACAGGACAGACTCCGCTATGGTAAACTTAGCAACGCAAGCTTCAGCTAGAATGCAAAGTAATCACTTACTTTACGGTATTTTCTACAGCTTGCTCATCGTGTTAGAACTCATCAGCCTCTTGGATCTCCTCGATGGAATCAAAAAGAAAATCTGAAAGGCTGTATTATATTTAAAAAACGCCCCTTTGGACGTAATTTAAAAGATGAAGTTTTAAATTACGTCCAAAGGGGCGTTTTTTAACCTTTTGTGTGTTGCCTTTATTTATTAAATATCATGGACTTCTCGCTTAAACCATAAAATTCAGTTCAACAGCAATATCGCAAAATAATTTTAAAATGAGTATATCTTTAGAATTTCCGATACACAGCTCCGCGCGCTTTAGATAAAAAGGTTTTTTTTTCTTCTAGAGTGTTGCCATTGCTCGCTTTGAAATCGTCTGAGTTTGTTCATCAAAAATTCGTTAAAGTTTTACAAGATATGAAACAGATAATAAAACAAATTCCAAATTCGGGCTTCCAGATGCGCATATTCGGGTAGAAACGTACGTTATTCAAAATTGAATGGCTCTAGGTACCATTGTTTTATCACATTTGTAGAAATATATATACGTTTATGCAGATTCTTCATTATTTAAGTTCTTTAAATGTAATACAGGGCTGCAAAATTTGGTGGCGACGGTGACTTGACATGTAAAGAGAGAAATAAAGAAAGAACCGGGAAAAGGAAGGAAAGTACATGGTGGGAATACTGCTATTACAGTATAAGTTAGGCATATAAATGTAATAAGGCTAGGATGTAGATACAGATGTCAAAATAAAATCAGTACAGATATTCAAGCATTACTCAACATGAAATTACTTCAGAATATGTAATGCTTAAATATTTGTACTAATATCAAACAGTATAAAGCAATTTCATGATACGTAATTGCTTCAGAATTTGTGATGCTTAAATTTTCGTTGCTATTCACATATGCGGAATGAATATGTCCTAGTTTCCTTTTAAAATCCCTTTACGAAGGCATCTCTTTTCAGACTGTCGCAGTCAAAATAATCGAATTCAATCTAATAAGCAATGGTCAGCACGAAGAAATCTGCAGCATTTCACTTTACCAGTGTTCTTTAGCACTAAGCGAAGAGACGTACAGAACGTAATTGCAGTGCTCCGCTGGGTCTCGGTTGGAATTCTTGCACAGTTAAGACAGTGAGATTGTACCTGCATGACAAATAATGAAATTCTGATGTCTCGCCCTCGTCTATGTGTACCTGCAGAGTATATTCATAAATACTTTCTCGGATTCTATAAATATTTTTAGTTTTATAAATAGCCAATATGGATTTTTTAGTGCCTCTCCAAATAGTCATAAAGTTATTTACACATGATCAAAATATACAGTTAGCATCAAGAGTATTTATACAGTAATAACAATTTTCAAAAATCGTTTCTGTTTTTCAAAAGATGCATTTAAATGTGTTTCATTTTATTTCTATTTATTATGAATGTATTTGGATTGAAAAAATTTAAATGAAAGTCTTCATAATTCATATTTTGCGTATAATATACAAAATTATGGTAATTTGTTAGGCGAGTGCCAAAAGTATTCAGACGCCCTCTGTTGTATTATAAAATGATTTGAAGCGATACGTAATTGCGCTTTATTACTGCAATAAACTATTTTGAAAACATTTATACGTGAATTTCGCTTATTTTGATTTATTCCTCCAAAGGGGCTTTGTCCCTGAAGGACTATTGTTTTCGTTTCGGCATTTTACGTCGGAAACATTAAATGTCGGTTCACTTTTCAAACTGTTGCCATCAACTATTGCAGCCCTGTATTAAATTTAAAGAAATTAAATAATGAAAAATGTACATAAACGTATGCATGTTTCTCGCATTGTGATAAAACGACGGTACCTAGAGCCATCGAATTTTGAATGACGTAATCCTACTGCGAATATGGGCATCTGGAAGCCCAAATTTGAAATATGGAATTTGTTTTCTTATCGATTTCATATTTTGTAAAACTTTAACGAATTTTTGATGAACAAACTCAAGGATTTCAAAACGAGCAATGGCAACGTTGTACAGAAAAAATACTTTTATCTCCAGCGCGTGAGACTGTATCGGTAATTCTAAAGTATAGTTGCTCAATTTAAAATTATTTTGCGATATTGCTTTTGAACTGAATTTGATAGTTTAAGTGCGAAGAACATGATATTTAATCAATAAAGATAACACACAAAATGTTAAAAAAAAAGCCCCTTTGGACGTAATTTAAAATCTTTCAGATTTTCTTTTATTTTGTTTAATTATTATTTTTTCATTTATGACTAAAATAAAATTAACGCTATTAGAAGAAAGAAAATTAGCTTTAAGGTGATGAAAGAAGGAAAAACCTACTGTGAAAATGGAAAAAATTAAAGTAAAAGCTTTGCTGCAACTACAGATAAATAATAATATAATTATTATTTATTAATTATGATTAATTTTGCTACAATTATAGATAAATAATAATAAATATAATAGAATAATTATAACTTCCAAATAAACCTCGCAACTAATAGCGCTACAAAAACTAACAGCGAGATTTAAAAAGACTTACTTTGAAAAAAGTAAAACAAAACTCTCTTATTTCAGTTCTACTTCTGACAGCAAAGTAGAACAAGAATCGGGCATTGTCGTTTCTAGTTCAAATCTGAAGGGCATTAAATGTATAAAATTTTTCAAAAGCCATCTCGGAGAAAGTTTTATGTGTCTGCCCTCAGTGAAACGAAATGACTCCCTTTTGCAAAAATACCGAAATGAAAATTCAGAATTTTGGAGTAAAGTTACATTAGCGATGAATCTAAATTTAGCATTTTTGGACTTGATGGAAATCTAAGCCATGAACCCTCACTTCAAAGAAAAGGCTTACGAGCCACAGTAAAATATTGTTACAGATTTTGTATTTAGTTAGCTATATTTAGTAGAATTATAATTAAAATTGTTTTATATACCTGTGCAATCCAGCACGAGACATATTTTAAGAGAAAGCTACGCCGGAAAAGTAAAAATACAGTAGCACTTGCATTTAACATTTAATAAATAGATATCGCGTAATTTATATTTCAATTGAATAAATGTAATTGACTACTGTGTTACTGTGTTAACTGTAACCGCAATTCTAATCTTTTGGTTTCCAGAAATTTTGAGAAGTAGAAAAAATTTCTAGAACTCTCTCGCGACCGATTGAAAGCTTTAAAAAGCCGGAGAGAAACATCTCAGTTCAGTTGTTGTTGTTGTTGTTTAACTAGCTGTTGTTATTTTTTGGGGAATTCGCGGGGAGATCGGATTAGCTTTCTCTTTGCATTGCGTTGTACTTTAACATTTTGAGACGTTTAAAGTACAGCTACTGATTATATTGCGTGATATTGTACAAATATTTCTGAGGAAAATTCCAGCGTTTTGTTATATTTCTTGCGATTAGAATAAATTTTATTAACCTTTTATCGGACTTGTGCATTCAGTCTATTACGAACCTGTATGCACGCTACAATATGGTAACGGCAATATACTTGTTTGGGGGTATATGGTTATGGAGTCGGAAAATTAAGATTTATGGAAGGAAAGATGGATAGATTTCAATACATTAAACAGAGTGCTCAAAAATGGGATTTTTTATTCCAGTAAGTTTATGATACGAAGCGCACTTCTTTGGATACCATGCTAAGGCTTTTATATAACGTGCGCGTAGTAAATTAAATATGCTTCCTCAGTTACCACATATAAAAATGTCATAGAACACGTATGAGCACATTTGCAATGAGAAATAAAAATTCATCGAACTCTTCACAACATGCAATTAAAAAATGCTTTAAAAGAGGAATGGGTTAAAATTATAACAGAATTTAGCAAAAAATTAATTCAACGCCTATAAAAGATTAGCAGCAGCCAAGAAAGCCGAAGTCTACCGTACCAAATATTAATTAAATTAAGGAACAAGAAATTACGTGTAATTAATTGTTTTGAATCCAGTGATGAGCATTTTCTGTACATTCAGTTGAAACCTCGATATTTTTCTATTTCAAGAGGAAATGAAAATAACTTACTACTTCCTTGTGTTAAGTAGAGTAAGTATTGTAATCGTGAACAATTTCGGGTACGTATTGCAACGGAAAGAACCATTTTGCTCGCTCTAGATTCCGTTTGAATGATGTTTTGCGTTACATCTGTACGTACGGGCAGAATAAAGAACTCTTTGTCCCAAAACGGATTGTGAAATGCATTTAAAATGGATTCAGAAGAGTTTTTTTTTTTTTTCATGAGGTCATACGTACGTAAATTGTTCAAGTTCCACTAAGCCTAACGACGTCGCCATTTGTTTACATTTGAAACATAGTAGCATAGTGAATTAAACCAGTTTCTGCATCAACTTCAGTGTCTTTTTGCCGAGTGGAACCAAAAGTTTTGTGCACCGAAAAATCAGTCTTTCTGCCTAATTTTAATTAATTTAAACTATAATTTTAATTGCGAAGTGAAAACTGGATTGAATATGAGAGAATCGAGAAATATATTGTTGCGTGCGTACGGGTTCGTAATGGATTGAATGCACAAGTCGGTAAAAGTTAATAAAATTTATTCTTTTCACAAGAAATAAAACAAAATGCTGAAATATTTCTTCAGAGATATTCGTACAGTATCGCAATATCTCACAATAGTTATATTTTAAACTACTACAGCGTTAAATAACACTCAAATTCAAAATACAGAGAAATTAATTCGATCTCGCAGCGAATTCGCTACAATCAATAACAGCATCAAGTAAACAACAGTTCGCTAAAATCAACAGGAAATGAGCTGAGATGTTTTAATTCAGCTTTTATAAGTTTTTTAATCATCACGAGAACATTCTGGTATTTTCTCGATTTTTCTGGATATCAAAAACAATCACGAATATCTATTTATTAAATATTAAATGCACGGGCTCTTGTATTTTTACTTTTCCAGCTCAGCTTTCTCTTACAATTCGTTACGTGCTGCGTTGCACGCGAAAATAAAACAATTTTAATTACAATTCTAAATAAATAGCTAAATAAATACAAAAACCGTAACAATATCTCTAATGAAATTCGGTGGAATAATGCCAAAACTAAATTAATAACCCTTTTGAGCTAACGCTTCTTTGGGCTGAGAAGAATGAAAATATCATCTTTATATCTTTAGAAGAATCTGGAATAGATTTTTAGAGTTGCAGAATCCTCGCAAGAAGTAGACTCACGGGTAGCATTTTTGACGATTCATCTGTGAGTACCGGATAGCAAACAAGTACGGATATTTTTTTCCATTAAATAAACATACGATTTTAAAAATGTTGCCATTTAAAAAATTATCCTTATATTTTGTAAAACCAAGACTAACAACATTTGCGTGTTTTTTAACTGAGAGTTTACATTAGAGTTACAGAGAGGTATTATATTAGTGTTTGTTTCACAAAATGTATTTTTTATGCATTTGACTCATAATATTTGAGTTCAGTAAAGATGGGTGAAACAGAAATAAAGAAACGAAACTCGGTATCTACTAAATCATTTATTTGTGACACGTTTTTGGCACATACATCCAGTTAAACACAGTTTTTATTTAAACACAATTTTTATGTGTATTTAAGTAAGTATCAACAATCAATATGAAAGTTAAGGAGAATATCAGTTTTTTACGCAAAGGTAAAAAATGATTTCTCTCTCTTGAATTTGAAAAAAGAAAATTTCATGTATATTTTATTTTAACACTGATTCCGAAAAATTATAATGTACTGCACTTATTTTATTTAAAAAATCTTTCATAAAATAAATTGTCTTTTACTTTATGAAAGAAATTTTTACTGAATTGTGCATTTGAAAAGAGTTATTTTTACACATTCATAAAATGGGTGGCTTAAAATAGATTTTATGGATAAAAATCTCAGTCAGGAATAGGTGCTGTAGTGCATTATTCTTTTGCAAATTGTTATTTTAAATTGATAGCTGTCTAAACATATTGATTGTTTAACTAGAGTCTGAAGCTCGAGACATTTTTAATTCAATATTATGAAATGAAACTTGAACTAACTGGCCTACAGTCATATGAAATTCTTAATTATTAATCTTTTATTTTATTGATTTTTTAAATTTTTATTATTATTTAATTATTAATTTTATTTTTTTAAGTGCTATTGTATATGATTATGACTTGAACTTATAATAAGGAAAATTGAAAGTACCAATGGAGAAAAATAAAAACACATGAAAGTCAGATTCACTTGAAGAACAAATAATGAGAGTAAACATAGTGTGACTGAATTAATATATCCATAACCGAAAAAAAGAAGCTTTCCTCATTCTTTAATAATACTCGTATACCTGTGTTAGATATCAAATGGAATAATTTACTTTATACCCAAAGCAAACGGATTCTTCCATATTCCTTAAGAAATAATCATACAATGTATCTGGGAAGTTCCAATACTCTTACATTATACTCACAAATGATATTCAATGCAATTAAAGGTAATTTACTTATTTAACATAATAAGGCGAATCATAGCAAAAGAGTGCACCATATAAGCCACCTCATATGATGATGTTATCGCAAGGTTTGTTCAGCATTGTTATTTTTATTGCTGTTCTTATTGTTATTATTTTAACGGACCCGTGAATGCTGCATGATATTCATAAAAACTATCAACTTGGACAATTTGCCCCATAAAGAGATGCTAGGAAACACCTCCAACACTACTGGCATGGCCTCCTGAGACATCTCGTGACACTGAATAGTTATTTACAGAATACTCTGAAGAGGCAGGTTGTGATGACCCTTGTACACTGACTGCTCGAAAATTCAGGAAAGAAGGCCACAAAGGACTTAAAGGCATAAAAGCTTGTGTATCCAACTTGAGGCAGCTTCTATGGAGCGCTTGAACATTTTATAACAAAGATCTATATGATAGGGTAAAGAAACTTTACAATCGCATTGCATCCAAGTAATTAAAATATAAGCTATCCTATCCTATCGCTCTTAAAAGTCATTCAAATGGTTCTTTGTTTTGAAAATTCCGATATATTAGTATGAGACTCATAATCTGCACCAATGGAATTCGATTTAAGAATAGAATAGAATATGTTCTTAGAATTTCAATATAAAAATGCACTTCAAGTACATTTTAATTTCAGGGTCAAATATTTCAAATGAAAATTTCGATATTTATAACTCAGTTTGACAAAAATTGAAATTTTATAGCCTTCTACCTTTAATTATTTTATATCAGTATTGTTTCTAGTTGAAAAACGTGCGTGAGGTTATTTTCATATTTATCTAAAATATATAGAAATGTTTGAATATCAAAGAGTTTAATAAAATTTTATAAAATGCTATAACAAAAAACACCTAAATTTGCATAAAACTACAGAACCGGAAAAGCATTTTTACCAAAGTTTTGACTTTGCTGAAAATTAAGTGTTCTCAAATGAATCTGAAGTTCAAAAAATTGTTCGAGGAGTTTTGAAAACTAAGTATTTTATCCCAAATTTGCATTGCGAGCTTCCAGAACAGCCTCGCCATAGTCGTAGTCAGGTTGCCCACCAGCTGCATATCCTCCTAAGTTACCGGTACCATATCCTCCTTGGTCACCAGGATTATAACCAGCATAGCAGATTTCGAATTTTTCCCAGTAATCTGAATTGTGAATGGCATTTCCACCGCAGGCTCCGAATCCCAGTTTGTGGATACGGGCGAAATCAAAACAATCAATGTTACCGCTGCCATCGCAATCTTGACCATACTTACGCATATAACCCCTCACAGCTTCTTCTGCGCATGTCTTGTTATTCAGACAGGTCTCGAAATCTGCAAAAAATAAAAGCAATTTTTGAGAAATAAAATTAATGGAGCGTATTACATCCAACGAATGTTCTGTTGCAGAACAAAAAAGGTTTATTTGCTGCCCTATTGGCATGGTGTTAGGGAAGCTAGACCAGGATTCAAATCCAAGAAACGACATGGATGTTTGTAAATGTCTTTGTGGCCTATCTGCAGTTAAAATCTTGTCAGGTCGGAAGGCCTGTCAAGAAGTTGGTGGTAGGAAAGAAAGAAAGGAGAATAGTACCCGTTCAAACAGGGTACTATCATCGAAACTGCAAAGGAGCTGAGCAAACCTGAACTGTTTGTTACCTATTAAGGTATCCAAGACCTAAATAGGCACAATCCTTACCATTTTGGCTACGATAATTTCGTGGACCTGATGCAGACAATATTCAGATGAGAAAGATAAATCACAACAACAATGCAACAGGGTGTATTTTATGTGCATCCATGCATGCTGATTTTACTCACTTTTTTTAGTCACTGAAAAATATTTGGTGGTGTCACTTCCTGAAGATTACGCAAATGCTTCCTAAGAACTCATGAGTTTATGAAAGTTTAAATTAATGCATGTGCAGGTGCATGGATACACCGAAGTTTAAATTAAGAGGAATATTTTTATTTATGAGGATGCCTAATAATGTAATATTTATATCGCTTTTCAAGTAACCAATCAACTCTAACAATAAACCAAGTCGTAACTTATAACTTAGTAAATGAAACAGCTTAAATAATTTTGTCATCGGGCAAAAAATTAAGAAAATATATTTAGAATAAAAGCCAGCAACTGAATCGAATTTAAAAAAAAAAGTTTGACTATCTTTCAGAAATTTTTGCAATAACTTTTTTGGGAAATTTTGTAATGATCAACTCTTGATTTTGTATAAAATAAACATTAATGATTTACTTTCACTTTAAAATTTTCTCAGCAATTTAATATTTACAAAATACCAACAGTTATCTAAAATTAACAGTGTGAATTTTAGATAATTTATGTTTCATGTGTTGTAAAGGTACGCTAGATCTTATATAGACTTAATAATACTATCAAATAAAACAACCGTACAATGAAAAGAAATCGGATGTTAATATAAATTTACAAGATAAGAAGAGATAGAAATGGTATTTTTTCATAAACTCATTAAAAAATTGTAAATCAGGATTACCATGTGCACGGCCTTTGTCTCCAGGTCTTCCTCCATCATGCCAGTATGCCCACGAAATCACGTACGGTCCACAAAAGTACGCATTCGTTCCCGCATTATGGCACTTCAGAGTTTCGTCGCAGTTGCTGCTTGCCTGTAATAAATAAATCAATTATTACCTTCTTTTCAATAACATAAGCTTTATTAAAAATAGAACTAAAAAACATAAAGCAGTTATCAGATTTACTGCAGAAGAAAAGAAACGAAGAAAAGTGTACTGCAAACAGACCTTAGCACATTCGATTTTTTTTATTATGTTGAAATTAAAGACAAAAATACTTTTTTCACAGTAGAAACAGATGCAGCATTTTATCACATTATATCACATTATTTTAATCATGTTATTAATATAAAGGGTTATTAAAAATGAACAACAACAGTGACCCCCCCCCAAAAAAAAGAGGACAGTGCTATATCTTCCGTTATAATTCCGATAATATTTGGTGGCAACAATATGAAAAGTCAAACAACGCTTTTAGTGAATCAACGCAAAATGCCAAAACGAAATTAATAGTCCTTCAGGGCAAATTCCTCCTTTGGACTAAAAAATAAGGGACAGTTCTATATCTTCCGTTCTACTGGGCGGATTTACGAAATTCAACTTGCGGTTTTACATGTTTCGAAAGCGCGACTTAGGATATGTATTAGATTTATATATAGCATGTTTTAATATAGGTATTCTCACACAAAATCGGACTTTTTCTGAAAAGACATGCAAATTGTTTTCCATACTTCGATTCTGGGACTCAAATTATGCCAAACTGCCAAGTTTTTTAAAAATCGCACGAGTCGTTTTTAAAAAAAATTAGCTCTCAAAATTTTAACTCCTCAGTGTAATTCAATTTGATTTATATTTATTAATATTTCTTTTTTTAATTAAACTTACTTGACTCCTTCTTCCAGAATTCGAAATTTAGGCTTAATCCAAATATCATTCGCGCATTTTTGGTGATTTATTTAAAAAGTTTGTATTTTAAAATATTTTTTATAAATTTCTTGAAAAATATTTTTATTAAATCCCATAAAATTTTTAACATCCTCTTAAAGTATATGTATTTCTAGGCACACCTGAAAAAAAATTAGAGTTTTCGAAATTTTCTAAGATGTACATGAATTTATATATTGGCGTTTAGAAATTTGGCGTATAGGTTTTAAGGGATAATAACGCCAAATGCGGTTTACGCACTTTGTTAAATTTATTCGAAAGCGGGAATGATGATTTTTTTTTCTGTCGGGTGCAGTGAAAAAAAGGCAAAAAATAGTTTACCATATATTAAGAAGTTCGCCAAGTGAATTATTCTTGGCGCAAACTGAAAAAATGCGCCAACATAAATTTTTAAATTTCTTCATAAATTTCTCACCAAAAATAACAGAATTTAATATCTAGGCATAAATTGAGTCGTAGAATCGAAATATGGAAAAAAATTGGTATGTTATTTCAGAAAAAGTCTGTTTTTGTGTCAAAATACCTGTGTTAGGACAATGCTATATATAAATCTAATATATATCCTAAGTCGCGCTACTGAGACATGAAAAAGGCAATTTGAATTTCATGAATCGGCCCAGTAGAACGGGAGATAAAGAACTGTCCCCGCCTTTTTTTACGCAGTATACCATATGTCCTAAACGTATTTTATATTAAGCAAAATTAAATCGCGCTGCGAGGTAATATATTAAATACATTAAATGACTCTCTACCTATCGTCCGCCTAGTTATATAATCCACGCGGTCTGGCAAACTGAAAATCTTGCACGTTGCTTCTCATTCTAGAAGCATAAGTTTTTTAATTTATCTTCCAAATTTAATGTACACAATTTATAACAAACTGTGCCATTTAAAAATAATGATGCAATCGTTTCATAATATAATTAATAAAACCCTTTTTTATAGTTTGTAGCAGTAGTCTTTAAACTTTTTTGATTCACGAAATCCTTAGAACTTATACGGATTTTTTTCGGGGGAAATCCCATCCCATCCACAGAAAAATATACTGTAAAATAATATTTAGAGTAAATCAATAATATGTTATAGGTACTTTGTATAAAAGCAATTAATGGAAAGTATGGTATTTTTATTAAAAGAAAATTGTAACATATTTTTTTAATGTTATACTTTTTAATTACAATAATGTAATTTACTCATTATTAGTATTAACTCATTATTAACGCATTATTACAATAAGGTTAATTTGTGCTGCAAGTGTCAGCTGCCTTTGCATTATATTTAGTGACAGGGGTGTGCTTGTTTTACATAAATTTTCTAAATCTAGCTCTATTCACGTTATCTGCAGTGGCATTTCATATTTTGCATTTAATTTGATTCTATATTTGGTTTTTGTTGCCACATACGTTTAGAATGTTTTTTTTTAGTTTTCATTCAAATACGTTATTCCGAATAGCATTAAAATGCTTATAGCTGTATGAGAAACTTCTAGTTATTTGAATATAACTATAACCAAAAATTTAGGAGCTGCTCTTCCTGAAATTTAGATTTTTAACGCCGAATTTTTTGGCATGCCGATAGCCGGTCCCGTCATTTTCAAACCTTCTGATTTATAATAGCACTGGAACTTATATTTTACTCAGTCATACTTAGTTTTTTTTCTTCGGGGAAATACTCTTCTACAGTTTTTTTTAACTGAAAAAGATTTTTCGTTGTATAATTTTCAATCCTGTCATCTAAATTCATTTCATTTACTACCAGATAACTATTCTACTTTGCAAAGCATAGCCCATCATTCTCTTTGAAGTATGATGACCACATATTAAGTTTTAAAACTAATCTGTAACTAAATGTATCTTTATGGTTTTTAGTTAATAAAATCATTATATTAATACTATTTGTATTTGTCAACTATGTGAGTGCTTTATAGTAATTTCCTTTTCGAATTTTTATTTTGACTCGCGGAAACCTGGTGTTTGAATTGTAGAACCCCAGATTTCCGCAAACACACTTTAAAAACCACTAGTTTAAAGAATAAATAGGAGACAGGTTACTTAATATTTTTTTATAGTTAGTAATCTTAGAAACGTCTGTAGACAGGTCTTTCCATCTTTCACATCAATTTGCGTAATATTAAACTACGTTAGGTTATTTTAAGCTAGCACAGCAATAATTGCCTACGCGAGGGTCAAGTTATTAATTTTGAAAGCTGCTGCCAATTTTTCCGCAGATGATCTTTTACTTACATTTCCGGTTTCTGATAGTTCTAAGATGTGCTACTAATCAACGTTATGTGTTAGGCTACAGAATGACAATCTAAGTGCCGCATAAAGTTGCTATATTTTAAAAAGCATTTAAAAGAAACTCTTAATTAAGTTTGAATTACCAAATACACAGTCCAGTCACATTAATGTGACCACCACGTACTTTCCATGTCAGAGTTAAATAACCAATCACAGAAGGCAGGTGGCAGCACAGTGCAGTTGAGCGTATATAAAGGGTGTGTGAGGGCTTCGCAAAACATTTCAATCATTGGCGTAATACAGAAACGAAGCGATTTATCCGACTTTCAAAAGGGCATGATCATTGGCTTTCGGGCCAAGGGTGGAAGCATTTCCGAAACGGCTGAGTTTGTGAACTGTTCGCGTGCCGCCGTGGTAAAAGTGTACCGTGCATGGCAAAATGGGACTGTCCAAAATCAGCGACGTGGCAAATGTGGTGCACCACGGGCCATAGATGACAGAGGCGAACGACGGTTGCGGAGATGCGTTCGGGCAGATAGACGGGCTACCGTTGAGCAACTGACCACCAAAATGAACCAAGGGGCTACCAAAAGTGTCTCCCAAAGTACTATTCAGCGAACATTGCTGCGTCTGGGCCTCCGAAGCAGACGCCTGGTTCGTGCACCTATGCTGACTGCTGTTCATCGACGGCGAAGGCTAGAATTTGCACGCCAGTACAGCAGCTGGACGTCCACTGAGTGGCGACAGGTTGCGTTTTCGGATGAATCGCGTTTTATGCTCCATCGGACAGATGGACGTTGGCGTATAAGGCGTGAAACCTCTGAAAGGAACCACCCTGCAACCATTGCCGGAACGGTCCAAGCTGGAGGCGGGAGCATTATGGTCTGGGGAATGTTTTCCTGGCATTCTCTAGGTTCACTGATCATTGTGGAAGGCACAATGGATCAATACAAGTACGCATCTGTCCTTGCGGACCATGTTCACCCCTACATGCGCATTGTTTTTCCTCAGGATGATGGCATCTTCCAGCAGGACAATGCGAGGTGCCATACAGCTGCCAGTGTACGTGCGTGGTTCGAAGAGCACCAGGATGAGTTTACCGTCCTCCCCTGGCCAGCAAACTCACCTGACTTAAACCCAATCGAGCATCTGTGGGACCATCTCGATCGAGTTGTTCGCGCCATGGATCCTCAACCGCGTAATCTAGCGCAGCTGGCCACGGCATTAGAGTCGGCATGGCTCAACATCCCAGAGAACACCTTCAGGGACCTATGTGACTCTCTTCCTGCACGTCTCGCAGCAGTCCGCTCTGCGAAAGGTGGTTATTCTGGCTTTTGACAGATGGTCACATTAATGTGACTGGACTGTGTATGATTTTCGTTATTCTTCGTTTTATAATTTACTTCTCGAATATTTGAATAAGGTGATAGTTACAATTCATCAATTTAATAAAATATGCGGCCGAAGTGCATCATACAAACTAATGTTTTTAAAAGTTAAATTTACTTTGACAAATTTAGGATCATTTAGATTTAGATCGATTAAAATATAAATTTTCCGGGAATAACCTGTATTTTTCCAAACTATCCTGAAGTCAGTGCAAACCTTTAATGTCAGGAACTACGATGTGGCAGAAATCGAACCATGTGAAAAAGCATTAAATCTGTTATTACAGAATTAACTGACTGAAACGTCCAGTGTGGTATCAATTGCACAACTACAGAACGTTCATTATCATTTTCAAGCTTGCTTGTTTGTCGGGATACTATAATCAATATAGCATCATTACCAATACTGATACTATAATCAGCATGTCTGTATTACAATAAACATGTTTGCATAACACGTTCATCGCGTAGCTTTTTGCATTCAAGAGGTTTTTACTAGTTCAGGCCTAAAGCGTTAGAAATCTCGTTAAGCTCAGTTATTAAAACTATACTTAACTTTCATTAATTTTTTTTTCATATATTAACAACTTTTACAGAATCTCGAGATTCTCGAGGATTTATTTCCAAAAGGGAAGTCAGATGTCGAGCAATAAATTAATTACAAATTCAAGAATTCTCAAATCTCCAGAAAGCTAAATGATGAGGTAAACACAACAGAGTTATTAGATATTAACGTACGCTGCAGAATATGAATGATTTTATATAGTACGCGCAGATAGGAGTAGACAATCACTAGTATTCTACAAGATGATTCAGAAGACCACAGATGAATATTTTTTGCATTCTTTCAATCACAAAATGTAAATGACAAATTAAAGAATGACAACCAATGAACGTTATTGCCATTAAACATCCAAGCTTTTCAACTGATGAAAATTACTTCGAAGGAAAATCTCCAAGGGTTAAAGTAAAATAATAATTTACAATTGCACAGCTATAGAACTAAACCCTGTTATACTGGGATAAATATTTGCTTCCTTTCATGGATAGCAAGCTGATTAATCGTTCGCCCCCTCCCGACTATTAGGAGGAAGCACCCACTTTGCCTTCTAGCCACAAGTAATTATCTTTTTGAATAAGTAGGTGTATTGACTGCAATAAATATATGCCAAGCAAGCTCAAGTGATTCAAGGTTGTTTAGAACAAAACAAATGACTTTAACATTTCACTTCTTTCACGGTTAACCGGAAGAGAAATAAAGGGAAAGTTTTTAAAAAAGTATCGAAAAAGAGAAAGCGTTCTGCGACAGCTATGGGGATTAGCTCAAAAATTTAAAGAAAATAGAAATAAAAAAGGTCAGGATGTTGTGTTACTAACCAATTTATAAAAAACAACTCAGTTTGATTTCCATATATCGTAAAAGGATTGTGCAGAATTAGTAAATTTAGTACTTCAATTGCTTATTTTGTTAATGAATGATTTAATTAAATTAAATCAAGAATTAATTTTTAAATACTGTAGTTTTGCGACTGAACTTATGGTATATGGATATAACTTAAATTAAGAATTTAGTAGAAGTAGATTAAACCATCCTAGGGAAATTCTAAAATGTTATTAAAAGAAATCTATTCAATTTTGAAAACCTGAAGCAAAAGTTAAGATGATCCCATACTATTTTTGAAAAACGTTTAGTGAACTTATGTCATATTAAACTTTTATAGTACATTTTAGATTATTCCTATTTTCATGTTTCAGAAAGATTTTTCAAGAAGAAATAATCTGAAACGTTAAAACCTGAACAATTCAAGAGAATTGAATCACGTTTCGTTTCAAATGATCTTTTGAAAAATTAAAGAAAAATAAATAATAAAAATGAAATAAAAAATGAAAACGTTATTTACGAACATTATTTATAATATTTACACCCCAAGCTAAAACAGTTTCCTGTTATCCCGACGTGAAACACCTCACTATAAATATGTAATTTTTA
>KK116198.1:58430-80687 GCA_000611955.2 Stegodyphus mimosarum
TTATATAAAATATATATATTTTTATATAAAAATTACTATTAAATATATAAAATGCAGTGGCAAAGAAAATCTACTTTAACAACACGTCAAATTTCGTTGAAAATACAACGGTCAGTTAAATCCTAGACTTACGAAATATTTTATACGTAATGAATTTGCTAAGTCTAATGGTATATAAAGCATTTATTATAGAATTTGTAATTTATATATATATATGTATGTATGTATGTATGTAATATGATGATTTGGAGTAAACTTCAACGGATTAACGATGGTTCTATTGAGTTATGATTGGGGGGGGACTTTGCTGCGTAGTTTAGAAAGATGAAGGACAGACTTCTACACAGGCGTGGCCGAATTGAATATAATTTTTATTGCTCGATACGAAGTAATTATCGAAAACATATTTTTCATCCCACATGATCATGGGATCATTACACGCCCCACAGTTTTATAAAGAGTATCACATTTTAAATAATGGCATAATTAGTAGCACGGCAAAGCAAACGGTGTGAAGTAGTATCTTGAATACAAGAGAGCTGAAGATGAAAGTGTGCAGTTATCCAATATAGAGGCTCACCAAGAGAAGGTTTTGGTTTAGATTAGAAAGGTTTCAGTTTTCAAAATTTTGAGTTCAGGTTCTGAGTTAGCTGCGTATCAGCGTTACACAAGCCGTGCAAGATGGATTGATCTAGAAATGACGCAATGCATAAAAGCTATTACTACGATTTTTAGAACAGAGGGGGAGAATTAAGGGGTTACCGCGAGTTTAAATTATAATTTTGATTTACATTATTTTTTATCTTACACACACACACACACACACACATACATATATATATAAGATATAACAAAATATGATGGATGCTTTAAGAAATAATTGGCGACCTCAAAATTAACTATTCTAGATTTTATATTCTCCCCCAAAATTCATTTGTTCTTCCAAATTCGAGATTTTTTCATGTTACATAACGCTGCTTGAAAAATGAAAATAAACCCAAAATTAACCAATCACAGACTAGTTGTATTTCTGCATCATACTTAATGTAAGTACTCTTCGCAAGCAATTACGTCACTCATTCCTTTTCCTAGCTTCCACCATGCTGACAACTCTGCGCTGCTATTCTTTTCTGTCAAAGATGCCTGCGTCATACTTTTAAAAACCAGTGGACATAAAAATTATTGTATTTAACTATGACTGGATAAAGGCTTTGTCTACCAAAATTATTTGATATTTGTAAAAATAAAGACTGTGATATTCTTCAAGCTCAGTTGTGTTAAATGCATCATCATGCCTTTCCACTCAGCCCTGTCTACAACCACAAGCTGATAAAAGTACCGGCTTTCTCCTACGCAATTAAAATACTACATATATCTATATGCAATAATAAAAACAAATTTAGTACTAATGACCAGCAGGAAACATGTTGTCCTAGAATGCTGTGATGCCGGTCCACACTGAATAAAAAAATTGAGGCAGATTAAATCTTTATTTTATTTTCAGCAAACATATTGGGGCCACAAACAACTTGGCACATTATTTGTGCCTATTTCAAGAGGTTTACATTTTTGATAACTTTGCAGCAAGAAGAAAGCAGCAGACAGCAATCTACCTAGGCCGAAGAGTAGCGAGCCAAGTGCATTACGTTCAGAGTGAAATCTTAATTCAGATTGATTTAGTTTTGGTTCTCAATGCGTTTAGATTAGATAGTTAATGCTTCTGTAAAATTATTCTTGGTTGCTTGAGTTTTAGTTCCATTACATTATCAGAATTATGTAAGAGTCATATGATATGGATTAATCTAGAAATAACGCAGTGCATAGAGAGTTTAACATATTTAGAATTCAGAAGGGAAATTTACGTTGCTAATTTAATCTTTTACATATTCTTTATTTTTCTTACACACACACACATATATATATATATATAATGGAAATTAAAATAATATTGTTGCGAAAAATTCGGCGGTTGCGCCTGTATGTAAGCTTTCCGGCATAGCACTATGGTTGCCATAAAATAGTGTGAGGGAGGGTTGCCAGATTGGCGACTTTATGGCCCATTTGGCGACCAAATCGGTGATATTCCATGGTCCAATCGGGAAGCTTCTAGAATAACTTCCTGTCGAGATATTTCTCGAAACGTGTGGAACCTAAGGAAAAGCTATATAAACCCCTGCGTTTCTGAGAGCCGGCAGTATGAGAATAGCTGCTTACTGTGAGTGCTAAGCTACGCGAGAGTTTTGAGAACGGAAAGCGATCGAGATAGTGCCTTGCCGTGAAGCTACCTTTACAGTATAGCTTGACAGTGTATTGGTGATTGTTCCACGGTGTTTATTATAAGTCTAGTGTTGCCGTGAAGCTACCTTTACAGTTACAGCCTGAAGCTGTGTTGCTGATTGTTTCAGCGTATTTATTGTAGATTTTCGACGCTTTTAAAGGTAATTTTGGAACTGTGCTGTAAATAGTGATTCTTGTAAATAAATTGTGCTTTTTATTGTTCTGCATCGTGTTTTCATCGGATACTCTCAAATCCACGAACCCGTATAACGCAACAATATGTTTAAAATCTATCCAATATGCAATTCAGAACAAACCATATGCAACAAACAAAAATCATAACCACAGTGATAAAGGGCGTGAAAGGCCAAAAAAAATGGCAAAACGAAAAAGGAAAAAAGTAATTTCCAGCTTTCGCTGTATCGTATCATCTGAGGACTGGTGCAACGAAGAAAGCAAATACGTTAACCTGGTTCCTGAACCAACAAAGACACAATTAAAAATTAGAATTTAATACTTAAGCTAATCTAAAAAAATTAATCGGAGTAATCTGTGTCTTTATCAGTCCAACCCCTACAGGCTACAAAAAATTGCAAAATTATAGCAATGAGGTATATTAGATGATATGAATACGCATATTATATTATAAAAGTACCGATTATGGGCTGCATTTTAAACGCATTATTTTAATTTATTTTCCATTGTAAGAACCAACTGTTGCTGCTTTCAGTGGGCAACTGGATGAGGTTTTGAACTGTTTTTTGCTTTGCATTTATTCATATATATATATCACAATTTTTTATTTTAAAACAAAATTTCTTAATATTGTTTCAGCGCAATAGGGAATTTTGGGTTTTACTAGTTTCGAATTTCATTTCTTTCATGTCTCTGTGAATTTGGTTCTAAATGTCTTACTCTCTCTCTCCCTCTCTCACTATACATTCATATGTAGTATATCGGTAAAATCTAATTTTAAATGATTAGGTTATTTAGTAATTTTGATTAATTTTAGGTGCGCAAAACAAGTCCTTGAATAAAAACGTACACTCTGCCAATCTAGAAGGAATAAGATTTTTCTTATCATGAAAGTATACTTTGCTTACTAGCTTAAGGCGCTGAACCGTTTAAAAAGCAGTCCTTACGACATACTAGTGTTCGTATTTTCATTTCGCTCAGATAATATCTAGGCTAGAGGGTAAAAAAACTAAAAAACTAAGTGTCGCTTGTACGCTTGTAGAGACATTAGGTTATTTCGAAGCAGGAGAGATAGAAAATCAGCAGTGCCCTAGCCGGGGCTCGAACCATGGACCTCTCGAATACGCCCCGAGTGTGCTGACCACTACACCACGAAGGCATGCTAAGAAGTCGGGAGAAATACCTTATACGCTAATTCGCGAGACATAAGGTCTTTCATGGTGTAAATTACTATCCGATGCAAATGAGCGATCCCATGAGTATTCACTAGGCTTGCCCGTTCGATTAACGAAAATAATAATGTTGGTTAGTTTGTTAATTGATTAATAGAAAGCTCAAAGAGCTATTTTCTTAAGAAAGATGCTTCCATGACAGAAGTTCACAAGGTAATTCTCTCATATTTTTGTTTCAACGATTTTATCCATTCATTCGTTGGTCATACGCCTTTAGAATAAAGTGTAGAATTTGGAACAACAACATAATTCTTACATATGAATCTCAGATAATGCACAAATTTCTGGCGAGGAGTATTTGACGAAGAATCAGTGATTAAAGGATATATAATAAACCACATATTCTAAGAAAATGTAAGAGCGTTCTGTTTTTTAAATCTGATAAGCACAACAAGGTGGCAGGCTTTTATTATACTATGTCTTCTCTGGCAATATAATCATAAAGTTGTTGAAAAATTTTAAGTTTAGGCTTATTTGATTATGGAAAAGCACACAAGTGCTATCTGCCTAAGGGGAGGAACAGCCTTCGTGGAGGACTTTTAAAGAGAAACTGCTTCGTATCCGTGTTACACATGAGCTAAACCACGAAAAAGCTCTTACAGCCAACTTGTTCGCCTGGATTCGAACCTAAATCGGACTGGTGTTTAGTGATTTTACGGCATGGCTATTTGTGGGCTGAGGTAATAAAGAAATTAAACAGAATTCCAACATTTTGGAGTCTACATGCCAAGTGACGTATAGCATTAAAAGGAACGTAGTATACAGAAGGTTTAACAAAGAGGAAGTTCTGCTCGTCAAATCCGTTGATTCTTTATAAGTTTAATCTTAAGGTTATATATGTATATGTATATATATATATATATGTATATGTATTAAAATGAAGATGGATGATAATTACTGCAATGCCTTTAGTTATCGTACCTAAGTGTTAGCATGTTTTTCTTTTATATACCAATATGAGCTAAATAAACAAGCTTTTAAAATATCATATTAGTATGACTATATTACGATATAGATTTTTTTATACCTGCTGTATAATTTCATAGGTTTGAGGCGTAAAATGCTGTTATGAAAACAGTACTCGCCCTATATGCGCTTAATATTGAAAAATATGAAATAAGATAATTCATCCTTTACACCCTAAACTTAGTTTTAGTTCAGGGTGTAATTAATACCTAAACTGTTAATTACCTTTTTTCTAAAGTAACTTCAATATGCTATGTTAACAACATGCTAAGCCATAAAGCATATGTATGCAAGATATTTTTCTTTCTGGGATGCCTTAAAAAAGTGAAATTTTCTTATATCTGAGATCATTTTATAATCGGATTTATACTATTATTGTTTCGGAAATGAAATGAGCTTCATACACTAAGTAAACATTAGGGAATTCCCTTTAATGAAACTTAATTTTCCCATTTTGAGTGTATATATTATTTTGTATAATGCTTTAAGACATTAAAATATCGCTTTGTAGTTTTATGTAATTAAATAAATTAAACGATGTTAAGTTGCTAATTTTGAAAATAAAATATTCTTAAATATATATATATTATTGCTAGAAGCGTCTAATATTAAATATTTGAACTCTAGCGTTCTTCGCACAAAGAAATTTGAAAATTGATTTAAATTATATTAGCTTTACTAATAGATAACTGAATTATTTGGCAAAGAATAAATTATTCCACTAGTTGCCAAAGTAGCTAAGACTATTGAACACTGATAGTTAAACATGTGTTTTTATTCCGGCGAACGGAATAGCAGCAATGGAATTTTCGAGGTCTTTTCCATGTGTAACATGAATACGAGCCAATCTCCTTCAGAAAGTGTTTCACAAATTTAGATAACTCTTTGAATATCTTTTGCAGATAACTCTTGCGTGCTTTGCCGTATTTGACTAAATAAGCAAGCACAAATTTAAGTAAACAAAATTTAAACTCACTTGACATATACAATCCAGACATCGTTGATCCACTTCTGGGACCTTCACAACCGGAGGTTTAACTCTTCTTTGAGCTAAAAATTAAAACAACAATGATAAAAGATTATAGTCTTAATATTACATATTCTTATAATTACATAAGCTAATAAATACTTGGTATACGTTTCAAAAATTTCGTAAAAGAGGCACTGAAGGGCACGACATTTTGGAATAACTCAATCTGCCTGTAAGGGAGCGTTAACATATTTTCTGTGAAAGAAATGCGTGAAGTGGCATCCTCGGACAGAGCATAGTTCATGTTGTAACACAAATGAAGTTGAAATACAATGGTTATCATTAATTAAGGAAAACATCACAAAAATGACGATTGCTCAGAACGTTACAAGTAGAATTTAATGAAACTGAAACTATAGTATACAACACATAGTAAGGTATAAAATTACATGAAAAGAAATTACCAAACAATTATGGGGTTATATAAATTAGTATGCTTCTGCAGCACAGCACTTACAGCGAGGTGTGATGCTATCAATTATACGGTTCATCAATTCCGTAGAAAGTGAGAGCCATTGCTCTTGTAAAGCACTTACTTGCAAGCGTTGGAAAGGATCTAAAGAGGAGGACTGAGAGCAGCTATCCGCATTCTTAAAGAATCTTAAATATGCTCGATAGGATTCAGGTCCGCTGATCGAGCTGACCACTCTATGCGCTGAGCTGTTTGCTGCGACGATGCATGTCAAGCGTTGTCGTCCTGTAGCTATAAATCATCACTTATTGCTCCAGCATAAGGGCGCACACTAAGCAACAAGGATGTCATCCCTTTAGCCCTGAGCATTCTCGGTTTCACAAGGACAGGCATGGAAGTCTGTGCGTCCACTCAAAGAGATACCACCCCAAACACAGATACTGCTTCTCCAAATGCATCTCTTTCACGAATGTTTGATGGATGATAATGCGTTCCATGTCGTCTCTAAATCAAATAACTCCTGCTATTGCTTTGCAGGCTAAATCTGGACTCATCCATAAAAAGAACAACCTTCTACTGATCAGCCGTTCAGTGGATTTGTTGATATGCCCTCCTCAAACGTTTCCTTCTATAACATGACGTAAGCAGTACGCAAATGGCTGGTCGACTTGCGTACAGACTTCCTTCTTGAAGCCTTCTACGCACATTTGACGTTAATTAATCCTTAATTAATCCTTCTGGTGGCTGCAGCAAGGGAGGATCTAAGTTGGACGTCCTTGGCTAAACCTCTCAGATGCCAAATCTATGGTTAGAAATTGTTGCCAAAGTCTATGAACCACAGAAGGACTCACATTTAACCATCTGGTCACATTTGTGCAACTTTGTCCTGCCTCTAGTCTCCCAGTATCTCTCTATAGCAAAATGATGCCTGGAGTTCATTGTTACGAATTGGCTATCCCAGATTTCTTATCACAGCGAAATTTACAGGCTTTACAAACATGCATGCATGAAATTTACAAACATGCAATTTTATACTCCTTATAGATGACGCATTCCGATTTCAGCGTCACTAATTTGCATAATGCAGTTTTACTCAACAACTCTTATTTGACAACATATTAAAATTTTTATAATAATTGGCTTATTTTGGGGCGAGTTACCTCTATTTTTGTGATTTTTCCTTAATTTTTGGAAACCAGTGTAGTTTTCGACCTTGCGACGTAATACTGTATTTTGAACAATGCGAGTTGAGTAAAGAAGCCTGGATTTCATTCAAGAGAAACAAATTCTTGCATGTTCCAACCAGCTTGTTCGCCAGATCTCTCATTCTTTAACTTCGTCATTCTCACTTTTCAAAATGGGTGATCCGAGCCAGCATTTCCAGCCAATTCAAGCTATCCAAATGATGTGACGGCCAGTCTATGAAAAATACCGAAACGCATTGTACTAATATTCCAAAACCATCAAAAACTCTGAAGCGGGTATAGATGGTACTTCAAAACGCTATCCGACAGACAATGCTTGGAAAATACCTAGCTAATATTTTTTTCCCTTTTGAATAGAGCTACCTTACGAACATTTCTCCCGATTTTTTTAATATAGGAATGTAACACATGACATACGCATAGAAAGCGTAAGCTTAATATTGTAAGTTGTCTGATAAACCACTCCCTATTTTTAAACGAAGTATATTCTCTATAATGATCCATATAACGATTCCCTTATACATTTTACTTATAACGAGGTACAATAAATGTTACAACAGGAAAACTGTCCTTTTATGGCTCTGTAGGAATAGCTGAATTTACATTCTCTGCTCCCTTAATACTTAATATTGCGTATATGTTTGACAGCGGAAATAGTAGCGGTAAATCACTGACCAAAACGGGAAGGAAAAAATATAATTCAAGGTCGGTGTTTCTTCCTGCTTTCTAAATTGCGAAATTTGTAATTTGGGAAATTAATGAAAAATACGAAAAAAAAATAACATGAGAAAACGAAGTCTGAAAGGTTCAACTGTTTCCCAAAAGGACTCTTAAATTTTAATATGATTTCCCAGCAGAGATTACCAACAGAGATGGCCCAGGTGGATTAGCAAAACATTTTAGGGGTACTAGATGAATATGCATTTACAATAGCATGCGAGCATTATATATATCTTTTAAGTACTTGAAAAGTGGAAAAATATATAAAGTAATTCTATAAAATACTTAATCTTTTCAATTCAATATATCATGAATTAAATGCATTTTTATTTAAATAGTTATTTCATTTAAATCAATCAGGTTAAAAAGAAAAATAATTAATTACATTACCCCAAAGGAGCGTTTTTATATCATGCTCTTCGCACGTAAACCATAAAATTCAGTTCAAGAGCAATGCCGCAAAATAATTTTAAGAGGAGCATATCTTTAGAATTTCCGATACACAGTCTCGCGTGCTGGAGGAAAAAAAACATTTTTTTACTCGTATAATATTGCCATTCCCCGCTGTGAAATCGTTGAGTTTGTTACTCAAAAATTCTTTAATGCCTGACAAATATGAAATAGAAAATAAAGCAAATTCCAAATTAGGGCTTCCAGATGCCCATATTCGGTGGAGTATTACGTTATTCAAAATTTGATGGCTCTAGGTACTGCTGTTTTATTACAGTGCGAGAAACATATATACACATATGCAGATTCTTCATTATTTAATTTCTTTAAGAATAATGCAGGGCTGTAATATTTGGTGGCAACAGTTTGAAAAGTGAATCAACGCAGAAAGTGAATCAAGGCAAAATGCCAAAACGAAATTAACAGCCCTTCTGGGCTAACGCTGTTCGAGGTAAAAAAAATAATAATGATATTCTCAAGACCTGCGTCTTTGCTTTAAAGAGCTTAGTTTTTAATCAGTCACAGATAAATTAAATTTGAAAGATAAATATTTTACTGTTTGTGGAATGGCAGCAGTCTCGAATGTGAAGTGAAACAACGTAATATCGTGTTTCGAAACTAATAGCTTTTTTAGGCTATAATACCTAAAATAGACTACTGTGGAAGTCAGAATTAAATCTGAGTTTTGAGGCCAGCATCGGCACATTCAAAATGAAGAATTCCTCAAATAAAACTCAAATATCCATGCTGTATGTATTTATGCACTTAACAGCGAACTTTAGAAACTATTTCTGAGCATTTTAGTCAAACATTTTATAAACAGGAAAAAAAAAAAAAAGGAAAGCACAAAATAAGATAGATTAATAGACATGCATTAAATATACATATGTTGGTGTATACGTATACATATCTAAATAAAAATTACATCATACATGAAAATTTTTCAAAATTACTTTTAACAAAAAATTTTAAGAAGTTTTCATCTGACTTACATTTTTCTTTGGTTGCGGACAAATGCCTCTTTAACCAACTTTTTTTTTTTGAAGAAAAACTGTCTGTTATTTATAGAAAAAAGAGAAAATAACCACGAAACTTCTCATGCAGCCTGCTCATTTGCTGGGATATAATCCCTAATCAGGGATCAGTAATATCACTGCTTAGCCATTTAACGTAGGGAAATTTAACACAACACCAAAAAAGTTAGAAAACAGTACACACATTTCTAACGTTTATATACAATGCTGCCTAATTATTAGCACGGTTACGGAACGAGAGTCAAAAAACAAGGTATATTAAGCAGTTTCTAACTTACATATTCCAATTACTCAATAAAACACCAATTAAACACGTGTTTATATAATAGTGAACCTCAAAGTAATTTTTCTGAGTTTCCATCAATTTATAATGCAGACAGAAAACAGTAAACAAAGTAAAAAGGCAATGCGCAGTTCGTAAATAATAGGTGCAAAGAATTTTATATATGTGCATCGTGCAAATAAAATCATGTATGATTGTGTATATAAATTTAAATGATATCTTGTATATATAAATGGTATCCTCTGCGTGCGTAATCCTCTAAAATTCTTTTTATTGTTCTTCAGAAGCATTTCCGATATTTTGAGCTGGCGTTTTTTCATTTTTTTCAATAAAATTAATTAGTTAAGTTAGGAAAAGTTAGGAAGATAACTACGCATTTTAAATGACGTTCATATTTTGAACTTCTAGGAGAATTATTTAAAGACTATATTTTTCATAAGAAAAGGTAACCTATTTGTTGAAGAACTTCCATTTCGTTTGTAAGAATGCTATTATGAAAATATGTTATTTAAATAGCTAGTTTCGGGTGAAATATGCTATAATAACCAAAATTTAAGAATATCGCGAGATCGAATAACTATGACAAACTCTATATAATAAAATGTGTCGTATGTATTAACTACTGTTTATGCTTTTCGTAAGGCTTATTAGTGATAACGAGCTATTAGGGCAAGAGAACTTCATTATCTGAAATTCTGTCATCCGGACCACTTGTCTGGGTCATGTAAAATTACTTTTGGTGTAAATTTACTTGTTTTTAATTTACTTCTCCATAAGAGTAGTAGAAAAAGATAAGGTAGCACAGTGAGTACTTTTTAATAAACTATAAAAATAGGTTTGATAAATACATATAAAATTCAACTGGCCTACAACGTTCGAAAATAAGTAGCCCATTAACATTAACAGTTTGGTTTAGTTGATTATGGCAAAGCCCACTATGGCTACCTGCCTAAAGGGAGGGATGCCGTCGTAGAGGACTTTCTAAGGAAAACTGGATTGCATACACTTGGGGAAAACCACGAAAACGCCCATGCAGCCACCCCATTCGCCTGGAATCAAATTCAGGTTGGAACTACCAGTACCCAGCGATTTTACTGCACGCGCGCTGGTGGGCATTAACATTAAAGGAAAAGAAATAACATTCTATACAAGCCTAACGTAAAAAGTGAAGTTTTAATTTAATTTGAATTTCAAAAAATAGATTATATGTTTTGATTTTTAGGGAGAGGGAATGACTTTTATCGTTAAATTTTAGTAGTGTAAAAACGAAAACGAATTTTTTATTTGGTTTTAGGGTAAATAATTAATTTGGGAGTTTGATTTGAGTTAAAATTAAAATAAATTCTGCATTTGAAACAGGCAAATGAAAACTAACTTGATTATTCGGTTTCTATCGAAAAGTGTGTTTTGTAACTTGTTTAACAAAAATAAAACTATTTGATATGTACAACATGTTTCAACTGCATAGTATTTCTTTAAATAAAATATGTGATAGACAAGCGAAAAAGCAAAATTCTGTCATTTGCATTCACTGTATTTAAGAACATGTATTTGATCTGTAGAGGAAGAGCATGAAAACGGAAACGGGGGAAAAAGAAAGAAAAAAAAAGAAGAGAAAACTTAATTTCTCATATTTTCTAATATCGGGAAGAAGGGCTGAAATCTTAGCTGATCCAGATTATTGTGTTCTCCCGCTGGGAAGAACTTAGAGAATCAAAATGTACTGGAGGATTTTCGACAGCACGGAGGACAGTGTCGGTGACCCTAACCAGAGTTTTCTGAAAGAACGTACGTAATTTTATACAGTAGTACATATTATACTTACCAGAAACTATTGTAGCTGTTAATATACAGCAAAGCGTAATCGCTACACAGCGATCCATTCTTCTGTAAAAGCGGGAATGGAAGAAGATGCTTTATATTCGTGGTAAAAACGATGCAGTTGTCTTTGACCTCAAATGAAGTTCTGCATCCAGTTTCGTGCGGCAGCGAAATGATTTCACTTTTTCAGAGAAATTCTTAAAACATCCTGAGGAAGCGACTAGAGGAAAGGAGGCAAGGGAGTGGGGAACACATCAGATGAGCTTTCCGATTGGTTGGTTACCTGTGGAATGTGTGTGGGAAATACATTGGAAGCACTGCAGGTAAACAGGTCTGTTAACTCTAAAGCTGGTGAAAGTACATTTTCTTTTTTTTTTCTTTTTCTTTTTTTTTTTTTTGGTAACCGTAAGACAAGGTAAGGGCCGGGACTGAACTTGGACTCGTTATTACTCGGTGTGACGTCTGAACTTGGTTTAGTTACTGCTCACGGTGACATTTCAGGTTTTATATTGAGCTCAAACTCTGTAGTATGTGGTGTTGTAAGGAAAAACCATCTTGCTTAGTCTTACTTCAGATAATCAAATCAAATATGTTGTAATGACAGCAAAATTGGGGGCGGGGAGATAGCATTTAAAGCATATTATTCATATATACTTACATATATATTAGCATAACTAAACAGGGGAGATAGAATATAAGTCATATTATTCATATATACATACATATACAGTAGCGTAACTAAAATATGTATGAACATATGTATTTTAGAGGTCTTTATCCACTTTTTATTATGAGTATAATTACATTTCATGTTAATATCATTTGACTAGAACTGGCAACAACAGCTGTCGTCCTTGCTTTTAGCTGCGAATATTAGAATATGTCGATTGAGGTATGTGGTATTCAGTATTATTTGTTTATTTATTTTGGCAGGCAAAATCAAGACTTCCTTGTAAATTCAAGTACGTGGATACACAAGTCTATTCATAGATACACAAGAGGATAAGGACGCAAGGACAACGTCTTCTTTAATGGACATCCATAATCTCCACCGTAAAGTGGCAGTACCTCAAAACATGTTGAATTAGGCGTTTTCTCTATATTGCAACCACCTGTGTCGGCTACTGTACTATTTTCTTACAGTCTTTTGGGAGAATTTTTCTTCTGTAATTAAATCACAGAATATAGTTATTGATTGCATCTGGTGGATCGAATGGGCCCACCAGCGGCCGAGCGGTAAAATCGCCTCAACAATAATATAGCCCGGTGCTCGAATCACGGCCAACGGGCTGGCCACATAGGCGCCTTCGAGGCTTTCCCCATGTGCAATGTATATACTATCCAGCTCCCCCTAGAAACTCTCCCACGAAGGCATCCCTTCTCTTAGGCAGATAGCCCCTTCTGTGCTTTACTGTAATCAACAAAATCAAACCAAACAAAACCAATGGATCGAATCGCTCAAATCTCCTAAGTTAATCCGTCGTTTTTTAACATTGAATTTTTTGAACGATTCAAAAGAGTTGTAATATTATATGTTGGCATTCTTGGCCAGGCACAGATTAAGCCATTCCGCATTCCTGGGTATAAAATCTATGGGGCCGTAAGAAAGTACTTAAGCACTTAATTCTACATACGCATGCTCAAATATAATAAAAAATTAAATGCACATAATTACTTAATATTTTATTAAAAACAGGGATTTAAAATTTTTATTTCTAAATATTGTTATCTTATTTTCTCTATATATAAAGCCTAAAATGCATAAAAATGAAACTTACATGTAAAAAAAGTATTTACGGGGAAAGAATTGTAAATAATTCTTCAAACTATTAAAAACAATTGATATAGTTAAAAAAAATTCAATGACTGAAATTATAAAAACGATTACTCTGACAAAGAAATTCTACTTTTATCAGGGAAAGCTGTAAGCTCGTTTTTAATATGGAAGCTGAAGTACGTGCAGTAATTGCAGTTCTTGCTAGGCAATATTATCGAATTTTCGACATTTCTTAAATACTGTGAAACCTTTTTATTTAATTTGAACTTTTGACATAAAAGGCATGACTTATCTGACAAAAACCGCTACTAAATTAAATTAAGGCTAAAGACTGGCTAAATTAAGTTAAGCAAAAACAGTCAACTAAATTTAAACGGTGATAAAGTAGTCTAAGACTACACAGGAAAATAAATAAACTCTACGCTGGCTCAATTAATTTAACTGGCAAGTTTAAAGCATTTGCTGCGAGAGAATGTGGATGCTGGAGTAATCACTTTCAGACAGAGCTGCCGAAATCCTAACAGCGCAGTGGGAGGACCAGAAACTGTCTTTCTAAAGTGCCGATTATTGATACTGATTATATGGCCCCAAAAGGGCTTTAATAAGCTAGATAAGAAGATTAAACCACTGAGCGCACATGAATTTGATGAGCTAGCAGATGAAACTCCAGGAACGGTCAAGAAAGTGAGGTAAAAGTGGGTAGACCATTGTCTCCTTTACTACATGTGTGCCAATCTAATAGAAAGCAACGACAGACAAAAGTTACGCAACGCAAGAAAACAAGTAAACGCTATCAGTCAAAGCTAGGCGACGAAGTTGTACGTCTAAGCCTGTCAGTAGCAAATGGTCTGACGGAACTGGAATAATTTGGTAACTAAGAACTTCTGGAAAATTGGCAGCATCCCATCTAAGTCCAATTTTGAAGAAACGCTTATAAGTCTGGTAGTGTGGTTCACTATAGGGTCAATTTTCTCTTTCTAAATTCCAAAACCCTCAGCTTAAGTACTCTAAAAGCTGATTTGCATTCTGGTGAGGAATCCAGAAAGAAGAATTTATAGTCAAGATCAAAATAAGAACATTAATATAAGGACTTTACAGGGTCATTTTCCTCTGCATATCATAAAAATTAAATACATTTCAATAATTGCTTAAGAGATAAATAGATCAACTTGGTAAAATTACAAAAATTATACGTTCTGTTTGCAATTCTAAAGGTGTTAGTCATCAGTTTTTTCGATCTTTACAAAAGCAGATATCTTGAGTTAAATAAAGTGATTTGCGAGTACTTTTAATTGGTTCTAAGACTTCCAACTAAATTATAAATTAAGCTTGCTTATACATGCTTTAATTAATATCCAAATTATATCTGCTTAGTATACATCGCCACAGACTGTTATTAAGGCATACAATCGCACCAGACGGTCATATATCTATGCCGCAAGTCAGCACATTTCATGAAATTCATTTATGATAGCATAGACTAACTTGGTGTGAATACGCATTTCTAAATTAAGAAAACTTTCTAAACATAGGACTTTCTAAATTAAGAAATGCATGCTTCGGTACAGTTTTGTTAACGGGATCGGATTCAGAAATGTATGTATGTATGCATGTTTGTATGGATATATGTGTTCATGCATGCATGTACATGCGTATGTACGTACATGCATGCATGAACACATATATCGTATGTACGTATGTATGTGTGTTGTATATGCACACATATACGCACATACATACATGCATGCATGCACACATGTACACATATCTACATTTCTGAATCCAGTCCGAGAATCATCTTGTTTTGTTACAAATCATCTTGTTATTTTTTAGCGCTACTATCATTAAATACTTCCTAGTTTATGAACACTTTTTTATTTTCCATAGAAATTCGTAAATCGAGAATTTGCTGGACATACATTTTATTCGCATGTTTTACTTTTACGTGATTAAGTATTATTACCCAGACGGTATACTGGTTAGGAGAGCATATTGCGGTACTGTGTCCGGGTTCGAATCACGGAGGAGGCATGGTTATAACTGTTCGTCCCTTCATACGAACAACGGTGGTCGCCTATTAGGTGCCTCCAAGATAAAATGGCCCCCACGTCTGCCTTAGGAGTGGCCGATGTTGAATAGGTAAGTGCCCGCCATTACATTAAAAAAAAGGCATCTTTCTGCTTAGACAGACATCGCTCATATGCTTTATTGCATTCGTTTTAATTAATGTAACTAAAGTGGTAATCTACTAAGTGGAACACTGTCATATGAGTGGAAATTTATTACTGCCAGAGTAGAGGTGCTTTCAAGGTAACACACTAAAAGTATGATTAACACCTATCTCCACAAATAAATTTCAGAAAACTTGAATAGTAAGGTACACTTATGGTAGTAAAGAACAGAAAACTCAAATTTGGTGTTTTAAAATCAAAGTAAAAAAGCTGATGTATAAACCATATGACTTCCTTGTACGGAATATTAAATTATACGCACTTTTTCCCGCACTTCATTTAAACTTATTTCCTCGAATTCCATTAGAGATATACTTCTCATTCAATTAATTCAGTTCTTACCTCGCGGCAAGGCAAAAATACATAACACCTCAAAATATCTTCATTAAAAATTGAAAAATATGGAAAAACATAAAGCACCAAATACAGCGAAAACAATTTAAAAAAATTTTTACAGTTAAAATTACAGTTTTTAAGGAAAAACAAGCAACTCGGACAGCAGCAGAAGAAGAAGAAGGCTAGCAAGAAGGCAGATTTTTTGGTGCACAAAACTTAAAGTTTCCTCTTGGTCCCACTCGGCAAAAAAACACTCAAGGTGCAGAAAGAATTAATTCACTATTCTGCTAAGTTTCAAATGTAAACAAGTATGGCTGCTATGTTAAAAAAATTAGGCTTATTCGCTCTTAAACAACTTTTAAATTGTTGGATAATTCTATAAATATTGCATGCAGATTAACTAAAATCATAATCACTTTAACCGGAAGATAAGAACAACATAATGCAATCATTTTTAAAGGAAAAAATGCACAATTTACCTACATATAAGAAGAACATACTGAGTTTACGGAGCCGAGTAACAGAGTGGGTGTATATATATTTTTGGTGCGGCGCCTGCAACCAAAAAAGGAGGTGCTCATCTACATGTTATAGCTAGTCGTATATAAAAAATGTTGAAGTTTTGAGGCTATTCGTTTTTAAGTAATGCGAGATACATACGTATGTACGTACAGACGCCGCGAAAAAATCTCTTCTGAATGCATTTTAAATCACTTTTATAATTCGTTTTGGGAAAAAGAGTCCTTATGCATAGATGTTCATGCAAAAAAAATCGTTAATTTGCATTTACTACTTTTAAATACTTTATTTTCTTTTTACCAATATATCTGTTTGAAGCAATTTATAACATATTTAGTTAATATTTTTACTAAACTATTCCATTATTAGTGTAATTAATAAACAGCATTCATACCGTCATTTATTATGCACTGTTCCAGAGAACAATCATTTGTGTAACGCCTAGCAACAAGATCATGAACATTTTCAAAATAAGCAATTAAAAAAGTGCAAAATTATTTTAATGTTTCCATAAAGCATATATTTTTTGCATGATGTACTACATGTCTGAGAAGAAATAGAAACCATAAAAACTTCTAGTTAAGAAACAGCTTACTTTATACTATCATATAAAATACGTAACAGAATAAAAGCTTTATTTTTGCAGTAATTTTTCAAAAAAGTTAAGTAACAAAAAAATTTGAACTGTTGTCATTCAAATCTGCTTAAAATTCTGAAGCACGAAACGTACTTGACATTTAGGTTGATAAAATGGCGAACTGTCAACTAAGCGATAAGATCTGAAGGAAGAAATTTTAATGAGAAGTATTTGGTTGGAATATATTTGAAGTGATTACATCTTCTCCTCAACAAACTTGATAGCTTTCAGTAAATAAGACAAAATTTCGCTAACTGCTTAATATTAGTTGGGACTTCCCTTCTTATTAGCATATTTTCAGGGCCTTTGTTCATGACGCAGTTCTTTCTGGAAGTTGTATTGCTGAATTTTGGACCAAACAATTGAAAAACAATAAAGAAAAGCTATAGTAACATTCAATGATCATTACATTTAAATGAAATACTCTGCTCTATACATTCAAAATTGCTATAACGAGCAAATGCTTACGTGATTGCAATTTCATTGGGGAAAAGGAAGGAACATTGGGACAGTAATTTTATCACTAGAAAAAAGGAATGCAATATTCATTAGGCGATCACCAGAAAATCCCTGGTAGTATTTCACGAAATTTTCTTGGCTAAATTGAGATTAAAATTTGCACTACAGGACCTGATTTATCAAATCAATAAATAAAAGAATGAAAATGTCGAATTTTCCGTTAGCACACAAATTAAAATAAAAATTATATTACATATTTTTAAACGGATACTTTTATTTATTTATCATTTTTGATAAGGTAACGAAAGAGAATAAAATGAATATGAGAATAACGTTTCCGCTTAAAACATGGGCGTTTGATACAATATATTTAAACATTGACAGCTGAACTCGTAGTCAAATCCATCTTAATTGGCTGACCGCATGGGTGCTTTGCATAGGTGCCGCATGGTCGGCTATATTGTGCTAGCTACATGGGTTTACCCATTATGGCGTTAATATGAGAAATTTTTCCTTACAAAGTCTAGCCATAATCTAATAAATACAATGACCTATTACATACATAGATTTGCGTCTTTAAGATATGTATGTTTTCTTGTAACACCTTCTAAAATACAAAAAAGGAAAATTTAGATGACAGGTTTTTTTTTTTTTTTTTTTTTTATTAGATGACAGGTTTTTTTTTTTTTTTTTTTTTTTTGCGTAAGGATAATAACAGATATTAGTTTGTGACATTTATGCTAATTGAGCCATTATTTCCTTATTTTGTCTGTATGTTCTTTCTACTTCTGTGAACTTTCCCTAGGATGCAAGTTAGCTACGTGTATATATGAACATAGTTTTTGAAAATTTGTTGTTATTGCTCATGCTCGCTTGTCTGACATAGTCAGCCCAAGCCCACGAGAATTCTCGTGTCAAGGAGCGGTAGATTACGCCTGTCGTTGGCAATACCATTCAGCACCTAACAGGTGACAGTACGATTTGGTTCAGTTCCGCCCCCAATTTTGATGGAGAACACCCCGGGGCGACGGGTCTCCATATTTAAAGCGCCGCTATGCCGCACCGACACTACGCTGGTGTGAAAAAATTAAGGACGAAGTCGAAAAATTAGCATATCAGCTGAACGAAAAGGCAGAGCGGACAGAAAGAACAATCAGGAGATTAAGTAAGGTGATATACGGTAGCACATGCGCAGATATGCAGGTAGACGTAATGGGGGAGTGTCTGAGTAGTATAAAGCATGTTGTCGGTGTAAGATCAGTATTTCTGGCAAAGAGATTGCACGCCGCATAGCAGTTAAAATCACACCGAGTTGCTGCCTCAGCGAGAAATGGCGAATAATCAATCTGTTAGACGACATCTGGATGCTTTTACCCGAGGTCGAATCATTGGGAAGTTGGAGGAAGGCCGCAGTGTGACAAGTGTGGCTGCAGAGTTCGGAATTGCTCACAGCATCGTTTCACGACTTTGGAGACAATTTCAAACTACAGGAACAGCTATCCGGGGGTTTAGTAGTGGTCGTCCACGAGGAACCACACCCGCAGATGACCGGTATATTGCCTTACAGGCCAGAAGAAACAGGCGGCAGACAGCGGGAGAAATCGCTAGACACACGACACAGGCGACTGGACGACCGATATCGCGTTTTACCGTGGCCAGAAGACTGCACGGTGGTGGTCTGTTTGCACGACGCCCTGTACGGTGTGTACCTCTAACGCCTGCCCATCGGAGAAGGCGTTCTCTGTGGTGCCGGGAACACCGGAATTGGAGAGACAATGAATGGGGACGAGTACTCTTTACAGATGAGAGCAGATTTAGTCTGAGTTGCGATTCTAGACACATACACATCTGGACAGAGCGGGGAACACGCAATAACCCCTTCAACATCATCAAAAGGGACTGTTTTGGAGGTCGCGGAGTTCTCGTTCGAGCAGACATAATGCTTGGTAGCCGGACCGACCTTCATATCTCCCAAGGAGGTTCGTCACCTGGGACTGCTATTGTAACGAGGTTCTTCTTCCTTACATGCGTCTTTTCACAAGGGCTATGGGTCCTCAGTTCCTCTTCATGGACGACAAGGCTCCACCTCATCGCACAGTTACTGTCGAAGAGCTGTTGGAGAGTGAAGATATTGAACACATGGATTGGTCGGCAAGGTCTCTGGATCTAAATCCCGTCAAGCATGTACGGAACTTACTAGGGAGACCCGTGGCAGCACGTAACTTATCGCCAGTAACGATTCCGAAACTGCGATTGGTGCTACAAGAGGAACGAGCAGCAGTGTCTCAACAGCTCGTTAACAACCACATATCCAGCATGCACAAATGATGTGAATCCTACCTAGCAGTCAGGGGAAATCATATCCCCTATTAAAGACCGGATGTTTCTTGCTGGACACCCATCACAAGGATGTTTCGGCCTTCAGTCGCATTGCGCTCCATGCTACTTTTTCAATAAAGCTTCCTTTTATCCCTCTGATTTCTCTTTTAGTAAGTGTTGCTTACATTACTCATGTCCTTACGTATTGGGGATCTTACGGTATTAAATGTGTTGATTTGGAAAGCTTTTGTACAAAGTTTTATTGAAAAAACCGTCTCGTCCTTAATTTTTGCACACCAATGTATACAAACATCCATGCCTTCTCCGGGATTCGAACCCGAACCCTTCGGCACGGCAGTCAGCGATGCTAATCACTATACCGGTTGGGAGGATCTTGAAAATTTAGAAAAAGCTTTAGTAGTGAAGCTGACCTTCGTTGAACTTCCTGAGAATTATTTTAGATCGTAGTTAGCTTTTTGCTAGCCGAGTTCACGTATCCTGTAAATACATTTGAGACAAAGTTTGATAACACTTGCTTTTTGACTTTTCGGCGTTAATTCCCTTAAATTCTTACATATTCCACTGAAAATTCCACAAGGAGCAAAGATTGTTTTGTAAACACAAGCTATGGAAATTGTTAAGTTTGTTGTTTCAATAAAAGGGTATTCTGAGATTATAATTGTCATACTAAAACGGAACGATAAGTTGCCTGACAGTCTCACACGGAATAAAGTTTAATTCATTAAGTTGGTGGATTTTAATAAATTTATATTGGAGTAAATTCTAATGAAGGTAAAATTTTAACTGTTTCAGTGTGAAAAATAATCCAGCACTGATAATAAAAATTAGAAATTAATACGACTAATCTGGGAATTTATTCGATGTTTCTGAGGAAATATTTATATCCACAGAAAGAAACATAATCTATAATTTGTGAAAGTAATGGCAAAAATTGACGCTGAGGTAAGCGTTCTACCCTGAGGAACATTTCTAATTTTTTTCGTAAAAGTAAAGATAGTATGAATTTTGTGCTTCAGTAAATCGAAAACAAGTGAGAGGAGTATTTATCAGTTTGGTACATAATAAAAACTTAAGAGTACGCCAAGTTTCTCTTAAGTCTAAAACTCTTAAGTCTAAAAAAACTGACTTTTAATCCAAGTTTTAAAAAAATTAAATTGATCTAGAGAAAAAAAAAGAAACATTTTATTTGCTTCTTCTCATATAATAATATGCTAATTCCTGTCTGTTGAATTAACAAAAAGCAAGAAAATCTGTATGTTCACAACTTAAAGATTTCCAAGAGCAAGATTTCACTATATTGAGAAAAAGAATTTGATTTAATCCATTAAAACGCAAGATTCGATAGTGTTTCCTCTCGAGAAACATTTTAAATTTTATTTCTCATTTCTCAGACATTCGGGAAGTTTATGGAGAATAGAGAAACTGGAGAATTGTAAAATGTCCAAAAATATACAATGCAACTTTTGAATAACTATTTTAATATCTTCTTCTATAAATAATCACAATTAAAAATGAAATTATAGAAGTTTCATTACTAGGCGACATATAAAAGATTCTTGTGCTATCGAGCTATGTAAATACAGGATTTTAGAAACGTATTTTAGTGTTCATATTAACAATACACATATCTCTAAAAACTAAGAATTAAATTAATCATTAAAAAAATAACACAAAGGGAGGAAAATGGTTTACGAGTATATTTTTTTTAAATCTCTTTTTGTTGCATTGATAAATATGAAACTGATTATTTGTTACATTGATATAAACATGAAATATAAATTAAAAATTTGATGCCCGGTGAAATGGAAATAGTTCTCAGAATTGGCTGATTGCCAGGTCGATAGGGAGAGACTCGTTTCTGTTTTAAACAGACTACTAATTATAGCTATATACGTTTTCGGTAGATATGTTATTTGGCTTGTTTTTGACATCATATTTCATAATAAATTTCCGCAATTTTCTTTATATAAATTAATGCATATTCAAGGTTTTATTAGCCCAAAGGGCAGTTTGCCCAGAAGGGCTAATAATTTCCTTTTGGCATTTTGCGTTGATTCACTTTTTAAATTGTTGCCACCAAATATTATAGCCCTGTATTATATTTAAAGAAATTAAATTGTGAAGAACCTACATAAACGTATATATATTTTTCGCATTGTGATAAAAATACGGTACCTAGAGCCGTCAAATTTACGTCTCCACCTGAATATGGGCATCTGGAAGACCAAATTAGGTATTTGGAATTTGTTTTATTATCCATTTCATATTTTGTAAAGCATTTATGAGTTTTTGATTAAGAAACTCAACGATTTCAAAGAGAGCAATAGCAAAAC
>KK116198.1:80751-96152 GCA_000611955.2 Stegodyphus mimosarum
AACACGCAAAACGTTAAATAAACGCCCCATTGGGAGTTATATAAAATCTGAAAGCTTTCAACATTTTAAAAAAATTTTTTAGATTATTTTTTTCTTCTGGGTATTTTAGTTTATTTAACTTGGTCATAGATAACTGAAGGGTGAAAATGTCATCGTTATATTATTTATTTTACTTCATCTCTTTTTGTTTTAGATATTGAGAAGGAGGCGCTAGATTCAGAAAATAGCATCTAAAAAACTCTACGTTTTCGGTGAAATTATTACCCGTGTAAATAATATAAGTTATCTAAGGGTTATCATTAACCAAAGGCACACATTGACTTCTCATATTAAACTGCGGTATCGGCAGTCACGTTTCTGTACTCCTATTAAATTACTCTACTCTGTCTCTCAACGAAAAGAGAAGGATTGTAAGGACAAATGTATGCTACGCATCTGCAGCTTGGGCGTCAGCCTCAAAGCCAGACTTCCACAAATTTCAGGTACTACAGAATACGATTCTGAGAAGAATTGTAAATGCCATTACCTGGTTAGAAATAAACTGATCCATAATGACTTTAAAATCGACCCTATAGTGGATCGCATTACTAAATTGAGTAAGTGTTTCTTCAAAACTAGACTTCGTTGTGATGCTGGGAATTATTCAGAGGTCCCTAGGTGCCAAATAATTATAGAAGGTAATTTAATCGGACCATTTGCTGCTCACCTGCTCAGAGATCACAACTTCGTAATCTAGCTCTGACAGCCGAGGTTTTCTGGTTTTCTGGCGTGGCGTGACTTTCGTATCCCGTCGGTTTTTATGTGATTTGCACACATCCAATACAGGAGACAATGGTCTCCCCACTTTTACCTTACTTTCTTGACGGTTCTTGGAGTTTCACATTACTAACCCGTCAAAGTCATGTGCCCTTAGAGTCTTGATTTTTTAATCTAGCTTATTAAGGTCCCTTCTGAGCAACTTCATAATCCGTATCCGTTTTAGATTTAGAGCTTTTGACAGCAGAGCTTGCTGTTTATATCCTATCGCCAGCTCTGCGAAATTTTGTTCCAGCTTTAGCCATTTTTCTAGCCGACGTTAAGAGCGTGCCGTTTGACCCAGCTTCAGTAGAACAATTGTGTAGTCTCCAGCTACGATATTTGAATTTAAATTTGAACTTATTGTATTTTAAATGCACTCACTTCCAAAAGTTAAGCACGAAGATGTAAAATACAAAAACATCAACAAATACTGCTTTGATTGACACAAAATTCGGCAGGAAAGTAGCATATATATTTATGCATAAAACAAAATCAATAATTATATAAAGAAATGAAAACAATATTAAATTTTTGTAAGTTATCAGATAATGACATACTGGAGATTTAAACAGAATTATGTATAAAGTGAAAATAAACAGCATGAAATGAAAAAAAAGGACATTAATAGGGTATGTGATCCCCCCTCATCTGTATACAAAGTTTAAACCTTGTGATTATGCTTTCAATTAGGTGATCAACCACCGCAGAATTAAGCAATCGCCATTCTTCTTGTAGAGCAGTTTCCAGCTCAATAAGAGTGACTGGAGGTGAGAAACGAAAAGACACAGCACGGCCGAGAGCATTCCAAAGATTTTCAATGGGATTGAGGTCGGGCGAATATGCTGGCCCCGCCATAAGCGCAATCCCTTCACTCTCCAGGTAGTCATCGACGATGTCAGCTTTATGGGGACGTGCATTATCGTCCATTAAAACAAAACTAGGGCCAACTGCTGCAGCGTACAATCTCACAATGGGTTCTAGGGCTTCATCTCGATACCGGACAGCCGTCAAAGAACCCTGTTTAAAGACGTGCAGGTCGGTGCGGTATCCTAATGAAATTCCTGCCCACACCATAATGCTTCCGTCTCGGAATGCGTGATGTTCGGTGATGTTTTGGAACTGATTGCGTGTTCGTTGTTCACGCCATATCCTTATACGCTTGTCATCTGGCTCCAGAGCAAATTTTGACTCAACAGTAAACATGACATTGCCCCAGTCAGACACATTCCAAGTGACATGTTCCCGGCACCACATTAATCGAGCCCCTCTTGATTGGGCGGATAGAGGAACACAAACTCGAGGTACCCGAGCGTACAGTCTACTCATATGGAATCTTCGGCGTAGGAAATTAAGAAATGAATATAAGACAGGCTTTCAGATTATGAAACTTTTAGTTACATGATATCGCCTTACCAATGGACGTTGTAACCATAGCTGTTACACGTGTGGAGGTCACTCTGTGATTCCGCTTGGCTACAATAGCAATATATCGATCTTCTGCGCGGGGGGTGTAACACTTGGGCGACCGGCTACGGGCCTTCGGACAACTGTCTGTGTGGTTTGGAATTATTTCCATAAACGTGAAATTACAGAATGATGAACGCCGAAGAAAAGAGCAACATCTGTGCCCCACAGCACGCTAGTGCTCAGAATCTTCCATTCGTCTTCTGGAAGTCATAGAAACATGTATGTCTTGAAAACAAATTGTATGAAAGTTTTAAACACCTTCTATCAGCACTTACAATCAACTTCTGTAACCCTTCATAAAGCTGGCTTCTTATAAGACTGCCTTTTTTACACATTTCTTGACATGAAAGCGAGATTGGTTGTTAGTTAACATATTTGAATACTTCCATCTACCTCTGCAGCGAATTGCATCTTCTTCAATCTTGATTGACTTCAGGAAATTAGCATTTTCCTCTCCGTGCTTAACTTTTGGAAGTGAGTGTACTTGCAAGTAACGAAGTTTTGTTTTGTAAGCGCATGTGGTGATTTCCTTTAAATTTTAAGAGTTAATAAAAATTTTGTTTTAACCTTTTTAGGACGTTCTCATCTTAATTCAGTTAATGGAGCTATAACTCGCTTGTTTATCTAGTGGGGTTTGAGAGACATTGATTTAAACTTCTACACAAGTAAAACCCTATACATTTTTTTCAAGTAATTAAAAAAGAACTTGATACCTAAGTCTTCAAATAATCACTTACAACAAAACTAAATTAAATTAAATTAAATATAATGTTATTAATAAATTTAAGAATTCTTGACAAATACCGAATAAAATCTTTTCCTTGACAAGTAAGAAATGGTCGAGAAATCAGAAACATTAATCTTCACATTCAGCTGCTTAGAATACTCATTAGATTGCTGGTCGGGAGGAAAGATAGTAAGGGAATAAAGGATATGACATTATCTCATTAATCTCATTGTTGAAACCTGTAAGGCTAGTAGCCAGACTTACAGATTTCAACAATGAAAGCAAAAATTAAATGATTTTACCAAAAGCATAACTAAGAGCAAACTAAAAGTGTAAGCTCAAAATACAGTAGTAGTGGAATTTTCCCGACAAATAAGATAATAAAAAACAACTTATTCATATGGATGGGTAATTAATCTCCTACCGTATTTATCATTGGAGAGTTTGTCATTTTTTCCATGTGAACGTGAATATGAGCCAGTTTTCCTTACAAATTCTTTTACAAAAGTATTCCTGCATTAGGCTCTTGTGTACTTTGTCCTAATTTAAATAATCAAGTCCAATCCATCTGTTACAGTAAAAAGTGATTATTATTTTAGAGTAATGTGTCTTTCCGTAGTATTTTTTATTTAATAAAATAGCTAATGGAAACGGGAAGTATTCTTTGGCATTGTTTTGTCTTTACAGATTGGTATAAGTTTGAAAACTGAAGTCCTCATCTCATCGATGTTCACCTGTACCTACGACCTCCACTGGTTTTACGACGGCTACTGCTGAAAATATACTGAGTGCAAATAAATACACTGGCACTTACTTCATTGCGCCTGGAAGGGAGTCTAGTTTGAGAGCACTTATAATGTTGTCGAGCCAAAAACCCTCTCGAAAGATTAATGGACGTAGATGAGGGATAGAAGACTCTCAGATCCGTCACATGGCTTTTATGTTTCAGAACTGGAACGCAGTTTCTCTTTTCTCACGGGCTATATTGGTCGCCTCCTGTGGTGCATACTGGGCAATGTTCTCGGTGATAAAGTAGCTAAATAAATGATGAATTTGGCTTTTTCCGATGAATGCTTGGGTAGGAAACTGTCCGGCCTGTTTGGGAAAAAATATACCAACTACAGGGCATAGTTATCTTTAACAATATTTGTATATAGTTCCCAATTATCTACTGAGAACTTTAATTACGATACGTTTGGTAGCTTATATCATATTTTACTAAAATTGTCATAAAAATATTTCATTCCCTCAGAGACCGGTATAAAAATGTAACTTTTATATATTTAGTACAATGATCCATGTAACTAAAAGTTTCATAATCTGAAAGCCTGTCTTATATTCATTTCTTAATTTGGAACCATGAGTTTACGAAAGGCATGCAACCATTTTTTAAACATCCTACTTAATTTCATCTTGAAATTTCTGTGAAGGCATCCCTCCGCTTAGACAGATAGGCATCATGTTTTTTGTCATATTCAAATAACCTAATCTAATCTAACTTTGACATTTTTAAACACATGTCTGAAATGTTCGCAAAGTTTGAGTAATTATAATAAATGTATTTTCTATTAAATACAGCCCGTGTCATATAGCCATATTCCTTTCTGTACAGATTTAAGAAATTTTCAGTAATTATTACAAAAATGGCGATCACGTATGCAGTTAGGATTTTATGCTTCTTAGTTTCGTAATATATTTTTGACAATACGGTACAAATTTTTTACTTAATTTCAATAAATTTTCGTGATTTTTTAATTTAAATAAATTTGTGGAAGTGTATGCAGATGCAAAAATCAATATTGTAATTACATTGCCTTTCTTTCCAGATTTGAAGATAAAATTGTGTCGACATAAAAACTTCTTTCGAAATTCAGTTTTCATAAAAGTATTTCACGTTCTTTTCCGGTTAAAGATTGCGTAAAACAAGTTAATGTTTCTGAAGGTGTTGGCATAAGAGCTTTTATATCTAGTTTCAAATCCGGTCAATGTTCTTCCTTTGACATCAAACTGCATTCGGTAACAGAAGAGGTCAAGGAATTTCCTTATAAAAACGCTTGCTTAGTCCTTTCCTTTTAATAATTAAAAAAATATAATATATCTAATTTTACGGTTGTTTAAATTGACTTAAGTCGTTTCACGTCGATAATCAGTATTGGTCCAAAGTGGTATTTCTTGCGTTAGCAATATTTTCGAGATCTTGGAAAACTGCAGAATTAGCATATTATAATATAAATATAGTTTCCTGACATTTTTGACATCAAGAAAATAAGACGAGAGTACTGATTTGTATTTGTGTTATTACTATATTTTCTAGAGATCTCAAGCATTTGTTTATGGCAACAAGTTTTATTAATTTATATTTACAGGGAACGTTTGCTGTTTACATTGTATATTTCTGTTACGTAATTAGGTGATATAAGACATTGAGATGATTATTACAGTATAAGCAGACCCGGAAATAACAGTGAAGTAAGATAATTAAGGTAGTAGGTATAATGAATTTGATGATAACAATGAAGTCGTATTGTCACTTGGACGTGTATGGCATGAAATTATGTTTGTTGTGATATATCGCGAACAGTGTCCTTGATGTCCTGTTATTGGTAAATATTCTACACCAACAAAAATGTTAGAGTGTTTGATATTAATATATATACTGAAAATGGAACTTTCAGGCGTGATTGCTACATGTCTTGGCGTTTTCTTAAAAATCTTTCTACACTGGCTGAGTTCTTGTCCTCAAATGGCAACTAATCTCGTATTTTATCTGTAACTTAAGAGCTTTTTATTTGTTGAAAAATAGGTATCTTTAGCCAATCTTCTTAAGTATTAAGCAAAAAACGACATTTTCTTTGAAGAACACACCACCAAAATGATTCTGCCCATTGAAGTCTCAGGTATGAACAAGTTTGATTGATTGTTCTCGTGAAGTGGAGCCCTTTTCTAATTTCATATTAATATCAAGGCTGCTACCAACGGTCAATATAAAAGCTATGATGAATTATTTTATAGAGACATTAGGATTTTTTTTAGAGCAACAGAGATGAAAAATGAGCAAAGCCCTCGCCGAGACTCGAACCACAGACCTCTCGAATACGCGCCGAGCGTGCTGACCACTACACCACGAAGGTATGCTAAGGAGGCGGGAGAAATACCTTTTATACTCCCCCTTTTTAAAGGGCGACTGGGGATTAGAGGACCCAATCGCCAAATCCTGGTGGTGGAGAATCATCATCCCACCACCTTTCTAGTTCAGGTGCCACTTTAGAGGCATTAGGATTTTTTGAAAGCAAGAGAGATGAAAAATGAGCAATGCCCTCGCCGGGACTCGAACCACGGACCTCTCGAATACGCTTCCAGCGCGCTGATACCTACACCACGAAGGGATGCAAAGGAGGCGGGAGAAATACCTTATATTTATCAAGGCATTCCCATGGACCTTGTAAGTTCCTCATAAGGTCCATGGATAGTCCAAAAACAGATACAGAACTGGATAATTAAGGGATAGACAAATTTCGCGAATACTATGAACAATATATCCAATGTCTGAAGAAATTCCTCAAGGGTGGCGAGGATTATCAAGAGAAATCTGGAACAACAAACTTTTAAGGCGAAAAGAATATCCGGTACTTACTTATTATCGCAACCACTTATGGTGCAGTTTAGCGAATTTTACGGAAGGAAGAGAAAAATTACTTTTATTGTAAAAAATTAGATATTACATACATACATATTTCACGTTTCAACCATATATTTATTCAAATATTCAATCAGTAAACCTAGTTACAAACGGTTTTTTGTTGAGGTGAAAATTTCGCAGCTATCTGTTTGAGAAAGAATTCGAAGCATTGTTACCGATTTTGTGGCAAAATAATGTACTCTCGTGTAAATTTTACTTCTCTTTCTTCTGTTATAAGAAAATCCTATAAGCACAAATTTTAAAATCTAGTTTAAGATACTAAATAATCAGAATTTTTTTATGAAAGCCAGCAAAACTTGGAATACAAAAAAATAAAAAAAATTAAAAGGCATATGAAAATGGCGATGTTAGAAACTGAATATTTGCAATGGTTACTAGAGTTTAGTGTATTCTGAAACTCTGACGATTTCTACTAAGGTGATTGCGATAATACGTAAGTACCGAATATTCCAGGTATTTAAATTACATTTGTGAAACAAATCTTTTGACGTTCCCCCTTTCTTTTGTATTTTAACAACAAAGTATAGCTGAAAATTAATTTTAGGAAGAGATATGCGGATTAGCCGTTTAGTCTAGAAGAGGAACTGTATGGCAAAGAATATTCGAAATAAATTGGTAAAATATTCTAGATAAGTTTTATCAGATATGTTTTAATTTCAAATTTTCCTCCGTTATATTTTTTAATAATAATGGAAAATATTTTCAAACGATTTTATTGTTCAAAATATAAAGTGAGACAGTCCATCATTAAACTTAAAAGCGACATTTAGCGATTTTTCACCAACCTGACGATTTTCCGGAAGATTACAGAAAATGCATACGAACAATTATTTCCGAAGCTTCCAAAAGGTCGAGCAATACTATATAATTACGACTCCCATAACCAGTAGTCAATTTAGTTCAGAGTTGCTTCAGAAACTGTGATTCAAAGAATTAACTAAATGCATCAATACATGCATATTAGAGTTTACTCTGGGAGATTAGAAATCTGCAATATTTCTCGTATGTTAAGGAGAATTTGCTTTATCTCTGAGTTTTCCTTGAGTTATTTACAGATATTATTGTTGATATATACTGCTGTTAATTGCAATAAATTGTCAATTTCTTGCTGCTTCTCTCTTTGAAGAGATCTCCACGAACACGTACCTTGCAATAACACATTCAGGAGAAGCCTTTTAAGTGTGTCCATTCTTTGATGTATCGTGCCAATTAAAATTTGTTTTGTATCCAAATGAGACGCACGAAACTGAATACATTACAAAAAATAAAGGTATAAAACTTTTCAAATGAAAAATATGTAACTTTTTCATAAGTTGCTTTCTCTAGGAATTCTTAGGCATTTAAACTTTAAAATTATTCACTTTTATCAGGAGCTTTTCCATGCTTATTTCTAGGGCATAGTTTTGCCCTAGAAATAAGCAAGAATAAGCTAGAAATAAGTTAATTGCAATAGAGATCAAAATTTAATATTTATTTATAATTACCGGTGCATAGTATTTCGTTTACGTGATGTTAATCCAAATAAAAAGTTTTAAATCAAAAATTTAAGCTTATTGAATTCAAAACTTGTTCAAAAATAAAGTTGTTGTGGTAAAGAATGGGTTAAAAAAGTAATGATGGATTTGCAAATTTACTATGAAAAGGAGCCTAATAATATTTACTTGAAACTTTTTTTTATTTAAACAGTTGTTCCAATTAATTTGAACAAGAGAGATTCTAAAACGGATATTAAGGTTATGAGGAATGAAAGGGCGCTTCTGTTCTAGAGGTCTTCAAATTGCGTGCGGCGGGCTCCGCGAATCAAAATAAAAATTCGATGAGAGCTCCCGGCCTTCGTAAAGTGAGGTCAACAGTAATTTACGTGCCAGAGTAGCTTCGGGCTTTCGTTTATTCAGTTGATGTATACGCAAAAATGTTTCTCACGTAGCTACAAACATTTTAACGCCATTGGGAATTGAAGCGAAAAATCTTTCCCAGCATATATGACAACAAAAGCCAAATGTATAGAAGGAAATTAAATGCAGAAAATGAAATGCGACTTCAGATCAATAGAGCTCGATTTCGATACTTTGTGTAAAAAAAGTGCAAGCACAACCTTGTCACTAACAAATAACTAAAGGTAGGTGGTCACTAACAAATAACCAAAGGTACCCCTAGAAAACTTTATAGTTTTAAGGATGTCGTCAGCCGATAAGTTCGAAGACCACTGGGAATTGAACTCCATTACCGGACTGAAATGCCTGCTCATTGCACCATCTCCTAGTGCAATGAGCAGGCTGACGGACGGTGCAATGAGCAGGTATTTCAGTCCGGTAATGGAGTTCAGTTCCCAGTGTTTGCACATTGAATTTTGCGAGGAATTACCCTCGAAAACCCCTGATCTAAATTAATTAAATATAATGAAAAAAAGAGTCAAACAGCATTGTTCTGAACAGCGCAGTTATAGTATTTAATGACTTATAACTCAGAAAATAACAATATTCCAGCTTTCAGATTTGAGGATTATTGCTAACCGCTTTGCAGTACGATGCGATTCCGAATGATTTTTTAAAAAAGTAAAAACAGGAAAGACAGTTATGTGACGCACAAAAAAAATTACGAAAGGTAAAAAAAAATGGTACTGGAAGATAATGGGCTTTTGAAATAGGAAGTGATAATCACGAAACGTTTTCGTGTGTTGAAAATTAAAACTTCGTGAGAATGTATTAAAGATTTACTATTGTTTAACGGATAAAAATACATGCATGCCTGACGTAAATCCTGTTGAAAGATGCTGACAACCAGACTGCGACGATTTACGAAACTACTCAGAACCACCACTTGGGTAACAGATGTTTTTAGAATAATTTTTTGGAGACTTTTGAGAATTTTCCACAAAGGCTTATGTAGAAGCGTTTCTTCAGTGGAGTTTTAGTTTGCGTAGAACGATCATAACATAAATTCGGATCTACACTGAGTAGCAAAAATGTTAGAGTCACTGTAATGATATATTCGTAGAGACTAGATGTTGGCATTTCCAAGTGTTTCCAAGTGTTTTTCCACTTTCGTGCAGATTCTCAAGAGTTAAAGTCACGGGACTGAACTGACCGTGGAAGCAATTTCAGTTGAAAATCATGGTCTTCAAACTAAGTTGAGAATTATCATATGCAGTGACAAAGCATCGTCTTACTGGAAGCGACCATTTGCATCACAAAATACCCCAGCTATAAACGAGTGTATATGCTCGGCAACGATGTTGAGATAAGTTGCAATGCTGATTATTTTCAGACATATCAAGGGACCTGTTCTACTCGCGAAAAATATTTCTTTACCACTGCCAGAAGTAATAGGAATGAAACCAACCTAAGCAAGGGGAGGCCTGCAAGGAGATGGCAGTGGTTTATCTAAATCCCAAGAATCTTTGAAATGGGAGGAAAGTTGGCTTCAAAGTTCAAACACATCAACGTTGAATATTTTGGAAACAGTAATTTTACCTTCCCAGCTTGAAATGTAGTCAGTAGGCAAGAGGAGGCTATGCTTTCATTCTGTTTGCCCCAGATTCTGATCCTGCCAAGTGCTTGTTGGAACAGGAATCAATATTCATCAGACCAAGCAATTTTTTCAATAGTCGGAAGTCAGTGTTTGGTGCTTCTGAAACCAGCAACCATGATTTCCTGTTTTTCTGGGATACCTTGAGCACCCTTAAGTATTAAAACCCATCCGTTGCAAAGTCAGTCATATTGGGTGTTCGGATATGCTTTGAGATGCGCCTGAATTCCATTGAGTATCAATGTCTCGTGTTAATTGCCCTTCTGTTTCTGCGGACGTTTCGTTCCAGCTGGCATGCACTTCTTACATTAACCAGAATTTTGCAACCAGATTTGCCATTATTGCCTGAATTGTTTTAGCTCAACTGCCATTCTGTAAATACTCGAGAAACTGTTGCATAAGCAAAACCTAGAAATGGCGTTGTAACCAAGTCTTCTTGTACCCAAGATCATGCCTAATTCAGAGTCATTCAGATCTTTCGTCTTATTTATTTTCATATTAACCACAGTAATAAAGTTGCTGTTCGAGATAAACGGGCCTTATGCAAGTTATTTTTGGCTCTTATATCACTGTATGTCATTGAAAGCTTGGTCCGTGTTGTTAAAAGCAATGTCTGTGAAATTTTGAGCACTCAGTGTAATTCTATACGCAACACGATGAGATTTAAAAAAAATTAAGAACTATTACAAAGCTTGGTTGATCAGAGGATTTACAAAGGTTGGTTTCTTGAGAACCAACCACTTGAATATTTTTAATATATTAGTGTCTCGAGGAATTACGACTGGTGAATTTTCCATTTGAACCATCCTTATAAAGGTAAATAAAATGTAAGATAATTTAAAAACGTACGTAATCGTTAGAAAATTTAATTTTCAGATCAGAGTTTAAACGGGTTTCCTACATGACAAAAAGGAACAATTCATCAAAGGTAAAAACTTTAATCGAAAACAAGGTTAAATTTGAGGAAGGTTGAAAAGTAATTCTTGAATTTCCAAGCATAATTATAATTTATTTGAAAATGTTGTTGCATGCATACGGTTTCGTATTTGATTGAACGCACTCAGAACCGATGATAACTTAATCAAATTTATTTTACCAAAAAGAACACTTTACAGTTTTAGAACTTTCCACAAAAATACAGCTTTTCTCAGTATCACAGAGCACAATCAGTAGTTACACTTCAAACTAGTAAGAACATTAAACTCAACGCAATGCAAAGTGCATGTAAAGAGCGAAGCTCGCGCGGAGATAATACTCCGAAGTCGACTCTGAATTAAACAACTGAGTAAAACTGACAGCTGATGCTCTCTCCGATCTTGTAAAGTTTTGCCCCGGCCGCCGAGAAATCTCTAGTACCTTCCTCTTCTCGAAATTACTAAAAGGCATATGAGGACTGGATGCACTTACATACAGAGATCAATTAACATTATTCAATTACAATACCAATTACAATCATACAGGGACCGGACCAAACTGTCATTAAGTGTAGCGACATTTTGCGATTTTTCGCCAAATTTGGCGTCAAAAATGAGTCGCCGAAATAATCACCAATAGGGCGATATCTCGCCAATTTAGTGAGATAGCCATTTACTCCACGTTAAATAAACTCGCCTTTGTATTCTTATTTTTCCCCAGAGCTTCATCTTTTTTAAGCATTTCATGTCGCATGATATAAAAAGTATTACAATTTCACAAATTATTTCATTAATGTTATTTACACATGGGCAAAATTCGTAACAATATGTTGCTGAAAAAACAAGTCTTATTTCCTGATTAAAGTTTTTTTTTTTTGGCATAAGTAGGTACTATTAGCTAAGTGTTATTATCGCGCGTGATTGCTACTTCCCAACTCACCTGCCGGAGATTGAAATGGATAATCTCAAAGAGATTTTCGTAATTTTTATCTATGTATTGCTCAGAAAGCAAGCCAGTTTCACTCTAAGATCTTCTACAAAGTCATTTAGTCAGATGATAATAATTTATCGTGCATTACTATAACATTAATTAATATGTGAGAATATGAACTAACCAACGGAAGATTTTTAATAAAAAAGACTTGTTTTGAAATGTTATAGTTGGCTTTAAGTACTTTTCTGTATGCAAAAGGGCAATTTTCTTAAGCTAAGATTTTTATTCATGCTCGGTTGGATTACAGAAACTACTTCATGAATGATGAAGACGCGATTTCATAAAACATTAGTTGGAAAATGTCATTTTGAACATGCATGGGATTCACCATCTGTTAACGTAGAGAACTTCCTAATGTAGGTTGCACTAAATACACTTAGTATGATTAGATGACTTGCATTAACAGTTGGGGAAAAATCATTTTCACAAAACTTGTTGTGTAATGTTGTATTGACGTACACAGTTGAAAGTACAATAAATTTAAATAACGTGTGAAACACTGAACTTGGATTAATTGCTGAATGATAGTGAATGTGCAGTGTAACAAAATCATCTGCTTGTATCTCTTTTTTTATGGTTTAGCTAACAGAAGGCAGTGGAGCACAGAGTTTTATTGGAGATTTAGTATTCGTAGTGTCTTTTAAGAAGGTATAAATCATTGACTATACATTCTGCAAGCAATAGCATTTTGCATAGTCTTTCTGCATCCTTGATCCTGCATAAACCGTAACCTCTAAATTTAAAGGAAAGTTTATATCGAATGCGTATTGCTTCTCATCACCCTAAAATAAATCAAATCCTCGTTAAGTGGGGAACTATTTGTATGTTCTGGTTAAAATGTTTTATAACACTATTTAAATTACAATATTGCGATATTGGGTGTGAATTTTTAAAATGCGATTTTTTTTATTTCATGAGTTATTTCAGTATCTCCTGCTTGTGTTGTTTATTTAAAAATAACATAAGATAAAATACATGGAATAATTTCTCAGTTTCAATTATAAAATATTTATGATACTATGTAATATGATCGTTAATATTCTGGCTCTTACAGCAAAGCTATATTAAATATCTTATTACACGTGCCCTGCTAAAAAAGAAAATCATATAGAATATGCTAATATGTTTTATCGTCCATTTCCAGAGTTAAACAGCTAAAGACTTGAAGTACTGAAACTGGTTTGAACATTTTGTTTTTCAGAAAATCCCTCCCCCCCCTTTTTTCTTGCTCATCTCCTCTGCTTTCTGCCATGCAACAAGTACAGCTCGTCTGCATCAAGCGTGCATAATCTGATTTTGCCGTTGGCCCTACTATAAGACCGGGCGTTGTTGTTAGAAACATTGACCTTTGCTTCATGCCATTTATGCCTAAGCATAAAGATTCTATGGGGGGGGGCTGCTGTAAAAGGGAACTGGACGGTTCAGGGAAGACTAGTTTTTCCGTCGGGAAAACCAGATGATATGGCGAATGACCTCCAACATACTGCAAAAATTTTATCTTCATGTAAAGACAGGCTACGTGAAAGATCAGTCAAGTACAGCTCGATTACTCGAAAATTCAAAAGGAATGTTTTCCACCAAAGAAAAGCATTAAAAGTTATTTCTGACTTAAAGATAAACAGAATTCCATTAACTTGAGAAATTCTATAAGCCTAACTTATTAGCAGAGAGGATGTCGTATTATTTTATTCACTTATTCTTCTTGATAAGCCGAAGTAAAATCTTGTCTTTAAGACTGAAAGTGAAGTCTCATCTCCTTTGGAGGAATTTTAAATTCAAAATTATTTGTACTGTAAGGTACTATCATATTTCCCTATGCGTAGTATCGTGGTGTAAGTAGTTATTACGTCTAGCTGCAGTTGGATGATCCGCAGTTCAAGTCCAGACCAGGGCATAACTAAATTTTCCTGGTTTCTTCTTCGAAATTATTAATAGTGGAGCGCTCGAACTAAACACATGGTGGCAGCTAATACGTCAGCACTGATCTGGCAAGAATCAATATGGATCAACATGGATCTGGCAGACGAGATCTCGTGCCTCTTTCCAGTCGTGCTAAAGGGCGAAGAGGAACAGAGTAAGAAATTATCGCATTCTGCAGTACAGGCTTTGTTGATGAAAATGGTTAGCACATACAGTTGGAAGACTTCGGTTTGAATTCTGATGAAGGCATAGCTCCGGAAGCTACAATTTCACGTTTCTAGCTTCGAGAAACCTAATCTATACAGTACTAAATTATTTATTCAGCGTCATATCTAACAGCATCTACGCTATCGCTTTTCTTTGAATTGTTACGAATTTTTTACTTAGATAGGTAATTTCAGTCGAATTATAAGTAGAATTGCTGTACTTTTTCTGCGTAATGTAGCGCGAGACAAATTTTAAGAAAAAGCTATGTCAGAAAAGTAAGAATACAGGGGCAAGGGCATTTAACATTGAGTAAATGGGGATGATGATAATTAGGCGAGATATCGTCAAGCTAACAACGGTTTTGGCAACTTATTGTGCCACCAATTTTGGCGAGAAATCGCAAAAAGCTGCCAAAGTTAGCGCGAGTTTGGTCCGGTCTCTGAATCACCGTAATATATATTGAAATCGAATAAATGTAATTGACCGCTATGTTAGCTGCAACCGCAATTCCACACTCTTATTGTTTCCAGTAATTTCGAGGAGCAGAAGGTACTAGAACTACATGGCGGCCGATTCAAAACTATAAAAGACTGGAGAGAGGTCATCTGAGTTCAATTTCTTAGATATTATTGTTGGGAGTTGTTATTTCCGCTTGACCTGAGATATCTGTGTTAGCTTTCTCTTTAGATGCGCTTTGTTTTAAGCTATGTTTAACGTTCTTAGTAGTTTGAAGTGTAACTACTATGTGATACTGTGAACACTTGTACGAATATTTCTGTAGAAAATTCCTGAGTTCTGAAATATTTCTTTTAATAAAAATAAATTTTTATTAACCTATTGTGGGACTTGTGCCTTCAATCTATTACGAAGTAGTACACAGGCAACAGTATTTAAAAATGTGCTTTAAAAGAAATTTGAATTTATTGACGTCACAGATGTCCTTGGAAAAGTTCTTCCAAAACAGATGAATCTTTACATTACATTACGGTGTCATTCATTCGTCTTCCACGCATCTATGCCTTTGCACGGAGGATAAGCTTTTTATTTCACCTTCGATGTGACATCATAAATAATCATTTGCAGTGTGCTGTTCGATGGTATATAAGATCTTTAATTTTTCTTTCAAATTATAACTGTGTCGCTTAA
>KK116198.1:96218-131296 GCA_000611955.2 Stegodyphus mimosarum
TAATAATTTATATTTATTTATTTTAGTTTTTATAGCATGTCTAATTTCTACAATTAAAAACAGATTTGTTTTATAATATATCCAAACTTTTATTTTTTAAACATTTAAAGTAACTAAGGAAAGATATTCGGTAAAGAATATTGGACTTGTTTTTAAACAATTTTTTAGTTGTTTACTTTAAATTAAAGAAAACTGAACTGCTTGGCTTTCATACACTCCCTACCCCGTATTTTAAAACGTTTGATAATTTCTTCTATAAATTCGAAGAGTGTTAGCAACATTTCGTTATGTTTGATTATTTCACTATTTATTTTCATATTTACTGTTGAAAATAAAAGGAAGTGTAGTTCAACTTCCATTTAACAATATCTCTTAATAATTTCCTCGATTTAAGAGATTATTTTCATTAGTTCGGCTCGAAATGCATGACAACTGGAAAATTACCCTGCATCAAAGGTTTTCTTAAGCATTATTTTTATTGTATGTATGCTTAAAATAAAAAAAGATAAAGATAAATAATTATTAAGGACAAATGACAACTTTAACATTTTAAAAATTATATAAGATGTTTACACATTATTAGAACGATTTCGATGAAGAATTAAAAAAAAAAAAAACTTGCTTTGGAATAAACAGTTCTAGCAACAGCTTATTATTTGAAATGAGAAATATCGTCTGCTACTTTTAAACTTATTCTTCTTTCAAAATGTCATATGTAAACAAGCTGTGGATTCAAAGATATGTTTTTGCGTTTCTGAAGAGAAATATTCCTATTCCATAATTCGAAAACGTTGTGAAATGCTTAAAATTTAGAAGTGAAACATACGCAACGTTATTAATCGGGAAGAGAAAACTCTCAGTAATTGCTTCCGCATGGAAAGAAGTCTCTAAGGGAAAAGGAATATCAGTGAAAGAAACATACTGTTTGTCATGATTCTAAAGCTAAATCGTTTGTGAAAAGATAAAATTCACCGACGCTGCAATCAACTGTAGAGTTTTTAAATGCATCTGTAGCAACAATAAATAAAATAATAAACCAAGAGTTACAACTTAAGAAAGATAAAAAGCATATTGTTCACTAGCTTTCGCCGAGGCATGTGGCTCAGTGCAGAATAATTTGTAGAATATTATATGGAAACTATTTAGCAGGAGATAAATGGAAATACACTGTAGTTTGCCTAAATGACTGTAACAAAACAAGGTCTGTTTATTATCGGAATCGAAGGGCAAAATGTAAAGACCTGGTTCTGTTAATGTAAAGAAAGTAAGTAGTTTATTATTGTCGCAGAATTCTCTTAGAATGGGAAATTAAAATAAGAAAAGTAAAAAATATGTTCACCTCAGAATAATATCAAGAAAAAATTTTACGTCTGATATTTAAAGAAAAAATTCAATTTCTTTGTCCTAGTGACTTTTAAAGAGTAAAACTTCATGAAGATAAAGCAAGAAGTCATGCTCGAAAAATAGTGTTGCATTTCTTAAAACTAATTAAGACTCATACAGGTATTACATATATGTCTTTTGAACATTTCCTGTGAAATCTCCTGACGTTTCACCTACGGACTGCCTTTCATCCCTTTAAAAAAGACCTTTTTAATCCAAACCCACCACTAGTGGCGGAAGTGGGAGAGGAAGAAGGTAGTGGAAGAGAAATGGAAATCAATATTCTTGGAAATTTTATGAAACTTTTATCATAAAAATCACAATACAGATTTATAGTCTAGAAAAAGGCTATCAGTTCAAACTTTTAGAAAAGTACTCTTTACATTTTAAACATAAATTAAAGATCCCAGAAATTGTTCTAAAAATGTGTAAACACTGTGCATATGGTATTTAAAATTGAATAAAGACGATTTATGGATAATACTCGTAGACCCATTGCTATCATTAAATGAAAAAATTGATTGTATTATCAGAGAAAAGAGTGGACACATGACATCTGCTTCTCCATTCGAATCATACGATTTCAAGTTACTACCACTTTCTAAAGAACTGTTGTGTTCTCTTTTTCACTTGCTGCCACATCATTTCCAAAGTTCGTAAGTTCCTGTTCGTAAGTTCCTTGTTAATTTTTGGAGCAGATCCAAATTATTTTCCTTCTGAAGCATGCAAAATATTTTGGGTTTATTAAATTCATTTATATATTCACATGTTTTTTCTTTTTTTTTAATACGGCAAAATACGCGAGAATTATCTGCATAAGAGGAGGAATGCTTCTAGGAAGAACTTTCTAAGGAAAATTGGTTCACGTTTTTATATTTACACTTTCCAAAAGAAAACGCGTATACTGGCAGCCCATTCTGCGGGAGTCAGAGCCCGGTTCGAACTACTAGTGTTCGTCTGACTTAGTCACTCGGCCACTGGTGGATATTACATGTGTGTGAATGTGCGTCAATAATCGCAGATTTTTTTTTCCTAGCAATAATTTGAAGAAAGTCTCGGTAGTTCGAATTTCTATCTACTTCGTTCCCTGCAATTATACTTTGTTGCAGTTCGACTGTAACTTCTGTTAATCGAAAACAAAACCTTCTTCTGTAATAAGTGGCGTATGTTAATTACGCACATTATTGTTGGTACTTTCCACTCAACTTTTATCAACGAATTTAGTTTGATCTAGATTCCTAATTTTAGAAAATGAATTGCGAGATTGCCTACTGTTTGCTATTATTACAAACACGCACATTTATCATTTGTTTTTAGTAACATTTGGACAGTGATGTAGGCCCAAGGGGGTATAGCATAAGAAGTTATAGCAAACTTGATATTGTACAAAGCGTTGCGAAAAAGCTCATAAACTATATATTGGGTTGGTAACTAAGTAATTGCGGATTTTTTTTTAGAAAATCAAAGACAATTTTTTCATGGAACTAAATAACTTTATTCTGTAATGTATTGCCCATTTTGATCAATGACCTTTGGCCATCTTTCAGGCAGCATCATAATCCCATGTTCATAAAACTTCTGGTTTTTATTAGCAAAAAACTGAATCAGGTACGATTTGACATCATCATCATTATTGAAATTTTTACCATTCAAGGAGTTTTGTAAAGATCGAAACAAAAAGTAATCAGGTGGTGCAAGGTCAGGACTATATAGTGGATGTGGCAAAACATCTCAACCAAGCTCCAATAATTTTTGCCGAGTGACCAAAGATGTGTGTGACCTTGCATTGTCATGATGGAATACAACACCTTTTCGATTTGTCAATTCGGGCCGCTTTTCTTCAACTGCATTGTTTAATTTCGTTAGTTGTTCAATGTAGACATCAGAATTGATCGTTCGGTTGGGTGGTAAGAGTTCAAAGTAGACAATTCCTTTGTAATCCCACCAAACTGATAACAAAACCTTCTTTTGATGAATATCAGCTTTTGATGTTGTTTGAGTTGGTTCACCTGGCCTGCTCCACGATCTTTTCCGCTTGATATTGTTGTAAACAACCCATTTTTCATCGCCAGTTATCAGTCGTTTTAAAAATGGATCATTTTCATTACGTTTCTTTAGCAAATCGCAGCTGTTAATGCGTTGCGTTAAATGCGTTTCTTTCAGTTCGTGAGGAACCCATGTATCGAGTTTTTGAACATAGCCAAGTTGTTTTAAGTGATTTTCAATGCATGTATGTGATACATGAAGCTTCTCTGCAATCTCACGTGTTGTACTGTGACGATCCGAATCGATTATTGCTTTGATTAGGTCGTCATCAACTTCAACTGGACGACCAGAGCGTTTTTCATCTTTGAGTGAAAAATCACCAGAACGAAATTTGGCAAACCAATTTTGACACTGCCGTTCTTTTAAGGCTTCGTCACCATAAACAGCACATAACTTTTTATGAGCTTGCGATGCGTTTTTCCCTTTGCGGAAATAAAATAGCAAAATATGACGAAAATGTTCCTTTTGATTTTCCATTTTTCAACGAACGCCAAACGAAAACTACGCAACCGATCAAAAACCTTTTTTTACTGATTCACAGCTGAATTGCCAACTATCAAATAACAAAATGTGTTTTACATTTGTACTACGTTTGCAAACCTAAAAATTCAACTGAAGCCATCTATGAGTGAAATCTGCAATTAATTAGTTGCCAACTCAATATTTATATATACTAAATTCTGACTCGTAAATTCACATTTTCAATTTTTTTAAAATAAATGAAAAAAGGTAAATAGTTTTAAACTACGATAATTTTGGTCGCCCTGGTTTATTTTAGTTAAAATTTACAAAATTATTTTTTTTTCACGTGCCCGTTAGCCAGAAAGTTTCAATTAGTAAATGATGCCTTATCAAACGAAAAGAAAATTTTTTTTTAAAATTAAAAAGGCCCGTTTCTGTAATATGTGGCTTCGAAGAAATTTTGTGAATTACATGATTTCGCTGAAATAAAGGATCTGTAAATTATATTTCGCTTATGAAAAAAAAACGACGAGAAATGTTAATTTTAGGAAGTATAAAAAATTTAGCTACGTCTAAATAATAATAACAATAATTCGAATTTTAACATTTCCGCAGATGAGAAATTGAAACCTAAAAGCTATTCTTTAAACTTGCACTTTAAAAATTTATTTATGTAGCAAATGATGAAACAAAATTATAGTATAAATATATTAACAACTGCTAGACGAGAAGACATCACCTTTTATTAAAAAAGGGCTTCTACAAGTTCAGTGCATTATTAGCTTTTATATTGTATTTTATTTCTTTGCAAAACATTACTGTTTAACGTTAGATTTAATAAAAAAAAAAAAACTATCTGAATGTATTTTGACAGAAAATGAGTTGTTGCAAAAAAAATATTTTGGAAGAGTTCTACTAGTTTGTGTTGTTGTGAGCGTTTTTTCCAAGAACAAAAACTGGTACCTTCAGAAAGAAGAACTGTATTTTAATTGCTTTGCGATTAACATAAAAGAGCTGCTGTTATCAATTAGCATCATTATATAGAATTTAACACCAAATTATTGTTGAGGCTAATTTGAGCATGAAATTATTTCACCTGTTAAAGCAGAACTTAGAAGAGCCCCTGTGTTAAAGCACTTGTGGAAATTGCGATCTCGGGGTGGAAGGAAGAAAAAGAAATTTTATGAAAAGTGCTTTGTTGTTGCATAACCTGTTAAAAGTATTTTTTATTGCGTGTTACTTATAAACACACTGTAAGGTATTTAGCCCGCATTCTTAACATGCCTTCGTGGTGTAACGTTGAACACATTCAGCGTATTCGAGAGGTCCGCGGTTCGAAACCCGGCAAGAGCATTGCTCATTTCTTCATGGCTCCTGCTTCAGCAAATACCTAATGTCTCTACAGTGGTGCCCGAACTAAAAAAGATGGTGGATGATGATTCTCCACCACCAGGATTTGGCGACTGAGTCCCCTAATCCCCAGTCGCCCTTTAGAAAAGGGAGTATATAAGGTATTTCTCCAGCCTTCTCAGCATGTCTTCGTGGTGTAACGGTCGGCACACTCGGTGCGTATTCGAGAGGTCCGAGGTTCGAATCCCGGCGAAGGCATTGCTCATTTTTCATGTTTCCGGCTTCAAAAAAGCTCATATCTCTACAGTATGATTATATTAAACAGATTGCATTTAAAATTACATTACAAGAATGTTTAGATTACGCGAATTAAATTTCAGATGCATAAAAGATTAATATTTGTATGCTGGGTTAAGATTTCATGGCACGCCAGGAACAATTAGGCCAAAGAGATCAGATGACGGATCACTTTTCAGAGCTACAGGAAGAAAAGATTATATTAGAAAAGGTGTTGCTTTGCTATTTTTAGAATGAAGAGGGGAGCAAGAGGAGTTAAAGGCCATTTATGATTTGAAAAACTAGATATTTTATATTTTACATATTCTCCCCTTCTTCAAGAAGAAAAAGGCCTGGCGAGAGAAAAGCCTTTTTACATCCTGCCGACTGGTTATAATAAAAAAGACTTCAGCAATATTGATGGCGTAGAATGTTGATTCATACTGAAAAGCAAACTTGGCATACGAGGAAGATTAAATATTCATCTTTATGTCAATTGCCATTTGCGGCCATAATTCACTTGGTGCTCTGATCGTGCCTATTCAAGAATAATGACATTTCTTATGTTGTTGCGATAAGAACAGAGCAGCGAGAGAGCGTCTTAATGGGAACAGAGATAGAAGCAAAAGTGCGCTTTTATCCAGTATGGCAGCTTATTGAAAAAAACTTCGGTTTAAGTTCGAATTAGCTACTTCATCTGCGTTATACAAGCCATTTGATATGGACTGATTTAGAAATGACGCAGTTCAGAAAAAATTATTGTGATTTTTAGAACAGAGAGGGGAAACTAAAGAGCTATTACTACTTTAAATTATAATTGTGATTTAAGTATATTTTATTTTACATATATATATATACAAGCATGCGAAATGATCTTCAAGTACACACATTCATTGACAGATTATGTTAAATAAAATTTGTACTGTACCAAAAAGTTTCCCCGGAAATGAATAATTTACCAAAAACGGAGCAAAAGCGACTTCTGTAACTCTAAAATATATTTTTGCAGTACACAACTTGCTTCAGTCAATTTTGACTCCAATGATGGAAGCATCCCTTCCCTTAAACAAATAGCCCTCGAGCGCGTTGCCATAATTAAATACCCAAACCAAACCAAGCCCTTTAGCTTCAGACAGTGATGATGATCGCATGCTTAAACTCAACCAGAACCACATACCACGAAAACTCGCGGAAGCCGATGATGCCCTAATACAGCTATACGATTATGACCCATGTTTTATGACATTAATAGTCCAATAGTTTCTATGACTAAATCTAGAACGATATTTCAAGTAGTATCAACGAGCGAAAAAAATTATCTGAACATGTACACTGAGAAAAATAAATAAAAAAATCTGGAAGGTTTCAGATTTTGAATTACGTCCAAAGGGGCGTTTTTTAAACATTTTTTGTATTACCTTTATTTATTAAATATCATGTTCTTCGCACTTAATGATGGCTTCCAGATGCCCATATTCGGTGGAAACGTCCAATATTCAAAATTTGATGGCTCTAGGTACGGTTGTTTTATCACAATGCGAGAAACATACATACATTTATGCAGATTCCTCATTATTTAATTTTTTAAATATAATACAGGGCGATAATATTTGGTGGCAACAATATGAAAAGTGAAACAACGCTTCTAGTGAATCAACGCAAAATGCCAAAACGAAATTAATAGTCCTTCTGTGCAAATTCCTCCTTTGGACTAAAAGAAAATGGGACAGTTCTATATCTTCTGTTCTACTGGGCGGATTTACGAAATTCAACTTGCGATTTTTCACGTTTCGAAAGCGCGACTTAGGATATGTATTAGATTTATATATAGCATGTTTTAATGTAGGTATTCTGACACAAAATCGGACTTTTTCTGACATGACATGCCAATTTGTTTCCATATTTCGATTCTACGACTCGAATTATGCCAAACTGTCAAGTTTTGTAAAAATCCCACGAACAGTTTCTAAAAAATTAGCTCTCAAAATTTTAGCTCCTCATTGTTATTTGAATTTGATATATATTTATTAATATCTCTTTTTTTTATTAAACTTACTTGATTCGTTTTTCAAGAATTCGAAATTTAGGCGTAATCCAAATACAATTCGCACATTTTTTATTATTTATTTTAAAAATTTGTATTTTTAAATATTTTTTTACAAATTTTTCGAAAAACATTTTGTAGTATAAACTATTAAATTTTTAACATCATCTTAAAGTGGATGTATTTCTATGTTATGTTATGTAGAAGTGAAGAGGTCACCTAATATTTATCCTAGGTAAGTAAGTATTTGCTCAACACACTAACTAGAAAGCCAACAACATTCCAGCAACATTCCTGAGTCGTGATGAAATTCTGACTCCAGCCAACTGATGTATTTCTAAGCATATCTGCAAAAAATTAGAGTTTTTAATTCAAAATTTCCTAAGATATACATGAATTTAGATTTTGGTGAGTTTCGAAATTTGGCGTATTTAATATAAGCGATAATAACGAAAATGTGGTTTGCACACTTTGTTAAAATTATTTGAAACAATGAATGATGGACCTTTTTTACTCCCGTGCATCAATGAAAAAAAAAAAAAAAAAAAGGGAAAATAGGTTGCTATAAATTAAGAAGTTCGCTAAGTGAATTATTCTTGGTGCAAACTGAAAAAAATGCGCCAACAATTCATAAATTTCTCACCAAAAATTACAAAATTTAATATTTAGGCATAATTAGAGTGGTAGAATCGAAAAATAGAAAAAAAAAATGATACTTTATTTCAGAAAAAGTCCGATTTTGTGTCAATAAAACCTATGCTAGAATAATGCTATATATAAATCTAATATATATCCTAAGTCGCGCTTTCGAGACATGAAAAACGCAGTTTGAATTTTGTCAATCGGCCCAGTTAGAACGGGAGATATAGAACTGTCTCTGCAAGCATACTTGCACCGCTTATGCTTCCCTGCCTGAAATGACGTCGCATCTTTTTATCTGTGCATATAAGAATTTATCGTAATTGCTATGATTAAAGAGTATATTGTCTACAAGGAATTATTGTAATGTGCCAGCAAATCTGCAAATAAGAATGTTAATTGGCTGAATTTAGTTTGGTATCAACTCTTTCCTCCCACCTTACCACTCAGCCATCTACGAAGTATCAAGAGCTGTTAAAAGTTCCAATGTTATTGGAATCATTATATATTTTTAAACATGACATAATTTTCCATACATTAAATATGATGGTGGGAATTTTGCTACAGAATGAGGAGTATTATTATATTCTTTAGTAACTTGGGGTAATAATTTTGTCCATGCTATATTACCTTGGTAAGAATTTATTTTACTTTTTAATCTAGTTATAATTGTTTGATTAACGCGTTTAACTTTACCATTAGTTTGGGGTCTATTTGCAGCAGTTAATAATTGTTTTACATTATTATTCCTTACTTCAAAATCAAGAATTATATCATCAATAGAAGAAACTAAAAAAGTTGCTCAAAAAAGGCCTGATGATTATCATAATGTAAATAAAGAGAGATATGATACTCATTATAAACCCAGTAATTTTAAAGCAGGTGATTTAGTAATGTATGAAGAATTTCAATATCCTAATACTCGTAAACTTTCTCCTCCTTTTTCAGGCACTTACAAAATTTTAAGATAATATTCTGAGGTTACTTTTGAAACTGATAAACCTAATCCTCTTGTAAGGTTTTAGTTAAACTAACAAAGTTTTATTTTAATTTGCCTTTTTCTATCTGTTCTTATTTCAACTTCCCGTTAAAATAAGCGCGCGTTTCAGTTTTATGCTAATTTGAAGTGGAGCAAAGTTTCTATTTAAACGCTTGGTAGGAACCTCTCAGTGTGAGAGAGCTTTTAGTCTCAGACCACTGCTACTCTGTTCAACGTTCGCCTAACTAGCTAGTATTTAAATTCGAATCCTTAGCGCTGTTACGCTATTACTTATTGAAGTAATTCTAAGTGCGTTAGTATTAGTTAAATCTTGCTACGCACCGTTTAGCATAGAGGCCAACCTCACGTTCATAGCTCTGTGAGCAACGACGACTTAATTTCTATTTAATTTTAGTTTAAATAATCTGATTGTTCAGTTTAGACCCAAGTGCGGTCATTATTTTCTGTATCCCTCCCGAATTGGGAAGTGGCTGTATATAATTGTGGTTTAATAAAAGAGGATTTTACATCCTTCTTTAGTGCAGTTCTTCTACCACTTAACCACAGTTTTCTACCACAAAACATAGCTGCATTCAGCTCCCTGTTCAAGATCAGTATTTAAAGTTTGCACGAATATGTTCACCAAGAATATGCACCGAACACTCAGTCCTGACACTCTAACCAAAAAGAAATCAGAAATTGTTCATTCTACAAGACTCAGACCTTTTAATCCAGCAAGAGAATTTAAATTCCCTTCCTCTTAGAAATAATAGAATTCCGGTTTCTGTCCAAAATTAATTTATTTTTAACTTTCCAAATTTTATATTAAAAATTTTTCCCATCTGATTTAGACTACAAACCCTAACTATGGCAAATTATTTTTACCGATCTTGACCTTTCCGAGTTTGGCTCCTTTCCTATTCTGCCCTTCCTTCTTCCCAGAGTTTTTCCGTTCAAAATTTATTGTATACGTCCTTTATAGCCCAGAAGATGAGGGGAGGAAGAACTACCAACACATTTTGAAAATCTGGATTTTATACCAGATTTTCATTCAAAGACGAATATTTTTATTTCTTTTTTCCGACACTAGGTTTTACACTATGTGTATTACTCCTTGCAACTTCTCTTTAGGAATGATACAAGAAGTGATAGCACACGCCCGCTGTTCGCCTAGGTATACTCTTAACAGCCCCCTAAAAATGTTTTCTTCATTTTTGTTAGGAGATTCAACTATGGCCATGAGACTGACTTGGGTTTTTTGCCCTATAACCAGTTACCTTATTTAAGGAACGGAGATTTTTTTGACCTATTATACTTAAGCATCCCCCAACCGCCAGCAAGTTAGTACGCTGATTTCGTTGGAGAGGAAATGTCAAATTAATCGTCAGAGTGTTAGTGTATTATGTAGTATTGTATCATATTGTATTTTAATATTGAATTTTTGTTGTATGAAGTATACTTAATACAATACACATATATGTGTACATCCAATAAGAATTTATTTAATTAACTGTAGAATTGGAAATTGAATATTATACTTTCACTGAATATAAAAGTTCATTTCCTTCAATACGAGTTTAACTAAATATGAAAATTATATTTTACTAAATAAGAAAGCTATATTTTTACAAAACATGAAAGTTACATTTTAGTGAATATGAAAATAACTTGAAAATTATGTTTTAGTGAATATGAAAGTATATGAAGGTTCATAGTTCAATATGTAGTATAATGGAAATGTGTTCATCAACGAAAATTTGACAGATTTTAGTGAACATTTTCCTTGAAAGACTTTAGGTGAATTTACCGGGTGGAAAGTTAACAGATTTTACAAATATTTCATTCAGCATTCAAAAAGACACTGGACGATTTTTTTCAAAAAGAACTAAAAGACTTCTAAAACTATATTTATCTTTATTTATTAGTTAGTTTATTTAGAAATTATATTGTTATTGCAATAATTGTAAATTAAGGAGAAAGGTCATGAATAATGACGGGGCATAGGCAAACCCAACGGCTATGTCCTTGATGCTTCTCATGTCCTAAACTCTCTTTTGCTTCGCTAATCCTTTTCTGCCACTCTGCTCTCCCGACCTTTCTTTTGAAGGGGTGGGGATACGTAAAATATAAGAAAATACGATAGCTTCTTTAAATACTAATTGGCGATCTCAAAATTAACATTCTAAATTTGGTCATCTCCCCCTGAATTCATCTGTTCTCTCGAATTGCAGACGTTACGTAACGCTGTTTGAAAAGTGCAAACCAAAACTAATACTAACCAATTATAGCTTGCCTATAGAATCGCACCTACTCTGGTATAAATACTCTGGCGAACTAATTACGTCATCCATCTTCTGCTAGCTACCACCTTGCTAATATCCTCTCGCTTTGCTTCTCCCGTCTAAAGTACCTGGGCTTAATTTTAAGAATCCTTATGTACGAGTATTATGTACATTTATGTACGCTTAATTTCAAGAATCATTATGTACGAGTAAATACCAGTTTATCATCTTTCATTATGATTGAATCATAGAAATATATCGGATTTCATTATGATTGGATAAACATCTGTGGAGATGATTTTATATGTCTGAAAATAAAGACTGGAAATTCTTCAAATTCATGTTTTCTTACCTTCATCTGTAAGCCTTCTCTCTCAGCTACAACGACTGAAAGCTGATTCCTCCTTTATGCTCATCGAAATCACCATATATATATATATGTGTGTGTATGTGTGAAAACAATATATATATATATATATTGCACTCCGAATAATAAACATGTTTTCTCACCCCGTTCGTGTCCTTTCTTTCTTGACTTTTGTGTCATCACTACCGCGCCAGAAAGGAGTTTCCGATCATGCATTCCTATGTGATATCCCATCGTCTAGGTGTACTTGTATATCTCCTGAAAGTTTGTCACCGCTGTACTGATACACCCTGTATATATTGTGATCACATTTTATTTATTTCATAGTTAATTCGTACTGCTTACATTTTTATTATATTTATGTTTAAATTGCCGTTTATACTTGAATCTAAACAAAATAATTATATATAATTAACTAGTTTTTGTAAATATTCTATTTTAATTATACATATAGTAAAATTTTGAAATTTTAAGTACCACTGAAGTAGTTTCCACCGCCGATCTTCCACTAGAATACAAAAGGCTTCACCTGTAACCATTTTTTCAGAGACTTTCTAAACATAGTTCGCTATAGAATTATATACTCACCAGATTGGTGAAACAATTTCAGCTGACTGGTTATGCACTGGAAAAAAGCAAGATACAGGAATTTGTCAATAATGAAAAATCTTTCGCACGATTTATATACAAACCCACAACAACTCAATTTACTGTGCCAATAGACAACTTAACATGTCACAACAGTGTGGCGTGAATTACACAAACCTTTGCAGTTCAAATTTTCTAGGTGAAGAAACTAAAACTGTTAGCAATCAAAACGGAAAGCAATGCGCAGATTTAAAGTAGGGATGGATGTGGAAGGTTTCACGAACAGTTCTATTCATTCATTAAAGCACAAACCACTAATACAGTACAGTGAAAATTTGAGAAATCTGGGGGCGTAGCAGAACCTCTTGCCACAATGGAACATGATCGTGATTCTCTGAACGTAAGCAATATAACCACTCGCAATTATACTATGTTGGTTGTTCGTTCACTACCGAGTCCACTCCTGAGTAGAATGGTGCATCACCGGAGTACCTAGGTGCAATGACATTACTTCCATCGAAAAATAAATTATTTCGATTATATCAACATAAAATACAATATTAAAAGTTCTAATGTTTGCACAAAAGTCCATAGTAGAGAAAATTTTCCAAAAGTCACAAGTCCATGAGGTAATCTCGTATATTGAGCAGAAGGCAAAAATATCGAGTTGGCGACACATGATGAACATGAGAAAAATACACGAGCACAGGCAGTTTCGAAAATAAAGGGCACATAATATATAATTTTAATATAATAAACACAAAATAACATGTCATAAACTGACAGCCCAATGTAGTCAAAGTTCCAGCACAAAATTTAAAATATATACATGCCGAAATATGGTTCAAAAGGAGTCGAAAATACAAAAAAGTCTACTTTCCATTCACACTAGATAATTTCCACTCAAAATCTCTTCTAATATGTTAAAGACACAAATTTTGTCTGTGGGACTGTAAGGCCAATTAGTGTCCACCTATTCGACATCTTAGCAAGTAGCTTGGAGGAAAAAGTACCCTATTTCATTTTGCGACAACACAGTACATTTAAATCATGTACACTTATGTTGTGAATTGAACGCCCATGCAATATGAATAATATGCCACTAACGTTCTAGTTGGTCATATCCGATATAACGCCTTACAATTTTTTCCTTTCGGGTTTTTAAAGACAGGTATTCGTACCTCCACTTTCACAGGATTTAAAGTAACTGACAAGCGATGTGGTAATTTAAGATCAGGTTATGCTGGCTCGCATGTGTAAGGAATTATACTATCATGTATAATGTGAAAATAACTGATTGTCTAACTCAGCTAGATATATCAGACGAACTAAAGCTATTAATTTCTATTTAAAATATACCTTGAAATGTGGAAAGAAAGGGTATTATTTTTCGCGCCGGTAATTTTTCTTTCTTGGTCCTCAAATCTTTACGGTATGCGCATCGTTTGGCAAAGGGCAAGGAAATTTTACTTTGGTCTAATTTTGTAGTATGTCGCTTTTACGAGGAAAACACGGTTCTTCATTTTTAATTTTCAAAAATAAAAGATTCCCGGACCAAAAAGGACCATGCATTTTTAAACAAAATGGTATGACTTTTGCAAAGCAATGCTGTGGATGAAGCCTAATCAAGACTTCGGAAAAATACTTTAAAGTTTTAAGTCGAATGCTCATATTAAGAAATAAGATTAATGTGTATGAGGAATAAATAAAATAAAAATATTTTTATAATCAAATTTTCTGTAAATCATTTTCAAGTCACCGCAAACTTTAGTAAAATATATTCTAAAAATTTGTATGAAAATTAAAACAGAAATGTATGAAAATTAAAAACATAATACAGTTAGTTGGCTTTCTGGTATTATCTTCCTGCTACTGCTCTTTTGGTTTACGTCAATTGTGTTGCAGACTTTTATGAAACTATTAATCTTAGAATAAATATGCAGCCTTTATAATAAAAAATATTTATTTCAATTTATTTTCTAATAAAAATACACATACAATCTGTTGCAATATGTGCATCTTCACTACAATAATTAGAGGAAAAAAAAATGAGTATTTTTATTTTGATATAGCAATACAAATGTAACTTTCTAAGTTTACGCAGATGTAATCCTGCAAATCTTACATACCAAATACTTACAAAATGTATTTTAGAAGCAATGGATAATTTACTATGACTCACACTTTGGGGAAAACCATTTTCAAAATCAATAACTTTTCTTGGAAGACATCAATGCAGAATGATTTCGATTTATGTGTAGCCTCATATTAGTTTTTTGCACAAAACCTTTATCACAAACTGGACATTTAAATGGCTTCTCACCAGAATGAAGCAATTTATGATTTATTAACACCTGTTTTTGTGTAAATCTCTCACCACACTCATCACAGGCATAAGGACGCTCCCCAGTATGACTTCTTAAGTGAGTTCGCAACCCACCTCTTTGGTTGAAAGTTTTCAGACACAATGGGCAAATGTTGGATCCGCTTACTGAATGAGTCATCAGATGATCTCCCAAACAGCGAACACTTTGAAAACTTACATGACATAATACACATACATATTCTCTTGCTGAGTTCATAGGAGTTTCTTCTATAACAGCAAAACATGTTTTCTGGAAAACTAAGGCAAATTATGTTTAAAACCAACATAAAATTATTTGCACAACATGCAAAACTTTTAAAAATCAGTCTGAAAGAACGCATTTATTAAAACCTAATTATTAAAGTCAAAACACGAAAAGTTAAAGATAGTAAATATTAGAGATAAAAAATGGAATACCAAATTAAAACCTTCAGCACTGCTTCTTCTGAAGATTTTAATCACATACTTTTCATTTATTTACTTCTAAGCAGTGAATAAATCACACATCATTTGGGTAAAGAAATTAAGAAAAAAGAAGTTTGATAGGAAACAAACACTTCATTTATTGACAGAAAATGAATGCAAAGACACAACATAACATCAAGAATTAACCTCTTTGTGCAGACAGGTGGAAAATATGGAATAGAATTTGAATAAAAGCATATTGGTATAAACAAAATTCCTCAACTCTCTTTTCCCTTCTTTCAAAATAAAACAATACTCTATGATTTAAATGGAAGTTTCCCAAAATTCAAAGAATCATTTTTTTGGCCCCCCACCCTAAAATTTTTCGAATTACGTATTTTATCCTTCACTTTTTAGTGAAATCCAGGTCCAAATACATTTTTTTTGTCTAGTAAGACTTAGGTCAGAAAAGGATTTAGTACAGAAATTGTTACTGTTGGGATTTACAGATATACCAGCTGAAATATGATTTTAGTGTTACTATTCTTAAGTAATAACATAAACAAAGGAAATATGTTTAATTTAAATGCTGTTTCTCAATTTAAAATTTATCAAAATAATTCACTGCTCAAGTCTTTTTTATTAATTATTTAACTCAAAAATACATTTTCTTTCAAACCTTGGTAAAATGCAAAATAAGAATACAAACACGGAGGGAAAAAATATTTTATTGAAAAATCTGGCACATTAAAAATACAAATTCTTTGTGTTTCTCGATATGATTTCAGAACCTTGTATAAAACCGAACACATTTTCCCTTCATTTCCAGCACTTTGAGAAATCCTTCTTTTATTTGTTAAAAAGAAATTTGTTATATGCAAGAAATGTTTTTTCTACAGATTAAATATTATAATTAAGTACAAAAATGCAAGAAAAATAAATGTACACAGAAATTTTGTTTATTCAGAAATGTATTTAGTTGATTCAAACAAAAGTTTCACAAATTAGAAATACTGAATATTTCAAAAAATAAAATATTTAGAATATGAAATCACATTTACTTACATATTCTACTTATATATATAGTGTCTCAAAACAACCGCATAAACTCTGCACAGCTAGATTCCTCGTTCGGAGTACATAAAAACTGCCCGAAGAAGCGTTCCTGTACGATCCATAGTTTACGAGAAAAATACTAAAAACAAAGTATGACGTCACTGCCGGTGCAAGAAAAAAACACTTTATTGGACATATCAACAACAGTATTGGCATATCTTTCCAGACGATAATGTTTCGCCAGATCTTACACAGTTGGAATTTTTCCTATGGGGCCATCCCAAGGAACTGGGTATCGAGACCTAGTGACAACACCAATGGACTTATTTGCTCGTCTGCATGCTGCCTGTACTTCGGTGGACCACGCAATGCTGCAATATGTGATGACAGCCATCCACGGCATGCTCAAGCCTGCCTCGACATGCAGGGCGGACACTTTGAACATCTGCTTTAAATTGTGCATATACTGCTGTCGATATGTTCAATAAAGTGTTTTTTCTTCCACCGGCAGTGACGTCATACTTTGTTTTTCGTATTTTTTTCGTAAACTGTGGATCGTACAGGAACGCTTCTTTGGGCAGTTTTTATGCACTCCCAACGAGGAATCTAGCTGCACAGAGTTTATGCGGTCGTTTTGGGACACCCTGTATATATGTGAGCTAATACTAAAAAAAAATAAATCTACATGCACAGATTGCACCGACATTTTCAGTGAAATTTACTTTCAAGAAATAAGAAGACAATGTTAAAATAAAATTAACTATAATTTACATTATATGTTTAAGCATTTGTAATGCTTTCACCACTATTTGATCTTTATAACTACACTCTAAAGTAAAAAAATATATATGTCTAACATTATGCAGCATTTTATTCTCTCCATGAGTCCTGCAAAACAAAAGTCATGTTCCTACTTATGTAGGCCTAATCCCCATGCCCAATCCCCAATCTATTGGCCTAATCCCCATGCTAGTCCATGGAGGTTAAAAATAAAAGGAGGTGCCATCTGCGTGCTATGCCTGACAAGCTTTGATCTCCAGAGTGGGTGTGTTTTGTTTACATTCAGAGCATGCTGACAGCAGTTTGGTGGTGCTTCCTTCCAAAACAATTTCACACAAATCAAAAGCGGGGACACTTCCATATAAAAGAAACATTCATTGTTGGATGGGTAATAGCAATTTGCGTAGTTTAGTGGCATTTATGCAAAAATCACAGTTATTTTTCGATAACTTGCAACTGTGATTTCGATTATGAATTTGTTTTATAAAATTCTAAGCTACTGAATGACAAAAATATAGATTTTAGCAAAATGTTTATGTTATGTGTAAAGAATGATAAGTACCTTAAAAGCTACCTTTAAAATGACAAATTATCAGAAAATTATAACTCACTTTAAAGCTGAATTTCCTTACAATTAACTGCATAAGCATAAAAATTTGTATACTTCTTTCGATGCCCTTGATAGTGTATTTGCTACTTTTCTTTTATGTTCCAAATACCAAAAGGTTTTAAATAAAATATATTTTTCCTCATCCACACATACTGTAACACGCACTTCTAAAAATGTTTAGGAGAAAGACATAACAGGTTCTTATTTTAAACTCATCCTTTTATTTTTATACAATTGAAAAATAATCACTTTGTTTATTTATCTTAACTGAAAAATGAAAGTTACCTTTAAATTTTGTAATCGTCCTTAAAAATTAATAATAAATATATAGATAGTTATGTAATAAGTTTACTTTTCCTTCATATGTAACCATATATTTGTGCAACATTGCATACAGAAACATTTGCCAATTCGGCAGAAATGCCATGTGCGGTCAAGGTGATGTGATCATGTGAACATGCCACATCATCATGAGAGCTTATTAGGGATTTGAAAATAGGGTGATGTCAATGTTATTAACTAGTATTAATCCATTTTGCATATTGTCACATTTTAGATTATCTTGCAATATGCAAATTTCAGGTATTTGTGAATTTAGATGAATTAGTTGTTTAACCTGCTTCAAAAAATGAAGCACTGCAGGGGTGCAAAGTACGGTAATCAAGACTGCGATATATCAAAAGTTTCAAACTTTTGACTTAAAACACGTTAACACACTTAAATGCAGCTTCTGACTTGATGTCAAAATGTAAATATAAAATTATGGGTGTTGAAATATTTGTAATTAGGCACATAGGTTAAGTTTCTTAAATAAGGTAAAGCATGCAAGGGCTATCTGCCTAAGAAGAAAGATGCCTTTGTGGAGGAATTTTGAAAGAAAACTGACATTTAAGTGCATATTAAAAATAATGCAAGTAATTTTCATTCAATTTATATTTATACATATTTCTTACGTAAAAAAATTCTGATATATGCTAAATTATTGTAAATTACTTCACTTGCAAAATATACTGAATGCACCAAAATTACAGATTTGCACATGCCGAAAATGAAAATATTAAATGCATATGGATATTTAAGCATGTATTCGCCTTTAACAAAATACATGAATATTTATTAAATTATTTACAAATGTATTTGGAAAGGAAGAATTTATTCATTCACGAACTCCTTTGAATGTTACTGTGAAGAAATCTAGTTATTAAATATATCTAAATTTATAATGATTATAAATATCATATAAATATATAATAACCTTAACATTTAATTATACACATAAACTGAAATTCTGTTGACAAATATATTTACAAAACTATTTAAGTAAGAACTGTTCATAACAGAAAACAATCTATTAAAAAGTGTTGTAAACCACTCCTGTGTATATATTTGTTTGAGATATGTATTTAAGAAAGCAGTAAAGCAGAATTTTTAAAATGTGTACAGTTGAAATTAAGGGTGAAAAAAAAACTGATAAGTATTGAAAGAATTATTTCCTTACATTTTATATAACACAGTTTTAAAAAAATATATAAAAATAAATGCCTTTCAGCAATACTTATAGAAAATTAAGTACATGGAAATTAACAGCAATATTTAACATATTTCACTATTAAAATAAAACAAGCTCTAGTTTGAAATGAACCAAACAGAGCATCAATTATAAACTCTCATTTCTAATTCAAAAGAGCCTCAGAAGCTAAAAATCATCTGATTTTTGAGAAAGTACTTCAGAAAGAAGCTCTGTAAATAGAAAAGAAACAATGTGCAATTTCAATATTACTAATGTAATAAACTTTGATTTTAATTTTTGTAATCATTAACCGACTAAAATAAAATTACCTTAAAATTTCTTTCTGATGTAATTCATGAAAACTTGTGAAAATATTTCATTCAAGTTAAAATTGTTCTGAGCAAACTACAAGGAAAAGTATAGCACCTAATTCCAGTCAGAATGAAATGTTGTTTAAAAATGTATTCTTTCACATATTTAGGACTTTGAAATATTGTAAGAAAAGAAAATATACACATTTATACATGTTTTTACTATGTAATTATAAAATGTTTACCTCTGGTCATATCAAAACTTATTGATCTGAATGGCAAGCCACTGAACGTTTTGATTTCCAAGAGAGGTGTGCCACTGCTTCAAGGCAGTGATGGAAAAGGTTTAGGCCTCTGTTTTTATTTCTTACCTTCATGAGCTAGTTGCTCACTCTGTTCATACGTTGAGAAGATTAGCTGCTTTCACAGCAGTAGAACCACTGTTTCTACAATGGTCTGTTTAGGGATTTGCAATGGTACTCAAATCTGACTTCAACTGCATGGTCGTTAGATGACTTTTACATAATCTCCGGTGTCAGAGCATTCAGTGCTGTTTTGCTTTATAATGCTAGGTGAAGAACTGTAACACTAGTTTACTGCAGCATTTTATCATAAAGAAAAGAAATATTAATTACAAAATTGTCATTTTTAGTTCTTGCTAACAATCACAGCTTGATATCTGACAAAAAATGCTATTCTCAATCCCAGTATGACCGACTGTTTGCTAAATTTACATATTGATAAGTGAAGCATTATTGCATACAATCACTGCTTGTATCAGTCTTATTTGCTGCAAATGGCAATTTGATTTAAAAGAAAGAAATTCAATACTTATTCAGTATTTTAGTTCATGGTCTATCAGATGAAATGATCAAAATCTAATAATAAAATTCTTTTACTATATTCCAGAATGAAATTTTTAAATCTTAAATTCAAAACTGAAGCGTACATATATATACACACACACACACACACAAAAAAAAAAAAAAAAAAAAAAACACAAAAAAAAAAAAAAAAACTTCCACCTATAAGTTATCATTACACATTAAAGATAAAAGTATTTATATCAGAAACTGAACCAGAAATTCCTAAAAAATTCCATATGAGCAGCAGCTCAATAAAGATTAGGCTGGCTAAATAAGACATTGTTATGAAAATATTGACAGCCAAAGGGGCACAATTCAAACAAACAGCCTAGTGTAATTGTATATAAAGGAAAATCAAGGAATTATCCTTGTAAACAGCCATATCTGATAATAAGCCAAAAGTCTGTAGTGAAGGCATGAAGACAGAAAAGAAGAAGCTAACAGTTGGTTCTATATTCTTTCCATGCCACAATAAGATACAAAATCCCCTTCGAACAAATTTAAGAGTGATATGATTAATAGTATTCACAAAATATTAAAATATTATATTATATAGAAAGATATATATAACAAACCTTTTAAAAAAGCATGTTTTTTTTGTCATGCAGTATTACAGTTAAATTAACATTAATATCTATATTGATAAACTGCTCTATATTTCAACAGCTCACATGCACAATATTGTTGTTGCATAACTTAAATGCAATTCCTCCAAAAGTTTGAATCAAACAAAGCAAATTTTATATGACCTTTACAATTAATTAATACATTTTCAGGTAAATATCTCCATCACACAGATTTTATTTTCCTTGAATTTACTTAATTAACCTTTTGCAGTGATTTTGATCAGGATTTAAAATAAAATACACTCTTTTGCAAAAAAAAATGATGCACCAAGAAGGACTTTTGCGATCATGATGAAATTTGGTACGCAAAAACATCTTGATCGAACATGCAAATGATCAAAGTTTCAAGGCAAATGAACAGGAACTGCGATTAAAGTGCACATTTCTACTGAGCAATTCACAAAGTATAAAACCAGTAACAGAAATGGAAAATTAATTTTTAAAATTTTTTTATACTGCCATTGGAATTCTGTAAAGAAGCAACTAAAGATGCCATTACGACAATATCCAAGACCTTACATACAACTAAACGACTTCGAACGTGGTCGCATTGTAGGGTTGCGTGAACCTGGGTGGTCATACCGAGCAACAGGCCACCACCTGCAGCATACAGACACTGCTGTGCAAACATGTTGGCAGCAGTGGTTGCTACAAGGAAATTGCCGACAAAATGATGGCTCTGGAAGGCCAAGGAGCACAAATGCGAGGCAAGATAGGATGATTGTTCACCAGGTCCGAACTGCCCCAATGGTATTACTGTCTACTATACAATGCATTACAGCCATGTCTATACCTCCCGTGGTACCATCCACCATCTCATGGCACTTGTCCAAGACGGGATTACGTTCACAGAGGCCTTTAAGGATGTTTGCCTTTGACCCCAGAACATCGGCAGTGTCATCTAGAGTGGTGTTGCAGCCGATCATCATGGCTGCTATCAGACTGGCATCATATAGTGTTCAGAATCCTGCTTCACTCTTGAAACAGATGACCACCGTGTTCGTGTCTGGAGAGGACGGGGCCAGCGGTCCTAATCAGCCTTTGTTTTACAAAGGCATACAGCCATAACCCCTGGTGTGATGGTGTGGAATACTATTTCTTATGACAGCAAGTCATCTTTAGTCATCCTGTGTACATCTTTAACAGCTCAATGATATGTTGATACCCTCCTACAGCCGGTTGCATTATCCTTCATGGCACGTCATCCTGGGGCCATTTTCCAACAAGATAATGCCAGGCCACATATCACTCGCATATCTCTGGGCTGTCTCCGTGAGGCGGATACTCTTCTTTGGCCAGCAAGGTCACCAGACCTTTAATCAATGGAGCATGTCTGGGACATGGTAGGCTGCGAGATTCAGGCACCACAAAATATCGCAGATCTGGAGCGACAACTGATGAATGCCTGGCAGAATGTGTCGCAGGAGGACATTAGAACCTCTACCACTCCTTGCCTCGACGAATTCAAGAATGCATTGCCACCAGGGGCAGTTCGACCAACTACTAATTTGAACAATCAATGGGTGATTGTGAGTCGTGAACATACTATGACCTTGATTTTTTAATCATTTTATTATCTGTGTATGAGGTATACACATATTCAATTTCATAAAAAACAACCACTTACTTCATGGTGCTTTTTTTGCAAAAGAGTGTATTTCAAATTAGAATCACTAAAAACAATCTTTCTAATCCTTAAGCTATGAATATGTAGTATTATTCTCATGTATATTAAATTCATATTTTACTTAAAGAGTTTTTACATGATAAATAATAACACATGAAATCTTTAAACTGCCGTATTTATATGATAAAAATCAAATACTTTCTTTTATACAAACAGTTAATTTTTCAACAAACTTTTTTAAAAATGTCTTTAACTCTATTTTATTTGCTTAATTTAATAATTAGTTTTTTTTCCTAAAAAGGTGTTATTTTTTATGACCATATTTCTCAAATCAAACATAACAAATTATACATTAAAAAAGTATAAATCATCAATTTTATTTTTTGCAGAACATTATAAGAAATATCTAATTTTAATAATATTTTTAAATACTGAATTATAAGAAAACTTATCTCTTTTTTTCTGTCTTTATAGTTAGTTACACGCAGATTAAATAAGACATTGCTGAATAAACAACAGCTTCAGAATTCAAAACCAAAATTTCCCTATTTTAGCTTTATCAGTACACAGAGATTGAAAGTTAAATACAGTTATTACAGATCACACTGGATTCTAAATTTCATTAATTCGATGAAACACTGTCAAAATTATTCATGAATTCTTTTATATTTTACTTTTTGACACATTTCAGAACAGGAAACATTTTGCATAACATTTAACAATCTTACAAATTTTAAGATTGTTACAAGATTTTAAGTACCTGTGTGAAGAACAATATTAATTTAAATAATTAAAAATGAAGAGCTGCAATCACTCCTCTCTCATTCTCACTGTTAGTACTATTCACAATTAATTTATAGAAAGGTTAAAGATACAAAAGATTTTCAAATATAGAACAAAAAGGAAAAGGGTGTTCAGGCAGGCTTCTAAACCATTTAAAGAGGGTTTGCTAAAAGCAGTTTAAATTTCTAATTTTATGTATGATAACTGGGCATGAGAATTAATTATCTAAACATATTCACACTCAACTAAAGACCATACATATTGGGAATGATCAAATGCATTGGTCATTTAGACATTTATTAACAAGAACACTGTCCAGGATGCACTGCAAGGGGTTGATCAAAATTAGCCCTCAAGAAAGGGAGGATAGACAATGACAAATATCTATGTTTCCATGATATGGTAACTAGCACTCATAACCACCATTCCCAACAGATAGGGAGGGATCATAATGTTAATATAATAAATTTTTACGACCATTTTTGATGAGATGATGACAAGTGATAAGTTTTCAAGTAAATTATCAATTCTAGAACATTATTTATAAATAAAATGTTTATTATAAATAAAATAAATATTTTATTTTGATATTAAATTACATTTTCAGTACAATGAACAAAACATATAGGTAATGTAAGTAATGCAAATAACTATCGATTTTCAAAGATTATAGTTTACAGTTAATGCATCTGCTTTCCAATTCTTTTTAAACAACTGCTCTCTGTGAATATGTCATTAACCCATAAAACTTCTTTATCTTTAGATTAGCTAATAAGAAATAATATACACTAACAAAAAAATTTTTCGAGAGGAAAAACCAAGCTTCCAAAAAAAAAAAAAAGACAAAAAGTGCGTTTCTAAAAGTTCATATATAAATGAATGAAAAACTAAAAAAAAAAACCTTGGAAATGCCATGAGGACATTAAAATAAATTACGATTATAGTAAGCAGTTAGAGCTGAAAGCTTTTGAACAGACAAAAATAAATAAATAAATAAATAAATGAATAAAACAAAAGCCTTAGCAGCAGATAAGCTGGAAACATTAAGAACTGATACTTATCTTTTTTATTACTAAACAACATGTAAAATAAAACAAATTTCTAACCTTTAGATGTCTGGCATCTACAGGTATGTACCAGTGAAATGAATGCCAGAGTTACCTTTATGAAAGTAACATATTAAATTTTTGTTGAAATTATGAACTATAAAATTTTTGGTATAAACATATAATATAAATATTCATTAAGTTAACTAACAACTCATATATATAAAGTTCAAATTTCAGAAGATACAGAAACCGATGAGTTAAATTAATTTGCTCAGAAACAGTGAATTTTAAAGAAAACTAGCCCTAGTTTTAGATTTTTTAGTACCTTTCCTTATATGAACTTTAAATGAAATTTACAAATAATTGTTTCATACAAAATGCATTGAAAAATAAATTGTCATAACTAAACAGCCCCTATCACCAAATAAAGCAGTAATTTTATAAAGGAGTTTATGACTGAAATAAGTGAGAAATTAATGAAGTATCATTTACTGAAACTAAAAATGAGCAGAAAGTCTAAGAAATATTTCATGAATGTATGCATAAATGCTAAAAAATCCAATATGAAATAAATATATAAGCTGAAACAAGTTTAAACTAAATTTTGCATTAAAAAATAATAAACTGAAACAAGCCTATGGACTACCAGCAAGAATCTTGCACTAAACAGCATTCAAAAAGCTAAAGATTTCACAAGATAATTCGGTAAATGCAATGAAAAACTTTTCTGATCTTTTTGGAGCAACCAAAATTTGTTAAAAAATTAAACTGAAATCACTTTTTTTTTTTAAATCCTTGATTAATCTCTTGTACTTTAATACAGTGCTAATTTTTCCTTTTTTATTTTAAAGTATCAAGTTCTGTCTGCACTGAAAATATTACAGAAATTATTTATTACACAGAATTACGTTAGAAATAAGATTTCAATTACTGAAGAAATTATTAATTGCTAGTAAATATAACAAAAATTACCAAGTGACAAAGAAGTAAATTAAAATGTTGCAAAATATGAATGAGTTTGAATTGCTTGAACATTTTTATCTCGCCAGAGAAAAAGATATTACCTTTTTATTAGGTTTGGATTACTTTAATACAGAATTAGCAGAAAAGCGAGAGTTAAAAATACTGACTTTACAGCTACCAATAAAGATGATTTTAAACATTAAATTATTAGCATCAAAATGATGTGATTTCAACTTAGAATAAAAATAATAATTAAAAGCTAAATACTGTTAATAAATTAAAGTTAATTAATTAAAGCTGTTAATAAATTAAAAGCTAAATGCTGCTGCTAATACGTATACATAAGCTAATACTTAAGCTAAATACGTATCTGCTTATATCTATTGTGTTGGTAAAAAAGATTCTTTTGGTTTTTATAAAAATTCTGGAACATGTGTCTCAAGTCTTCTGGAATAATTTATAAACCTGTATAACTCCTGTATATGTAACTCTTACAAACTTGCATACTTCTTGTATAATTTATAAAGAGATTACAGTGTACTATTTTAGAAAGTCAATGAATTGATTTGCTTCAGTTATGATTTAAGTTTTCTAAAGTTAAAAGAATTACTTCATTATGTAAGCTTCATCATACTGTTGTCAGTCACATTCAGGTTTTAAGGTACTGTTATTGTAAACTTCTTGAATATTTACATGAAACATTTGGAAAAAGCATTATGTCCCATAAAACTACCAAAAATTTATTCAAACACTTTAGATGAGAAAACTACACTATTCAGAATGAGCTTCACCTGAGGCGCTATTAGATGTGGTTAATGAAGGACTGTAGCATTTAAGAGAATCAGATTTATACCTGACAACTTTTACAGTCTTAGATACTTTTACAGTCTGAAGTCTTAGATATATGTAAAAACAAGCAAAAATTGTGATAAAAATATGATGGATTTTTTTTATACAATTTTACACACTTATTTTAATCAAGTTGCTATAATATCTAAGATAAGAGTAATTACTTATTAAATGTAATTTTACTCAGCATGCTAAAATGAAACTTTACAAAGAAAATTAATGTGAAATTATTAAAAACTATATGATGGAATATGTAGGAAGTATAGCTCTACTAACCTGAATTAATTGTAGGGAAGCCCTTTTTGATAAACCTCGGAAATTATTTTCCATAGTTAAAAAGAAATAAATATATATTACACGACTAAATGAAAAATATTACAATAATTTTGATATTTATATTAGTTAATAAGATGTGTAACATGAGAAGTTTTTTTACAATGCTTACAAGCAGCTTTGTCACAGTATAAGTTCACAAGAAGTAACATGAAAGTTATCTTTGTCACGATATAATTTCACAAGAAGTAACTACCAAAGTTATCTTCCAGATAACATTATTTAACAGTTCCCTCACTATTCTGAAATTACTAATTTTCACCATATAGTATGCATTTATTTTTAGAGAATGAACCTGGAAAATAACTTTTGATTTAACAAAAAAGATTGCAAATGATTGGTTTCAAGAAATGATTGGTACCATTATTTCAATGTTACTTTTTTTTTTTTTTTTGTTTCAAGTGAGTGGGATTTCAATTAAGCAGGACTTGCTGTTTGATGAAAATAATACACTACAGTACTTTTCTTTTTACAAGAATAAAGTTTCTACAGAAGATTAATCCCTTTACATGGTAGTAATTTTTTTTGTCAAAATATCAAAATAAGGTTCATTATTTGATTTCCAGTGAAATTGCTTTCTAAATAATGCATGTTGAATTATTTCTGAACTATTATTATTTAATGAATACTCTCTTCCCCTTACTCATATTTATGTTTGTAACTGTACAATAGTTTAGAAATGCACTATTTATCATTAATAAGTATACAAGATGTTTGAAAAAGGTACTGACAAACTTCATTTAATTTTGTTCAAAATTACAAATTTTCTTAAAATACGTTACAGAAGCTATGAAAATAAAAATGTACATGGGAAGGTTTGGTAAATATAAAACTATTTGCTATACTCACTATGCTATAAAAAATTTATTAGTCATCATGATTTAATTAGTTTAAAATAAAATGACCGATACCTTTTAGGAGTTAAATTCATGGATATATGCTTAGCAAATATTTTCTGCAACATAAGTTTGCTACAAATAGAATATTAATCACTAAAAGCTAATTTTAGTGTTGCTCCTGATATCTGGTTTCAAAAGCCTTGAACTTATAAAAAGAGGGAAAGAAAAATGAATCAATAAAAAACTATCTCTTAAAATGTTGCATGCAAAGGTTTAATTTCTTATTTCTAATTCAGTAAATTCATTCACTTTATATATATAACAAATATTAAAACTGGCATTGTTATCCCTCAGGAACCTTCAAAGAAGTAGAATTTATTTTTACAAAACCTTGTCCACTCCAGTGAAAGTTCCCATAAAATTCAGTACCTTATTTAAAAAAAAAATCAGTAAGTGGGAATATATGTTTAAGATCAAATTTAAGAAATTAAAGCCCATAGCCATTTGTTTGTAGCACTCTCCATGTTCAAAATCTTTTCAAATTCAATTAAGTTGATGTCTATTAACAAAGTTTTATAAACAATGTGAGAAACACAGATTTGATGTAAAAAATCTTTATCTAATTTTATATGCACAGAAATCACATAATTATCTTTAAGCAGATCTACATAGTTGCAGCATTCCTTAAATCAATACATGTTGATCACCATGATGCATATCATAACACACTCAAAAGATACTGCATACAACATAAAATATCTAATCAGACTGGCATACTGAAAAGATTGCCTTTGAATCTGTTTTTGTACGACTACTTTGAAGATACCTAGCTAATTCAGCAGAATGGTTTTTAGCAACATGCAGTCGCATGTTAGTTTTTTGCACGAAACCTTTGCTACAAACAGGACATTTATATGGTTGTTCTCCAGTATGAAGAAATTTATGATTATTCAATACATGCTTATGAGTAAACCTTTCTCCACATTGATCACAGGCATATGGACGCTCCCCTGTATGACTTTTCAAATGGGTTCGCAGTCCACCTTTCTGGTAGAAAGTTTTCTGACACAATGGGCAACTGTTGGATCCACTTACTGAGTGAGTCATCAGATGATCTCCTAAACAGCGAATATTCTGACAAATCAAATGGCACAGAATACATTTATATTCATTCTCTGAGTTCATAGATGTCACTTTTATAGGAGCACGAAAACCTTTCTGAAAAACTAAGACAAATTATATTTAATACAAATTAATAACATTTACAAATGGCAGAATTTTTTTTTCTGCATTCAATCAAATATATACATAAAATTTTACAAAATCAATAAAAAAGAAATGTTATACTTAATATTAACAACAACACATCAAACTAAGACTCGTAAGTCTGCACAGCACAAAAATAGAGCTACCATAAAGTGATAGAAAATTTTATCTTTCAACTTATACATACACATACAGGTTATATTAAATAAAAAAACAGGGAGGCTCAATTCTTATAAAAACAAGATGATCTTAACTAGATTTCACCAATCTGCACACAAATATATATTGCACTCTCAGTTCAAAACTGAAGCTCAAAAATCATTATCAAGGAAATTAGTCTACTGAAACTGCACGATTTTTCTTTAATGCAAATTTTTTCAAGATCAAATAACAGACCTCCAAATTACCATGCATTTTTAATATTCTGAGTGAGTTTGAAGCTGTGTTTACATTTAAAACCACTTACACAACTGCCCTTAAATTTTATATTCACTCTAGAGATCATGTAACAATTAACAGAATTTGGAAAAGAGCATAAAATATACATCTACCAATCTTTGTATTTTTCAGATTTTTAACATATTTTAAATTTTGAAGAAATGCATAAACTTGGAATGAAAACATCATATATCATTTTAGGAAGAAAAAGAAATTGAGAAAAATGTGCAGTTACAAAAACAAGGCCTTTTATTATTATTATTATTATTTAAGAGGTTTTGAAGCCAAATTTTGACAGCAGGCTAAAACTTTTTTTTTGATAAAACCAGTTAATACACAACATTAAATATAGGGTGTTTCAAAGGTAACTGCATGACTATATCTTGAAATACAGGTAAATCTGTGATTCCAACTTAAAAAATGAATGAACTGAAGGTATATTACAAGAATTTTGGCCACAGTATGGCACTTTTTAGCAAAAGCATATATGAAGTTTTAATACTCACATACACAATCTATGCAGATAATTTTAATTACTAACTCACTTCTTACCTTTCTTTAAGAGAAAATTATAATAATAAAACTATTACATATGAAAAATGAACAATAGGATTTTTTTAAAATTTTAACACTTCCGATATTTAAAATTTGCAATCCACACTAATATATTCATGTTAGGAGAGTACCTTACTAAAATGGCACTTAAAAACTTACTTGCCTAATTGTTTTTAGAGATGCAAAAATTTTAATTAATGACATCTTGGGCAATTTTTATCATATGATGCTCCCCTCCCCAACTTACATGGGAATGCAACATTTTTCTTGAATGATATTTTTATTTATGGGGCTCATATGAGAGTATAAATTTTATTCATAACATACCTTATTTGATTAATTTCTAAAACTTGACAATTGTTCATTATTATATGGTCTACAAATAATTATTCAAGAAATAATTCACTGCATAGTTTTTTGAAATACCCTTTACAATTCAATATAAATTCATATATATATATATATAGCAATAGCAACTTTGATCAAACTCAAAGATCCAGTTTTCTTTGAAAATTTAGAACACAAGGTGATAGATTCAGTTTTAATGAAAAATAAGTAAAAACCTGAAAGTAAGTGATCAACATGTAGGATGAAAAAGTACAGTCTTCATATATTGCTTCTTTAAGGCTACACATATGCACTGCATAAAGTTATATAGACTTTCTTATTTCCTTGAAATATCTGCTGTAATTGCCAAAACCAGAGCATGAAAAAAATTTGGCACTGAGTGATATTTGAATATAACATTTTCTATCAAGAATAAAAAGAGTACAGCAACATACATAGATACAATATTTCACTCCAATAGAAAAAACATTTGATCCATTCAAATAATATGAGATTACAAAGTGTCATCACAAAATCATGCAGAACAGTCAGGTTTCAAAAGAAATCAAAACTTTTACTGACAATTCTCATATTACTAACTATTCAGGTACGAGATTACATCTCTCTAGGAGAGGTAGTGCATAGGCAGGTAGATGTGATAGATGATTTTTCAGCGATTGCAGCCAAAAAAAGGAATATCAGGTACCCTGTTAGAAACTGCATATTTAATAGTTGCACTTATTCCACATATATACTAGTTTCAAGATATTTATACAATAAAATATTCCAATGTGTTGCATACAGCAAAACAACAACTATAAAATGGAAGTAACTTGAGTCCACAGTAGAAATTAAGTGAACAGTTTTGTTCATAAGCTATTATGAACTTTACAGAATTTGTCTATTACTACATGCAAACTAACTAATCTAAGTTATCATACAAATTATGAATTTTTTTTTACTATACATTTAACTTTTTCCCAAACAACCTTAAGCTATTTAAACAATGAGTCAACTAAAATTGCAGCTACAGAGATTTTACTTCACTATTTTATTCTTCAAGAAAAACAAAATACATACGAAAATGTACATCTTAATTTTTTTAAGTGAGTGCAGTTCAATTATTTATGTACAAATCATTAAATAAGTACTTATTTGGTATTCACTATCACATATTTTATTTGATGTCTCAATGTATGTTAAATAAGTTGCTAATAAATATCTGTGTATCTACTGAAAGATGACCTTTAACATTCATGATATTTTTTTAATAATGTACAGTTTTACTCTTATTAGCTTTAGAATCCATCTGCAATATGTTCTCCATTTTTACTTGCTTGTATGAAGTAAAGAAAGTATTGTAATCGTGAAAATGTTCAGGTATCATATTTCAACGAAAATATCTATTTTGACAGTGATTGAATGCAATTTAACGGTATTTTTGCATGACATCTGTATATAAGAATAGACTAAAGGACTCTTTTTCCCAAAACGGATAATCAAATTGATTTAAAATGGATTCAGAAGAGATTTTTTTTGTGACATTTGTGCATATGTATGTATGTATCTCACATAACTCAAAAAAGAGTAAGCTTAGAACGTTGAAACTTTGTATACAGGACTGCTACAAAATGCAGTTGTGCACCTCTCTTTTTGGTTGCTATCGGTCGCACCAAAAGTATATACACACACATATATATATATATATACATACCCACTCAGTTACTTGGCCCTGTAAGCTTTTTTTTTTATTCTTATATGTGGGTAAATTACATGTGTTTTGCTTTAAAAATTATGGAATATGCTGTTCTTATCTTCCGGTTAAGGTTTAATGCCTGCAGTTAATCTGCAGGCAGTAGTTGTAGAATTATCAACAATTTAAAAGTTGCTAAAGTGCAGCTAAGCCTAATTTTTTTTATCATAGCAGCCATATTTGTTTACATTTGAAACTTAGCAGAATTTTGAATTAAGTCAGCTTCTGCACCTTCAGTGTCTTTTTGCAGAGTGGGATCAAAAGTAAACTTTCAGTTTTGTGCACCAAAAAATCTGTCTTCTGGCCCGATGGCCGAATTGCTTGTTTTTGCATAGGCACTAATTTTAACTGCAAAAAGTGTGTTTTTAATTGTTTTAACTGTATTTGATGTTTTATATTTTTCAATATTTAAGAAAGATATTCTGAGGTTTTATGTATTTTTCCCTTGTCGTGAAGTGAGACCTGAATTAATTGAATGAGAAATATATCTCTAATGAAATTCAAGGAAATACATTTAAATGAAATGCAGGAAAAAATGAATATAATTTAATATGCCATACAAGGAAATCATGTGGTCTATACATCAGATTTTTAATTCTTCACAGATGCCCTAATCCACTTACACTGAACTTATATATCACTAAAGATGAATAATTTCATGAAATTTTTCACAAATGCCACTCTGAAAACAGACTAAAAATCGCATACATTGGAAACAGAGGTACTACTTAAATATAAAGGCATATAGCAAATGAACTTATAGAAAAAATTAGAAGTCCAGAGAAATTTCAATAACAGATTAACAAAAATTTCCAATTTATAGCTAAAAAGGAAAATGTCTGACCTTTAAAACAACAAATACGATTTTATGCATTTTATATGCACAACATCAATTCCCATTGCTAAACTTTATCCTACTGAATTAAACTGTATTTTTTATTTACTCTTGGTGGAATCAATTTTTTTTTCAAAAAAAAAAAATAATAATAATAAGAGAAGAAATTATACGAGCCTAGAACAATTGTACTTCAAAATTTTTCATTATTCATGCAGAAACAGAATCAAAATCCTTGGAACCCAGGTTACCACCTAAATTACTTTGATATCAATGTTCCTGATAGAGAATATACATGCATCTTAAAAAGAACCATTCAACATTAAGTGGTTTGTCATAAAGTTTAAAACTCACCTTAAAAATTCAATCAAGTTACATTTAACAAGAATATCATGTTAAACAAAAAACGCTGTATCTCACTATTTTTGAAATGATAGGTTTACATACATACAAACATACCATACTAAGGTACAGAAACAATTTTGGTTTAATCATATTAAATTTATGACTTCATCTATTTAAATCTCAGTAATAACTCGTAGCATTTGACATGCAGCCATTTTTATGGCTGGCATAGTTTTATAAAATGCCAGCAGTACAGAAATATATTATTTGTTTTTATCTTTTTCTAAAAAATGGGCAGCTATTTTATCTTCTATATGAATAATTTTTTCACTACTTAAACATTTTTCTATTGTTCACATTTAATACACAGTAGATTGACATATTACACTACCCTGCAACATGTTTTAGTACATATTTTAATATTTTTATGACTAATGACATCTCAGCTGCTACAAATCAAGAGTTAATTAAATTACTTTGCTGACGATAAATTATTCAAACTTTAGTATATTTTCTTCGGATTTTTTTCTCCCTCAAGGAAAACGTGAAATAAATACTTTACATAAAACATTATATTTATACTAAACATTTACCAAATTAAGATTATAAACCAAAAATGACGGCTTATAGATTTTTGATGACACAGTCACTCTGAATAAATCTTTCCCTGTGCAATAAGTAAAATAAGCCAAACATTTGGAAAGCATAATAAAAAAAAAAAAAAAAAAAACTGAAAGCTTTACATTATGCTCAAAGGGGCATTTCTTTAATGTTTTGTGTGTTACCTTTATTTATTAAATATCATGTTCTTCACACTGAAACCATAAAATTGAGTTCAACAGCAATATCGCAAAATAATTTTAAAATGAGCATATCTTTAGAATTTCCGACACACAGTCTCGTGCACTGGAGACAATATTTCTCCCCCCCATACAATGTTGCCATTGCTTGCTTTTAAATCGTTGAGTTCGTTAATAATGTTCTTTAAAGTTTCACAAAATATGAAATAGATAACAAAAATCCCAAATGCCAAATTTGGGCTCCAAACGCCATATTTGGGTGGAAACGTACGTTATTCAAAATTGGATGGCTCTAGGTACTACCGTTTTATCACAATGTGAGAAATATACATGCATTTATGCAGATTCTTCATTATTTCATTTCTTTAAATATGATACAGGGGCTCTAATATTTAGCGACAATAATTCGAAAAGTAAACACACATTTCAAAATTATTAATTAACTATTACTATTATTATTAATAGTCCTTCTGAGCAAACTGCCTTTTTGGACTAAAAAAAAGTAAAAATAACTAATGAATGATAAAAATGTTTGCAACAGAAGCAGCAATATAAATAAACATTATTCATTAGAATTGTACAATCTGTAACCTGTTTTTAGACATGAATCTGTTAAATAATATTCAAAATTCATATTATTAATTTTCTTCCAGTATTACACAATGATTTTTAAAACCTAGCTTAGCTAAACAACTAATAATTTTAAATAAAAATAAGTCAAGCTACAGACTGAATACTGTTTGGGATTTATGGCTTATATATCTTTATTAAAAAATAGTTGCTGTAAAAACTTAGGGTAAAAAATTAAATTAGTGAAACCCTGAGTTCTACTTTTCAAATGAAAATTCTGAAATACAGTTTTAAAACTCTATGCATAAAGTGTTATGTCAGGACATGAAGAGAGAAAGAGGTCACTAAATATTTTGAGATAAAACTATTTATGCAGAAAAAAATATATATTATATATATTCATTTTTTTATCAGTTACAACATTTCTTTCCAGTTAAAAAAATAACTTATCAGCAAATGAGATTTTTCATGTTTACATCTAAAAATAGAACTACCATAAATATACATTCTATTTAGAATCTATTATAATTCCAAAGTCTCCATAGGGAAACCAATGTTTGGAATAGCTATAGATTACATAAAATTCCAACTCGCACTACTATATTAAAGGAGACCATTTTTTTCAATGTTGAATTTCATATTGGAAGACTATATGCTTATCAGTAACTGGAGAAAAATAACTAAAATCCACAGATTGAATATTGATTCATAATGTATATATGCAATGACGAAAATATTTTCATAATAGAATCTGCAAAAATAATTATTTTATGCTTGATAAATTTTACCATTTAAATAAAA
>KK116198.1:131330-143615 GCA_000611955.2 Stegodyphus mimosarum
ACAAAAAAGACAAAACATATTAAAAAAAAACTATTCAAATATCAGAAACACTAAAACAAATCATCAAGAAAAGCATTTTTGTTCAAAAACACAAGAAGGCAAAGAACAGCCATTTTCTGTTTTTAAATATTGTTGGATGGATAAAAATAATTCAATAACTAAGAGAGAAGGAGAAAGAAAAAGTTATCTAAAAGCAAAAATTTATCTTTACATTCCAAAAATGTTTGCAGATATACAAATTAGAAGACAACACATTGATTATATAAAAAATCTCATATTAACTTAATGTGCATAACTTTTGTTATTTTATAACTAATATATGTATAAAGACAGTTATTAGGATATGAAGACCTGATTTATGGCATTTTGTACTTCATTTAAAAATGCATATGGCTAGAAGGCAAGTTTCCATAACTTTTATGATATTTGGATTAATGTTAGCTTAACTTCTTGCTTCCAAACAACTCTTGAGTAAGCAAGATTGAAGCAATATAAGAATAGTTTCAGTTTTTTTCCTATTTTCTATCTAAACATCTATATGAGCTTATTTTATGTTCTGTCAACTTAAATTAAAAAAACACATAATTTTACGAGAAAATTCTGCATTACATTGCATTATTATTAACCTCCTATAAGTATTACAGTATTATTATATGTATTGTTATAATTACTGTATATGCATTATTCATCAGGACTCTAAATCATGAAAAAAATCTGACTAATGAATGTTCTCAGGAACATAGCTTGTTTGTAAACCAGAGACTACATTGATCAAATAAATATACATGTGTGTGTGTGTGTGTGCGTGCATGCATAGAAGAAAAGAAGGCCAATCAAATTTTAAAATCTTACCAGAATTAAATTTGTTTTTTTTTTCCCTTTATGCATAAATATACTAAATATAGCATTTACACCCTGACTGGGATGTTTCTGGAAGTTATTCGATTAAATTATGTCTATCAGTTTGTGCAATTCAGATTGAATATTATCTACAGATAAAGAATCCCCAAGTTTTCCAAACTAGGGAAAAAAAAAAAACTTGGAAAGGAAACAAAGATATTGTTGGCAATGTTTCTAACATGAAAGCCACTGTTCTTTACAACTTTAATCCTCATGGTCAGATAGTCAATAGATATGTTATTGTATAGTTTTAGGAAGCTAGGAGAGAATATTTATCACATAAGATCACACCAATGCAAGAAAGGAAAATGACTGCCTCATCATAATGCAACGAGACATAGTACTCTGAAAAAGCAAGAGAAATGAAGCACACAGAATCTTTTATTTTGATGCTTTACTGTTTGCTCACTACTTTTATTAGGCCCTAGAGTCTTTTTATTCCCAAAGCTTAAATATGAAATAAAAAATTGTCATTTTGACTCCATAGCAGACACAGCCCAAACAATAGATTGGCCTATGCATACTTCAAAATAAAAGGGCATTACAAACATGATGCAAGAATTGGAAACACTGCACAAATACAGAACAAGACTATTTTGAACAGTATGTAGAACAGATTTAGTGCAAGTGATTTTTCAAAATTTTGTTTACCTTTGTCAGCATTTACTTTTTTTTTTTTGATCAACCTGTGACAAGTAATTTATTTTAAGCAATGAAAAAAATTAGGTTTAAATAACCATGTGATTATTTTTTTAAATGCTATTCTTGTAAGAGTATTACAATGCGAGCAGAGAGTGATAAATGCAAAATGTAGGAGATAAGTTTGAAAATAAAAGTTTATCATTTTAAAAATCAACACATTTAGCACACACCTCAAAACATTCAAACTCACCTTTAAACATAAGGAATTATTTTCGGAATAAATTATTTCCTCTTATTATTTGATACAAAATTTCTTTTTGTCAGAAATTAAAAAAAAAAAAAAAACTGTTTTTTACTTGCTTTTAAACAACAGAAGTTTAAATATGTTTCTGCACATTTTTAAATTTTAGATGTAAATCAGAAACATATCTATTTTACATAAAATATACGCTGAAGAATAAGATTTGAAATCTGGAAGTGAACTTCTAAAATATCACCTATAGAAATGCATTTAATTTACATTCATGTTATTTTTACACTTAAGCATGCATACACTAATGATGAAGACCTAATTTGCTACTCATACAATATTTACTTGCTCTATCAGAGCATTTTGCTTTAAATTTTACACTACTTAACAAGACAAGCATCTAATCGTTTTGCGCAACACATTCCAGAAACTCTGATTAGAGGGCATCACAGTTCTTAACAATGAAATGAATGATTTGAGCAACTGCTTAGGAATACATAGCAAATATACATGACTGACACAGAACCAGTATCTGAACTTTAATTCATAATTTATAATACCATTCAGTTTGGATTTCATTCTGGAATTATTCTATAAATGCAACAAAACATATACACCATTATTTATGAAAAGATTTTTTTTTTTTTAGAGTTTTTAGTGTATTCCCAAGCAATTTGCTCCTGAAAAAGCCACTTCATACAGCTGCTTTTATTCCTGCTCAACTTTTTCATTTAGACTGGTGAAAAAGAAAAAAGAATGAAAAAAAAATTCACAATGATTAAATCGTAGTTCATGTAGATTTCACCTGTTACCTGGAATATTATTCACTTACTTTCACAAAGACTTTTAAACTACAGCATGAAGATTTTAACTTAAATAATTATTGTCGCATTTACTCATCTTTGTTCTCTACAGAACATGACATCAAATCTAAATGAAACTATACATTTATTAAAAAAATTAGTGTCCTTCTTTTCAACACAGCTATTTCAAATTTAATTAAATAAATAATTATGTCTATATTATTAGAAATGCAGAATGCATAGCTGACATATGAAAAAACACAAAAAGATAAGGAGGGATTACCATTAAGGATTCCTTTCTTCTTTTTGAAAACATAAAAATCTAAAACATCTGATTCAGATCTTTTAAAAAATTATAAAATCTAAAATTTCTTCAACAGTTTGTAATCAAAATTATTCTAAATACATTCTATTTTGGATTAGTTTTACAGCAATTTTAAATTACTTAATTATGCAAATAAGAATTTTTAGAAATATATAAAAACCATTCACATTAAAAAAAAAGATCTCTTATAAAATATGTGATAAATTAAAGATATAAACTATTCATATAACTAAAGATTACAGATTCTTATTTTATGGAAGCACTGACACATAGAAATTCTTATCATAATGTTTGCACATTGCTCGCCCAAAAAGGAAAAACACATACCCAACCAAAAAAAAATCATAACTACATGCTAAGCAAATACACAACTGTGCTAATTCAAAATGAGCAGTGGTAGAAAAACTTGGAATCTGTAAACTTATACCAAAAGCTTAAAAACTGTATTAAATTGAGATTTCTTTTGAAACAAGATATGTTCTGACAGACACAGAAATTCTACATGGCACATAAAAATAAGTTGAGTTGCATAGCAGATTTGCATAGATGTTTTCAGCACTATACATTTAATAAGCTAGCATGAGTCACAAAAACATACATTTTTTTAAAAAGATCACAGCTAAGCATTGCAAAAATTTCTTTTTTATCAGCTGAGAGTTTTTAGACTTATTAAGTCTTCTATATCATACACAAGAACTAAAATTCTTTCCAATTAATCTAAATGAAAGCAAACTCTGAGTATTAATCACAAGGAAAAAAAGTATAAAATACACAACAAGTATTATATCATATTTCTATAAATGAATCAACACATTTTAAGATAGCTGCTCACAGACATGTTTTTTAATGACATAATAATAAAACAATTACGGGATGAGAAATTCCAACTGGAACAAAAAGAAAAAAAAAATCTAAGAGCCACTAAATCAATTAAAACCATGCAGAGTGGTTTCCACGTGAAATCAGCATTTCAGAGATTCAAAAGATTAAAAAAATTTTGAAACAGGATAAGTTTTAATAAGTAGCACACTGCAAAAGTTCCTTGAAATAAAATGTAGCTAAAATATTACAGACAGTAAACAGATTACATACCACTGTGGAATAACAAGAAATCACAAAGGGCAGTTTTAAACGGTGTCTTTAAAACCACAACAGTCAAATCATACAAAGTTAATTAGCAATGCCACTGATGACTAGGATGTACCAGGGCAGTGTGAAAATGACTACTGTGCTTAGGGAAATGCACATCAGCAGTGCAGTGTGCTACTATGCAACTCTGTGCTACTATCTTATTTCTAAATGCTAGGAGAAAATACAATTGCTGCATCATGCCACACCTTTTGGCGGAAATTTACTGGAAACATTTACGTGAACCAACTCACAGCATACTTTTCCATTACGACAATGCCAAGTCTCAAGTGGTGTGGGTAACCCAACAGTGTCTTACAGATTTGAGACACAACTTTCAACAGTCTCTGGCATAGCCCATTATGATTTTCAATTGCTTAACCGTCTTAGTATTAATGGTACATATTTCATAAACAATGCCAACACTAAATAATGCAGCACTGATGGGTTAGGTATTTCAGTGTAACTCAGGGTTATATGAAAAAATAAAACTGATTGCTACATATAAGTATTTCATACTATTTTAGGTTCTGCAGCCAATAGTAACCAATTTACTGACTACCCTATGCATAATTGTGATTAAATTCTTTGCATTTAGCTTGAATTAATATGGAATCATTGATACAAAAATATAATTTTAGCACATTGCTGACTGGTAATGCTTAAACACAAAATGAGAATTCTTGTTTCTGATTGCCAAAGTGTTAAGATGAAATATTTGCTTTAATGCAGTTTATATATAATCAGATTTGTTAGCAATTATATATTTAAGTATTCTTATGCATGTCTTAGAAAATGAAAATAAGAGCTTCACATTAATAGGCATTTGTTTAAAACCTATTTTAATATTAACAATAAAGAAAATATTACTTATAATATGAAATGAGGGCAAAATTTTGTTGTACATTGTTTTAATCCTACATTTCAGTCAGTCAGTCAATTCATAAATTAGCTTTTGCATATTTTTCATTATGAAAGATATAAAATACATGATTATAGCTTTATGCAAAAGCACAGAGTTGTATAATTTTAAATAAGATTATAAACCAACATTTTAAAATAGATTTCATATTTTTTTCTGCAATAATGCCAAAGAACAGCAGCTGCTTTTAGCACAAACCATTTAGTTAGGGCTGGCTTTGCAATGCCAATTTTAGACTTAAAAACATTTTGAATTGAAACTTATAATCAATTATTATATGATTTATTACATTAAACTTTTAATCAATTATGGGAGGGGGAAGAAAGAAGAAAAAACTATTATTGTTATTACATATGAGTTTAAAAAAAAATAATGACTACTCTTAAAACAAGAAAACTATAATAAAAGTAAATCATTTTATGTGTATCCCACAGAGTCAAAATCATGCATTACCTTTAAAGTGAGCAGCCAAAGAAAGATATAAATGATTATTAAATTTTGTTTATAATAACAATCTAACATATAATAAAATAAAAGATCTATTAATGTATATAACAATCATATAAAAGAACATTAAGAATCTGTCTTGAGATATGTAATGATCTCAACTGTAACCAAACAGAAATAAAACACCTCAAATATTAGATAAGAACTAATATGACAGGTTGTACCTCTTTTTGAACCTGCTATCATTAGTGTCTGCATCTGCCAACAGAAATACTGAATAAAAAATCCCTAATAATTCTAATGTTGTTTGTAGCATTCGTAATTCAAAATCTGTTTGCACTGCAACCAAGAGTTTGAGGTTAACAATCTTTGCAGCTCCTATATTCAGATGAATTATAGCTCTTCAGGATACTAATTAAGAAGCTGAAAGGATTAGAAGGCAATGCAAGTAGTAATAAACATACATGCAAACTATCATGCATGAAAAGTAAGAACAACCAAAAGGGGACAAAAAAATGCATGTCAATACACTGCAACCCTGGAAACTTATAAAGGAACAAAAAAAAAAAAAAAAAAAAAAAAAATCAGTTTATTGAAAATGAAATGCATTTTTTTAAAGAATTTTGCAATTTGATGATTTCCAAGGTTCTAGGTTGCTGGATTTAAGAGGTACAACCTATGCTAAATAAATTGATGCATATTTTATATTTCATATTAGCTTAATACAGGCATCCCTTGATTATTACATAATCAATTTATATACAACAACCAATTTAAAAAAAAATTATAATTCACGACAATACATTTACTCATAAAACTGAAACAACTGTAAAAAATTCTGAAACTTGATGACTAGATATATGCTAAAGTATTTAGAAAATGACTTAGGAACACAGGAAGACTATATCATCTCACCAACGATGAAATTAGCAGTTTTTTTTAAAGAAATTTTCTGTAAATATTTAAAAATTAACTACCACATATGGTTAATATGAATGTAAGAGAATATAAATGGGTTGCATTTTAAAAGAATTACTATATTAGAATTATTACATCACCTGGGATTAATAAATAATATTACAGATATCAAACCACTAATAAGAATGATTTTCTCGAGCAGAATTACTTTGTTTCATTAGAAAAGTTATGTTTTTACTGAAATTTACCAGATCAAGAACATTTCAAATTATAATTATTAAGTTACAACATAAATTAAAATTACAGTGAATCCTCTCTCAATGACCACTATGACTTAAAAAGAAAAAAAAAATCAGTATTGCTAATTATAACATTCTCTTAATGACTACATCTTTATCTAAGCAAGGCCATCATAAATTTATCAAGGCAACCACCAAAATGACTTATATTTTACTGTTCAAGTAAAATAAATTTAGGCAATAAGCTATTTAATAGGTAGTTATTAGTTAATGAGAAAAGATTCCAAATTAACTTATATTTCTATAACATTACATAATTTCTTATTTTCCCAGATTTTATTTAAAGATGAAAATTTAAAATACAAATTTTAAAACTAGTATATCTTAAAAACCGGGACACTTAACATTACACATTTATATAAACATTTACACATTGGCCATGTTTAACAAAAAAAGAAAGATACAGAAGTAGATAAAATTTATGTCAATAAAATTATAATGCAGTTATATCTAAGGATGCCTGCATAAGAGCTAATAGTTTCAACATGAAAAATATTTAAAATATGTTGATGAAGCAAACTTAAAGAAGCAGCTAAAAAATGCTTTCTTAAATATGCTAAATCAAAAATGTTTCTTAAAACATTTTTTTGAATGATGATTGTATACAAATGTCAATATGCCAAATAAGCTTTACAGTACGGTAGGCTTGAAACAGCATTCACTCTTTACCCTTAAAGGGCAATGAAAAACTGCAGTACAAGAAATCAATAGAAAATTTCCAAAAATGGTTACGAATCAGGTTTCAGATTTATGATGAATTTTATTATGTTCTTCAAGACTGCTAGCACTAGTAAAGGTTGCTTGGCATAAACTACAGAAAAATGAGTCTTTTTTGGTATGCTGAATCAAGTGGGCCTCAACTTCAGATCTTAGTTCAAAGGATTCAGAGCAAAGGGGGCACTTATTTGAATTCTTACTAAGATGCTGCAAGATATGACGCCTCATGCTCCCTTTTTGTGAATAACACCTTTGACATACTGGGCACTTGTGAGGTCTTTCCCCTGTGTGATGTAACATATGGAGTTGAACACTTCCTTTCTGAGTGAATCCTTTATCGCAAATGGGACATTTGTACGGCCTTTCAATGGAGTGAGTAAGCATATGCTGCCTAAGTACAGCTGGAAGAAATGTTGTATATGGACACAGATTGCACTTGTATGGATGATGAGTACTGTTTAGCTCCTTGTCACCAATCAGTTCTTGTTTCAGACCAGAATAAATGGCCAAAAGGTCCCAATCGCAAGTGCGATTACGTCGCTCTCCTAGGAAAAAGGCAGTAAAAGAATTAACAAAAAATAGATACTTTGTAGCTTGATAGAATTCTATTGAATTTCGATATATAAAATTTATTATTATATTTACTTTATAAATAACAACTTTAGTCCTATTTTATATACATATTTTTTAATTTTCAGAGAAAATATGACAAATACAAATTTAAAGAATAGAAATAAATATTCGAGAAAAAGAATTAATATTTAAACACTAATTAGCGCATATTAATATAAAATATGTAATAACTAAATATATTAAATTTAATTGTATTATAAACTGGGTATATCAAATGATCTATAACCTTTTTGAAAAAATTAAGTAATAGCACATAATACCTATTTCAGTTATGTCTAAAATGCTGATAAAATTTTAAAATACATTAAAACTAAACTATGAATAAAACTTAATATTTAAAATAATATTTTTAACTATTACAACATAAATAAAAATTACTTCTAATTGATATTTCACAAAAAGGTCTAAAATCTGACACATCATCAATGCACAGCATACTAAAAAGGCACTATAAAATGAACACACACAAGAATTGTACTATAAAAATTTAATGAATGAAAATTAATATTACACAGAAAAATGAAAGTATTTTTAAATTACTTAAAAAACAGTGAATAAAATCATCATGATGTTCTCCTTTGAAATACTTTTTGCCCAACTTTTACAAATAAGTACATTAAAAATATTCAAATAGCTTCACTTTATTCTTCCTTTTTTATAAACTTCTGTAAGATAAATTTTTATTTCCATCATAAGTTACAATATATTAATAAAAATGGATATATATTATAAAATTATGTAACAGAAATATATTAATTCTTAATATTCATCGTATTTTGATCACTTAAGTACAAATCCTTATGATAAACCTTTACTAAACATTTTACAATCTGCCAAATTCTTAATTTCAATGGAAAGGAATTTTTGGACTGTATTAAATTTAAAATTTAATGCCATTGTAAAAGGCAAAAATGTTCTGCCTAATAGGCTGGGATACAAAATGTTACTAATTTACAAATTTTGTGCATCAGATTCTTTTGGAAAAAAAATCTTATTTCACACCCAATATATCAAGTTTTCTAAGTCCTGCAATGCTTTCATAATCACATTAAACTTAAAAAGTTGAGTAGTATGTACACAGTTCCTAAATCACATCCTTTCTCTCAAAATAAATAAATAAGTAATGAAATAAAACAAAATAAAATCAGTTTTAGCCAAAAGAAAAACACCATTTACACTAAGTAGAGTAACAAATTCAACTCCCTAAAACTATCCTCTACTTTTTAAAATGTATTTTTTTTATCATGCTGAATTCAATAATACAATAACTATTTAAAAAATACTTTAAATAAGTATTTACTTTTTTAGCAATTTTTAAAACATAATTATATAATACTATGTTAATTTTGAAACCAATTGACATTTTGTATGTCATATAAAAACAAGAACAAAATATTATCAAAATTCCAATGATATATTTATTCCAAATACATTAAATTGCAAACATTTCACATCAAGTTATACTAACATAAGCTCGCTACATTTAAGCACTTCAATTAATAAAAACAATTAAGAATACAGAATACATAGCAAAAATCATCAGTTTCTAAGATGCAAAAAATTTGTAACAATTATAAATACCACACATAAAACATGAAAGAATGATATATATATATATATATATACATATAGCATTAAAAACAAGTTCTAAAGCTATGAATTTTTTTTTTTTTAAGTGAAATTCTAGTACTGTGAAATCAAAATATAATGGCATTTCAATCAACCAAAAACATCACATTTTAGCCAACACAGTGAAATTTTTCTACAGAATTACACAGCACTCATAGATGATAGATGCATATTCAAGTGCTCCATCAACTGTACCTCACTGTAATATTTAATTTTACATACTGGACATTCACTTTTATTTTCTGAAAAATGTTTTGAAACATGTCTGAACATATTTCCTTTTTGGGTAAAACCTTGATTACATACAGGACATCTAAATGGGCGTTCTCCAGTATGCACCCGAATATGGGCTCGAAGAGTACTCAATGAACGTGCAGTATATTCACAATGGTGACACTTGTATTTTCGATGCTTATTTCCATCTTTAGGTACCACAGCAGAAATCTGCTGACAAGCTGTAGTTGAAATTCGGTAAATCACTATAAAGATGAAATAATTCTCTGAACATATTTTATCATATGAATGAAAGAGCAGAAAGAAAAGACTTGAGAAATTATTAACACAAAATGAATATTCTAATTGCCTATATAAGTGAAAAAAACACAATGACAAGGAAAGAAATTATGGTTTATAAAACAAATACCAAATAAAAAAAATATATAAAAATTTATACTGAAATAATGTAACAAAATTATGCAGGAAAACTTAGCAACTTCAAAAAGCTGTCACACTGTTTATAAACAATTTATCCAAATGTAATCTGAAATATATTTAAATGCATGAATGTACTATTATTATGATTTTAATCTGTGCAAATAACATTGCCTTTAATGCTAATAATGTAGAATAATATATGGCAGAAAAGTATAGCTAAAATCTCCATATCAATAAATACAGTCTAAAAATTTTAAAATATTCAATTCTGTACACACAAGAAACATGTTCTCGAGAACAATTCTGAATATACCTATTTAAATGCAAATAATCTTTATCTAATTCAGCTACAGAAAAAATCATTTGGTAATATTAAATATAAGCTTAGACAGTTCTACATCTCCCATTTTTTACCAAGTAGATGTATTTCTTGGCATATCTGAAAAAATGAGTTTTTATTCAAAATTTCCCAATATGTATGTGAATTTATATACTGGCACAATTTGAAATTTGGCATGTTGTTATAAGCAATAATAACGTCAAATGTGCTTTACATACTTTGCTAAAATTATCTGAAAGAATGACGATTTATCTTTTTACCCCCCTCCTGCACAACGACAAAAGGGAAAGGTAAAGAAGTTACTATAAATTAAGAATTTCTACAATTAATTATTCTTAGTGCAAATTAAAAAAAAGGTGTGCCAGGATAAATTTTTAAAATTTTCTCGAATTTTTGCACCAAATTTTATACAAAATTTAGGCATAAAGTGAGTCGTAGAATCGAAAAATGGAAAAACAAATTGGTATGTCATTTCAGAAAAAGGTCAGATTTTGTGTCAAAATATTGTTATATATAAATCTAATATATATCCCAGTCATGCTTGGCCTACCAAAGGCCAAGCAGTAAAGTAGCTGAACACCGGTAGTCTGGTCCGAGGTTTGAATCCTATGAATGGGCGTTTTCATGGTTTTCCCCATGCATAACATGTATACTAGCCAGTTAAACTCATAAAGTCCTCCACGAAGGCATCCCTTCCCTTAGGCAAATAACTCTCGAGACTTTACCATCATGCCATAAACCAAACCAAACCAAACCAAATTTAAGTCGTGCTTTCGAGACATGAAAAACGCACGTTACGTTTTGTCAACTGACCCAGCAAAATATTTTAAATAGTAATCTGTAATATATACCAAGAAAAAAAAAAAATCTCATGATGGGATAAAGATAGTTATGCCACTCGGGGTTAACAACAAATAGTATTTTGAATAAAATACTGCTTTTAAATGGTTCAACTATAAAAGAGATTTCTAAGAAAACTGTGGTAAAAATTCATCGGATAATGGTTTTTAAGAAACTATTGCAATACTTTCGAAAAACTTTTCTTCTTGAAGAAAAGAATCTCATATTTGTGCATCGCTTAATACACAAATATTTTTCTTTAAAACCAATGCCAAAGCTGAATTTTTTTCATAAATTAAATTTCAAATCGGCAAGATCTTTTACATATCCTTTCCTAAATGAATGATCTTTAATTACAAATTTTAGGCTATTCAATACCAACAAAATAATTCAAAAACAACTACCATGAAAGCAAGATATTTATTACACCACTGAAAGTTAAATATGTTTGTTTCCGTACAATAAATAAATAAAAACAAAAATCTCAGTGAATATTTACTACACATTTTCAATTAACTAAATCAATTTTCTAAAAATAATTTATAACAGAACCTATTTTTAAGTTGCTTTTTAAGCAACAGTTGATAAAATGCATGCATGCACTTACACTTTTAGGGAAAATAAATAAATAAATGTATAAGAAAAAATTTTATCATATTTGCGCACAGTGAAGAATATATGAAGAATGATATGAAGAATAATATTACAAGAGAGTATGTGTTCTAGCACTGTACTTATAAAGTCAATCAAAAAGATATAATTAATTGTACTAAATTACCAACAGAGTAGTTCTGTAATTATTACTTTATTCAAATTTTGAAACAGAAAAAGAATATTA
>KK116198.1:143666-183707 GCA_000611955.2 Stegodyphus mimosarum
TACCTTATAGACAAGGTAAATATTCTCAAATGATAAACTTCTATTACTTAAGGTGGAGAAATGACTCAAGACTAATATAAAAGCTACTTGAATTTAAAAAAAAAAAATCTATATTTAAACAGCAATATCTAATAATCAATAAAAATATATATATATATAACTTGATCTTTAGTAGCCAAGAAAGAAGGCATTTTTAAATGAATGATGGGTTATCAAAATATAAAATCTGTCTACCTGTTTAGAATAAAAAAAATATTGTAATAAATTCTGTATTTCATTTAAATATGTGTTGTGAATTTAAATTAAAAAAATTTGATAAAGATGAGTGTGTATGTGTGCGTGAACATGCACCTGCTAAATTATATACATGTAAAAAAAAAAGTCTATTTATAACAAAAAGGCCTCATAGAAACATGAAATTCCCTTAAATGTTTTAACAAATTTAGACAGTTTATTTTTATACAAATACGACTTTTTGACATTTTGCTTAAAAAAACATTTTTTATAATTCAGGTTGCATATACAAAGCAAAAAGATCACAAGAACAAATGAAATCATATAAACTACCACAAATGGGAAGCTGAAGACGGAGAAAACCTCAAATGGTAGCTTATCTTACTGAGATATCGAATGTCTACTGTTCTGTCAAAGCTTCATAATACCTCTACTGGAGGTGATTTTGGTGTAATGAAGACTCTCCGCAAAGTACATGCATGTTTCTTCTGTGACAAATACAAAAAAGCAGATGTACAAAAGTGATGCAAATCATGTAATGCATGTATAGCTCAAAAAAGATCGCAAACATTTACATGAGGAAGAATATAGTGCTACGGTGTGGAAGCACCATTCTAAAGGATTCCTTTCGGCATTCTAGGACCATAAACTCATATAATTATGGGCAGCAAATATATCTTGCTTGTCATGGACTACTTTAGTAAATGGCCAGAAGTTTATGCCATTCCTAATGAAGATGCTTCAACTACTATAGAAGTTTTAATGGAGAACGAGATTTCATGATGTGGAGTGTCTCCCATTGTTCATTCTGACTAAGACTCACATTTTTCATATTTAAAAGACTGTATAATTCTCAATGGAGAAGACACAAACCACTCCATAACATTCAGTCGGATGGCATGGTAGAGAGATTTAATCAAACAATCTCTATTTGAATTCCAGAGCCAGCAGGACTGGCATCAAAAACTGCCACCATTCATTCTAGCGTACAGAAGTGCCATTCATGAAAGTACTGGCTTTTTCCCATTGCAAATTATTTTTGGCCATAAGCTTCATCTGCTGTGTGACCTTCTCTTCAGATAACTCCGGTCATGCCTTCTTTGCCTCGGCAATACTTAATTGATCTGCAGGCATGTTCAGAGGAAGTTCACTGGTTCCCAGGGGAAGGAACAACACAGTAATTGAAAGGAAAGACGAGACATGATCCTGGGTCAAGAGAAAGGGAATTCAAGGAAGATCAAGTCTGACTCTACAACCTGAAGCATTGTCACAGCATCTCTAACTTGTGTAGCACACTACAACAGACTTGCATCTTATTACATTAATGAGAATTAGTTACCCATAATCTTGGAGATAACAATGCCTGAGTTGTGCAGTCCTTACAAATGGGGGCGATGCTATAACTATTTTAATCCTTGCTCATTGTATTTTGTATTTATTTATTGTTTTTAGGATGGTAATTTTATGATTTATTTTTTGTTTAATCTAATTTGTGGCCCATGTCTTGTATTTAGGTATTCACTTGCTGTATACACTACAGATCCTCTAGTTCTGAGTGCAATGGCTTTGGAATTGAACAATAGTTCAATTAGAACTTGAGATATATGCAATTTTGTACTTATGGGGCCTTGGCAACAAACTGGCAATTTCTGGAAGATTCACAAATACATATTTTTGAAGGTTTCAACCAATTCTTCCAGATGTTTCCAGAGCCCCATGCTACATGGTATACATATGAGTCAAAGAACTAGGAAATTCAGTTGTGAATCAGTTGTGAGATTTAGCAGTTAGCTGAACTACAAGTAAAAAGTTACCCTTGAGAGTAATTTGAGGATGCAATTTATTTTGTGTGCTACGGAGGAATTTCTAAATATCTACATTCGCCTTGAATTCTTTTCAGTAATTATTGTGCTGTGTGTGTTATTCACTGAGCTCATTTTTCTAATAAATTGTTCATTACTTTCTGCACATCTGGACTTATTATTTAAAGAGACATCAACAATTCTGTAGTTTGCAAAAATACCATCACTTTGATTAAACAAACCACATGGGGAACCATTACACTGATTCTCAGGCTAAACAAATAAATAGGGATATATATATTCTCTATATTAAATCATATGAACTTGAATAACATGGAAGGCTAAACATGAGGATAACATAAAAGGCTAAAAAAAAATTATAAATAAAAAATCCTTGAAAATGCAGACACAACATTAGAAATTCTAAAAATCATTGAACTGCAAAGTCATGAAATAGAAACAGTGCACAATTTACGTGGCAATCAATATACCGATTTACTAAGCACGAATCAAATTTATGCCTCATATGAAATGCAGTGTCAGGATGCAAAACCATTGAAACAGCAATATATTTTACAACAGGCAGATTTACCCAACTGAGTCTTGGCTAATATTCTAAATATTAATTAAACAGTAATAAATGTTTTCTTACATAAACATATACAGCTAATAAGCAATCATTATGTACATAAACTTCAAACTGTGGCTTGTAAATATGGTAAAACAATGAGAAACATTTTTGATTGCTAAAAATCTATGCAGACAGCTTCTGAATGCTCTACCATAATCAATTAAGCTAACACATCATTGCCAAGAAACTTATCTTCAGCAATGAAAAACTTCTGATTTTTTTGGATTTTCTATACTTACATATAAATACATATCTCACACATAAACTGCATTGAGTGAGTTCAATTGATTATACAAATTCACTAGCCAATTTTGACTGCTATTGTTCTTTTCAAATGTATAAAAGCAAAGATACTTTTCCAAATCAATTTTACATTCAAATTTGATATCTTCCTTTATGTATACACAATCCACACCACAACATCAGAATTAAAAATGCTATTCAGCATTTTTAGAAGGAGAGGTGCAATAGTCCTTCATTTCAAAATAATTTTAATTAAAAAAATAAACCAAATGATGAAAAATCAAAGAAAATGCAACAGAAATAACCATCTGAATGGAATATAATTTAGAATTTAATTAAAAATTAAAGATCAATTTTGAAGGATTATGAAGACTCTTACTTATAAATAATAATGAAAAAAGAAATTTTATGTTGTATAAAAAATAAATCATCATAAATATAGAATATATAAAAATATAGAAATATAGAAAAGTTGGCAACTTAAATGATTAATTATAATAAATTATTCATCAAAATATCTCAACTGCACAGTAGCAAAAACTCTGTCTTTTGTACACAGAAGTTAAATTTTGGCATTATTATCAATTTTAATAAATAATGCAATTCATTGTATAAAACAGAAATTATAAATATATCACTTCTTATAAGAATTCAAATATTAAATAACCATGATAAATTTATCATAAGCTACAATTTCAAAAATGCCTCAAATTACTTTTAATTTACTGAAAATTGTCACAATCATAGAAAACTTACCTGCTGAATTTGAAAACCCTATATCCTCCTTTAAAAGCTTAATTCTTTCACTTCAGTGTAGAAAAAACTTTGCTTTTAATGATATGGAATAGCAAGAAGAAAATAACCATTGTCATTTTGATGAATTAAGTAAAATTATAACTAATAATTTCCACCATAGAAATACCACTGAAAAAGCCATCAGCTAATATTCTTCAAAAATACTGCATTTAAAAATTTGTAATATACTATATACATACTTGTTTACAATGCACACTAAACATATATAAGTATTACTTGAATTTCAAATTCAGTTATATTATCATAGATATTATAATCTCTGTTTAATCATTAAAAAAATAATGATGTTACAGGCACTAAACTTCATAGATTTTGCCCTGAAGTAGGAGCTTTTGAAGATGATCAGTTTGCAAAAGTTCCTACCTCATAGTAATTTTTATGTATTTTAGTGCTTGTAACATTATTTTGTCATTTAACACTAAGAGTACCATTTAATCTTCTAGATCTTCACTGAAAATTTAAAATTAAATAATATTAACCCTCTGAGGAACACGGGATTTTAGATCTATCATGAAGGCCTGCATTTAAACAGCATTTATTGGTTGTATTTATATAATTACTTAGTTTAGCCTCTATTTTCATAAATGTGCATTGATTAAGATTATATTTATGTTGTTAAAGTAATAAAGCAAAATGTCTTAAACTATAAACTAATATATGCCAAGTAACTAAAAAATCTGGTGAGCGGATAAAGCCGGTTATGGCACTCAGAAGGGTTAAAAGGTAACTGGAATTTTAAAAAAATTACATAATTGTTCAAGCTAAAACCAAACATAAAAAATAAAAATATAAAATAATTACTCAATTCTCTGCATTAGTTACAATACTAGCAGGTGACTTCCATACCTCAAAGACCGATTCAATTTGTGTCTTGGGGCTGTACGATTATATTTAACAAGTATTTAGGATTATGTCCTAGAATAATAGTGGTTATTTAAATACCTGTGCATTAATTTTAAATGACCTTTGAATGAACAGAATTGGAAGTTTTATATGTATAAACTCAAAAATTCTGTCAATAATAATACTTTCATGTCATAGTATGCATTGACTCAAAAAAAAAATTACAGCTCATATGCATTCTGCAGGACATCACTAATTTATATTATTTCAAACACATAGCAAATGAAAACTTTCTGAAAATGTTTTGTCAGAAAATTTACTGTCATTAAATTCATTAATGCAATGCCACAATCTGCAGCCAAGATTTCTTGAAATAAGTTTTCAAAAATATTATAAATTTGTATTAGAAATCGCAACACTTACTGGGTTTCTAATGCTTTCATTATTATACAAATTTTTTCTGCAGAGATTTCTTTTTACATCAAAACAAATGGCCCTCTTTTTTTTTTTTTTTTTTTCAATGTCATTTATTTGCTATTTACCTGTCACCCTAACATTTCAATTCATTTTAGTCTTTGCACCAACACGATTTTATCCTAATTTCTATTAATATCAATTAATAAAACTGAAGTTAAATAAAATATACACAGATAATTATTTAATAGAAAAACTTGTGTAATAATTTTAATATGCAAATATTGCTATATTTTTTTAATTAAAAATTGTATTTAGAATATGCATACTTTTATTATTATTTAATAATTTATTTTGAATATGTATACTATTCAGGTTCAGCTGCAATTTTTTTACACAGTAATTACGAATGAAACATTACACTTAGTAGCACACACATTTTCTGCTTAATGATTATTAACTGTGGATACAATAATCATACTTATCTTACAAATAAAACACAACATCAATTACCTAAGTTGACAGGAATTAGGATGGGTTCAAACTATAAATTTTCTTTTTTAGAAAATGACTATTGTAAACAAATACCATTTATTCTTTAATATTAAATTATTTGTTTCATTTAAACTGTTAAGTTAAATTTAGCAAAATGAATTAATGAGGAGAATTACTCTTTACTTCACGATTATTTTTCTACAAAGGAAAAAAAAAAATATCTTGATGAAAAATTTTATTCCAACATAAGTTAATTTTATAATCAGAAAATTAAATCTGTGCTTTTTATAAATGGTCTAAAATGAAATTTCAGTAAAAAACAGCAACAAATAAACATCTGGAAAAAATTAAGATTTTTAAGAACGTGCAACTGCACTAATCTATTTTATTCACCAAAATACATAAACACTTCTGAAACATGAGACAGAAGCTTAAGTTTAAATAAATTATATTACCCGAGTTTCTTCACACATTCATCCACACAAATAAATAACAAAACTAAATTTATATACAATGTCTCATTGCATGTCTTCTCATAGACGATTTTTGGGCAAAACGTCTCCCACAATATGGGCAGCTATGAGGCCGCTCTCCAGTATGGGTCAACATATGATCACGTAAGCGTCCTTTCACTGATGTACTATATGAACAATACGGACAATGTACAAATTGCTTTGTTCCTCTCACTTTCAATGCATCAACAACTAACATGAATTCATTTCCTAAAATAATGAAATAATGTTACATTTTATATCAAAAACTATAATCTAAAATAATCAAACAACTTTTGAAGTTATTATTATTGTTAGTAATTAATAAATAGTAAGCAGCCTTAATCAATAAGTAATTTTCAACTGGGAATCAATGAAGATTTTAAATAATGCCATATTTTAAATAAACTATATATATATACATGTACACATATAAACTAAAAATTATACCCCCACCATAACATAAAATATGTAAATACTGCGAAATCTCAATTATTTCATATTCCACTTATAAAACAGCAGGAAAACATAATTCACTCTTAACAAGATAATTAATATTCCCATTATCATCATCATTAACACTGAATTATTAGGTAAAGGATAAATTAATAAAATAGCATATTATTAGGAGTATAATTAAGCAGCAACAAATATTCTAGTAATAATGATAATATATTGTTATTAATAAAATGTACATTTAAATTAAATTATACTATTAACACTAAAAAAACTGCAATTAATAGGATAACGCAGTGAGAAATAAATCACATTAGTTAGCAGATTTTTAGCATAGTAACTTATTGAACTTTATAAGCTACCATAGTATCACTTCCTGTAATATTCACCACAGCATGTTATTTCTTTATTGCACAGTTTTATATGGTGATATACCTAAGTTATGTTGTCATCAAGCCACAAAACTGCAACTAATAAACTGCTGCTTCAAAACAAATCCCATTGTTTGCATTGCATAAACCTTGTATTTTTACTGCTGACATACATAATACACTGTACATGACTATGTAGTTGTAAGAAGTTATATTGCATATATTTGACAGTGTCTATTACAGTGTAGTTATCTTTATTTAACAAAATACCCTTCAATGACATAAAAAAGTAAAATTGCAAACTGATTTCAATACCCATTAATTATGTCTATCTTTCAATATATAAAGTTTGTATTATCATAACTATTCTAACTGGCTATTCTGCATCTCTTTTGGTAATTCTGCATTATCAAATGCAGAGCTCACACTCACTTACGCAGGATAATTGAGACTATATTATACACTTCAAGCTCATTACAATGATCTGTTCAGTCATCAAGGAAAAGGATGCTAGGATTATTGAGATCATGGCAAAGAACAGAAGCTAGCTGCTTACATGGGAAGTTTTGCAAAAGATTTTTTAAGGGAAACTGGTTGATATTCACACACAAGTAAAACTATGAGAACTACGTAAGCAGCCTATATTCACTAGGTTTTGAACCTGGGTCAAACTGTTATTGGCTTTACCGCTCAATTGCTGATGGCCTGGATGCTGCCAGTAGTCACTCTACATAACCTGTCCCACTAAACTATGTTAATGGCACTACAGGATTGAGATATCATCCCGGTAGTTGAGTTAGTAATCTGATGGTTAGGCGGCTCCTTTCTACTTTTTTTTTGCTTATTTGGGAACAATTGCCCTTTAACAATAATAAACAGAATACAAACATATAGAAAATGATGTTGGTTAGTAACAAATTAGATGTTTAGCGTGCTATGTACATATATACATGGTGGGGTTAACATCAGCCCATCTTTGCCACACGAGTGTGCCTGTTACATTTAATCTTCGTCGTTTTGAATGTAGTTCTCATCCTTGACTCATTTGAAAATTGCAATAATGCCTTTTCGGCTGCAGTAATTCATAAACAGTTTATGAAAAGTCCAGAAACTGCTATCTGTCAGTAGGAACTGTCATCGGAGATCTTCTGTTAGCGGGGAATTCGTCAGGTAGTGGAGGGCATCTATATCTTCACCGTCAATGCTGCATAAGCAATCTACATCTTTGTTCAAGAAGCATTGATGGTAACCTGGGAATTTCCTGTGGTCGGAGCAGGCTTGGATCAAATATCGATTGTGAACAAGTCTTGACAGAGAGGCGTTGCAAAGATGTTAAAGGTATGAAGACCTGTTTCTTCTTCCTGTTACACGTGGACCAACTGAGAAAAGATAACCTAAGAAATCTTTTTGCAGCTATGAGGGAGATCTTTGTCAATTGAAACCTTGGAGGCGGCTTGTTCAGCAAGTTTATCTGTTCTTTCATTTTCAATTTGTCCTGTGTGGCCTCTTATCCAGTTGACCTTACTGTTGGTCAAGAGACTGAGCGTGGCAAGCACTTCTTTTAGGGCGGCATTGAATTCAAGCCTTTTAACAAACTCATGCTGTCTGTGTAGAAGGAAGTTGGGCTCCTGTCTTGTGCCATAAAGCTGCTTCTTTTAGGGCAAATAACTTTGCCTGAAAGATGGAAGAGTGGTCACTTAATCGGAAGTGGTCGTAGTGGATCTCTTTCTTGTCATAGAAAACTGAGAAGGCTGTGTCAACTTGACCCGAGATCTTAGAGACATCCATGAAGATTTCTCTATGGATGGCTGCTGGAGGTGTTTTGAACCAGGGGAGGACTTAGGAGTCTGGAAGGAGACAAGAGCTCTATGCAATCATGACATAGAACAAGATCACCATTGTGACAGAAGTCTTCTTTGTAGTAAAATAACCTATAGATGGACCTCTCTAGATCAGCTTTGAAGTTGAGCGAAGTAATCTGCAAGAACCTGGAGGGCTGCAGTTGAGGTAGTGGCACAGGCACCGGTAATCCTAAGAAGAACGGTACGCTGAATATGCTGAAGTTTTTGTCGGATCCTGACCATGCCCATCATCTAGACTGGGCAACCGTAGAGAATCCATATGTTCTATAGTTGTTTGAAAAGTTGACCTTTTTGGGACCATTCGCCAGTAATCATTCAGTTTAGTTTGTTTAGAACTTTGTGAGTCCTGTCTCGCACATCAGTGAGGTGGGAGACCCATGTTAGCTTTTTATCCAGCTTGAAGCCTAGACACTTTATTGTGTTTTGTCTTCTTAGTGGAAAGCTCAGCCATTTTATCTGGGGAGGATTTGCCTCTATTTTGGTACTCTTTGGAAAGACTATTATTTGGGTCTTTTCAATACTGAGTTGCAATTTAAAATCTTCGCTCCAGTTTGTGAGGAGATTCAAGGCTATGTTTGCTTTGTGCTTAACTATAGATCTATTACCTCCACTTAGGATTATATCATCCGCATTAGCCTAAATGATTGCATTTTCGCCAAAATCTATATTGAGTGCAGAGTCTACAATGATATGGGTCCTATGTTTGTGATGATATGTGACCCAATAATATGGGTCCTATGTTTGACCCTTGTGGAGCTCCTTTGTAATACTTCATTGAGATGTTAAAAGCATCTCTTTTGTATGTTACTTGGCAGTCAGTGTAACTCAATATTAAGTTAAAGAGGTTCTTCAGACATTTAAGATCTATAAGTCTGGCTTTGAGTGCTGAGCACCACAGTTGTGGAATGCAGAAGCTATGTCCAGAGAGATTATGCAGGTGTGGAGATTCTTGGTCCTATAGTTTAGGATGATTCTTTGCATGTTATAGGTACAACAAAAATCAATTTAATATTAGGTAGGGACTTTTTATAGTGGTTGTTGCCCAAAGGAACAGTCATTATAATGAACATTAAAGCTTCTATGAATGAGAATATATATAAATTAACTATTATTGCTGTATTTTTTTCCTTGCATTTTGAAAGAAATGATTAAAATTTGGCACCTGCCTCCTATAGAACAATAAGAAATGGATTTTTTCTAAAGTTATAGGATCATACCTTAAAAAAAAGTATATTAATGGACATGATATGGTCAGTTAAATATGGCCAACAAAAACAGTAATAGACTGGAACAATTTCTGTGGGAAGTTTGCACACAAAGTATTTTAAACACAGCTTGTGGTAAAATCAGAGGGCTTAACAAAATAATATAAACCAACGAAAGCCTTTTTATAAAGCACAAAAATGAATCAGGCCAAATGCTGATTGCTTACTAATTAAAGATGCACGAGTTCCTTCAGAATTCCACAGCAATTATTGGTGCAATTTCCATGTTTTGATAGTAGTCAGATTTCATGGTTGCCAGGATAATATGTAGGTACCCATAATTTTACACATAAAATATAAAGATAAATTTCATTTGAAAGATATGGTAATAAATCTAATTTTTTATTAACCTTTCATAGAGAATTAGACTTTTATAATAAGTTTTCTAACAAATATTTTTTTTTCATTCATTCCCTAAAAAATTACAAGCATTTCTTTTTTAACAATGGATTTCCCATTTACATAAAATATGCAAAGCTGCTCTTTTGTTTTCAAATGCCATTTCAACTTAAATTTAAAAAAAATTAATTCACTGCTTTTTAAAATAAGAATAATTTCTAAACATATAAAAGTGTTGTATTTAATGTATATTTTAAAAGAAGAACAAATTTCAAATCTTAAAACCTAAAATTCATGAACACCAAGCACTTTATTTTGATTTAAATAGATCGTATGAAATACTTAACATACTATATACATTGCGGAGTATACTTCTACAATATAGTAAATTACTACGTATTTTCCAACATAAATAAATACAAGCTAATCAGGGACTATAAGACATAAATTAACTAGAGGATAACTAAATATGTGAATCCTACATATTTACCAGATGTAAGAAAATATATATGTTAAAATATAACTTTCATAATTTAAATAAACATATAGTACACACAAGTTTTAAGATAATTACACCCAAAAATGTTACACCTTTAAAGAATCAGTTTTATTTTTAAGGAAAAACAAGCATAATTATACATCTTTTAAAAAGTAATTTTTAAATTCAAAGAATATTATATAAATAAAGAATGTTTTCATAAATAACAATAAATTACTATTTATTTATAAATATAATAAGCTAATAGCAGTTATTTTCAAAATAACTTAATTGGACAGATATACAAAGTATGTTCATAAACTGAATATGTAAGAATGTAATAAATCTCAATTTTATACACATTTTTTAAATATAAAATGCATATTATGGCACCAATCTCATGGGAAAAATATACAAAATAATTAAAAGCACCAACAAAACTCATATTTATGCAAATTAAAAAATAATAGAAAATTCAGAGCTCAGAACTAGTTTACTTTATTACTGCAGGATTCAATAAAAAAAGATAACATAAATTTAAGGCATGTCCATACACATATAAAAATGAATTTTAATCACAAATACTTTATTTTCACAACATATACTTACAGACTCGGATAAAAGAAAATATTTTACAAATTTTTATATACCTAGAATTTACAAAATGGTTTAATTTCAAAAAGCATTAACGTTAAAATATTCAAGAGGAGGCATTTTATTTGATGAACTTACATATCAGCATAATGAAATCTTCAAGTTAAGAAAAAATAAGCTTTAAATATTTTCTTTATAGATATCAAATATAGACATATTGATTCAACCCTTAGCTAGGAATTAATTTCACTAAAATTTTAACACATATTAACACATTGGAACATGGATTCATTTCTGCAAATGGGAAAATATACTTTAAATACATGCAGCACAATTCATTTTGGCTAGCAAAAAGTGAATCCAAACTATTCATTAAAATACCATGAACCTCTTTTAAAAAAATTAACAAAATTATACATCTATTTGAAATATGTATAATTTATCTCAATGGCTTATTACAGAATCTTCTTTTTGTCAAATAACTTAGTCACCTTACATTAGTCCCTTTTTTTGCCTGTAAGAAGTATTATTTTTCGGGGGGGGGGCTGAACGTTTTTAGATTTTATATTATGCCCAAACAGGCGCTTTTTTCATTTACAGACATATGCACGTTTTGAGAGCATTTGGGATGAAAATATTTAAAAACAGCATATCTTTAGAATTTCCGATAAACAGTTTCACACGCTGGAGATAAAAATATTTTATTCCCTACAGTGTTTCCACTGCTCGCTTTGAAATCGTTGACTTTTTTTTAATTAAAATTCGTTAAAGTTTTACAAAATATGAAACAGACAATAAAACAAAGTCGGGCTTCCAGGTGCTCATATTCGGGTGCAGGGCTACGACGCTATTCAAAATTTGATGGCTCTAGGTACTGTTGTTTTTTTCACAATGCAAGAAAGAAACATATGTTTATGCAGATTCATTATTATTTAATTTCTTTAAATATAATACAGGGTGGTAATGTTTGGTGGCAAAAATTTGAAAAGTGATTGTGACTTTTACAGTGATTCAAAGCAAAATCTTGTTTTGAGACTAACAGCCCTTCTTAGCTAACAAATGGAGAGACCTTTGGCACTTGCAAGATTAAGCAATTCTTTCTTTCCAAATATGTGTGATATCTATTGGTCGTAAATTTGTAATATGAGCTGTGTTCATTTGCACCCATTGCAGCATATAACTCGAATGTGAGCTAATCATGAATTTTCTGGATTGTAAATCAAACCTAAAAATTTCTTTTTGCTCCCCTCTCCACACAGACATATCTCCAAAAAATAAAAAAGGCAATTAAAGAGACCATTACGCATTAATTATCATTAAATAAGTTCAGAACAAAAACATTAATGATGAAATTTTAAATCAAAGAGAAAATCATGATGTTGATCAAAACAACATTACATAAATAATACTTAAGTTTGGCTTAAGGAGAAAAATATGCAAAATTTTGAGAAAAACAAAGCTGTCTAACTTATCAATAATAACTACAAAACTTGGGAAAAAAATGAACGAGAAAACCCTTAAATTTTAAAACAAATTACTATAAAACAAATGCTTGGAAAACATAAAAAACAATTTGGATATATTTTTATGCTTTTTACCTTAACTTTCATTTCATGTTGAAAAAATCTTATCTAGTTTTATTAAAAAGGCAAAAAGAAATTAATAGGAAGTATTTTGAATTTTAATAAAGGACATGCTGTTTAAAACTGAAATAAGAAAAAAATTAATAATGTTTAGGAATTAAGTTTGCTGTATTCTCTGCATACTAATTTCATTGAATATTGCACAGAATATAAAATAATGAAATGCACATTAGAAGGAAAGGTCAAGTCTTAAAATGACAGTGGAATGAAGTGATGCAGTTGATTAGATTAGTTAATTAAAAGGCAAATGAAGATTACATGAACAAACAACAACAAATGAACATATTTCATTTTTGCATCCTCCTGATATAAAACACAAATATGAGACTCACAAAAATGATAAAAAAACTGGAACTCCGTCAATTTTGAAGATAGAAGTGGAAATCTTTAACAACTGTTATTGCAGTTGCAATTCAATTTGTTTGAGCTACAAAAATTGTATTACAATAAACATCCAAAATAGAATCAGTTTAGGTTGTTTCTCTACTGCAAATGATGCCGATACTGGCAAAATCAGCAATGCAAACATTTCACTCATCAAATTTTGACTATTGCTGATGTTTATACATGGTTTTACTTTATGTACAGATCATTTTCTAGGAAAAATAAACAAGAATCAATTCAAATATTTCATAGTATGGACATGCTAATGATCATTCTAATATTTCCTAAATTTTATCAAATAAAATTTCAGAAAAATTAGATTTCAAATGCTCTTCATTTAGAAAGCTAACAAATTCAGACTTACTGTAAGAACCTCCCTTTTCACATGTATGTTTGAATATATTATAATTTTGCAATACACTTGGCTGATTTCACATTTTTCAATATGCATTCTTTTAGAAGAAAACTCCTTTTATTAGCAGACAAAGCTTTTTGATTAAAACAAACTGAAAAACTTTAGTTTCATTTCTATTGTACCCATTCAAAATTTTATAATTTTGCAATTTATATCAATCTCAAGAATAGGAAATATCCACAGATAATTCTGCCTACTTTCTCTTCTCTTATTTAGATTTTCCAACTTTATATACTTTTACCCATTTGTGATATTAGCAGATTAATCACACTCTCTGAATGGAAAGTTTGGTTTTTCGAAAAAAATTTCGTAATTTATTAATCAATTTAAAATTTCATTTATTTTATTACTGTACTAATAAAAAGCTTTGTAGGTATTTTCTTTTTCTAATTTAAATGAATACTTCTTCTAGATCATTGCCAAAGTTTGAAATCTCTACGCTTGTTCTAACAAAAGAGATCTTTCATACAAGCAATCCAACTTATATATATATATATATATATTGAGAAAGTTCACATATTTTCTATTTGTTATCGAGAGAAAAAACTAGAAGAAATAGTAGAAAAATCTGTGCTCATATATATATATAAGTATATTCTATACACACCTCTTTTAGAATAAATTAAATTCCTTTAATATTGGATTAACCTTTCCAGAATTCTTAATATTCCTAATAATTTTTTCAACATCTGCAAGAATACAAATTTATCAGGAAGTGGATTTAAGGTATCTTGAGAATTAATCTTCAAAATGTGCTCAAATGGTAGTTTGATGGTAACATTAGGCAATTTGATGTAATACAGCACAGAAAGACAAAAGGCTGAACCTTTCATGAATTTACTGAGACAAAAAGTCTGACTTATTGCTTGAACTTGACATAAACTAAACGTTTTTAATTTGTGTATTAGGCTGGTTCTGAGAATGTAAGAAAACCCAAAATTTAAGCTATATCCAGACTACATTCACCCCTCACATTAATCAGCAAACAATGTTTTCTTATGGTGGCAAAAACAAAAAGGATGTGGCAATACGTACATTGTTGCCACCAGGCTGGTTTCAAGTGCATTTTTAGATGTATGGTCCAGTTAATTTTGAATTTGGCCAGTTTTCATAGAAATTCTGTAATTATGATGAAATAAAATAAATTTGCAAAAATATTAAATTAAGTATTATAAAAGACAATAAATATAACTTCACTCTTACCTAAACTTATCCCAAGGTCAGTAGTAACAAAAAAAAGTAATTTTTAATTTGTAACCTGAAAGTATTTACTGTAAAGTGAATGTGACAATTTCAGCTTACGTCTCTTATTTCTATTTTAATTATTCACAGAAAGTCAACAAGTTCTAAATATGTATATATATTATTTTATACACAAAAAATACACAAATTAAAGAAAATAAATAATTGAAGAGGTAAAATTTATAATTTCACTCTTGTCTTAAATTCCTTTCAACCTTTTGTTTCATTTAGACAATTATAGTTTTTTACTGTTGAATTTTTTTCTAAAGCAGACAAAGCAGTTTATTAATTTTCAAATTAATATTTTTAATAAACAAATAAAATAAATCTAATAAAAGTAATAATAAAAATATAATAATTATAAATAAAATATAATGATAAAAATTTTTATTTTCTATACTATTACAGAAAAGCATAAATCATTTTTCTGAAGATAACTTAAAAAATGGCGAGTCTATATTTTAGTGTGCCCCTCAGATTATCACCAAGTTGTCGTTTCATTTATGGTAACCTAAGTAGTTGAATGTTATGGGAACCCTATTATGACATGATTGCGGTGAATTCGACTGACAGGAAAATATTTGCAAGGTCTTATTTATTATGTGTTGGAAGTTGTTAGTAAGTACATTACTTATTTTGTACTTTACACTGTAAAATGGCTGTATGTGATATGATTAATCTGAAGTTTCTGTACGATTTGGAACGAATGGGACAAAAAGAGCATTGGCTGCTGTGTAAATGAAGGTTTACATAATAGTCATTATAAGTGTTTTGTTAGTATGAAGGAAATGCATATGGTTGAATGTAAAGATCGTTCAGATGGCTTTGTCGCAAGAAAGTATTATGCAAGAAATGCCAATGACAGTTTGGCACTATGGAGGATATTTTTTACTTTCATTTTTATGAAATTAAGTGACGACAGCAATATACTGATTCTAACTCAGATAATTTTAGACAGTTTTTGGATGCTGTTACAGAATTTTGTGTGCCACAAAAATTTCTAAATAAGGTAAGTCAATATTTCCTTTTTGTAGCGTGTAGATGAGATAACAGGTATTTCCTTTTTTATGTTACTTCATTATTTGTATTCATTATTATTATTACATTTTTATGTTACGTCATTATCAAATGCAATTTATTGAGATTACATATTTTTTGTTTTAATTATATTTTACAGCATTTTGCTGGGGAGGGCATTGGAGGTAAACAGAATGGTGATAAAAAAATCGACAAGGGGTACCCTAAAATATATTTTTTCCCTTAAAAATGTTTGGGTCAACCCTGGTTCAAATCCCAAAAAAGGCATGGTTGTAACTGCCCATCCTTTCATAGGAGGTGCCTCCATACTAAAATGGCCACCACTTCCTGCCTGAGGAGTGGCCAATGTCGGAAAAAAGACAAAATAATGCCCGCTGTTTAAAAAAAAAAAAAAAAAGGGAAAGGAAAGGAAAAAAAAATTTTTTTGAACATGCTTGCATGTAAGACAAATACAGTATGGCATATTTTAATTTTCATCCGCTTAAAATGCTTTCAGTGCTTTCAACTCTTAAGCTCATTTCATATTTATTATTAAAATTTTTCCTAAATTGATTTTATGTATTAATAACAGATTAATGATTTATCATCATTCCCCATAAACAGCAATGTTTTTCAGAATATTTTATTTCTGTAGTCTGCTAAATCATTTTTATTTTTCTTGTTCTTTTATTAACATTCAATTATATTCTTGCTTGAACTTTACATAAACTAAAACTTTTAAATTTGTGAACTGGCTTTGAGAATGTAAGAAAATCCAAAATTTAGGTCTTTTTTCTAGAAAACAATCATCCTTGACATTCACCATCATACACTGTTTCTTATGATGGCAAAGAGGCAAAAACAAAAAGAATGTGGCAACAATGGCAATCCTAGAATGTCGGCTGCCCACATGCAAATTGAAATTGACCATCCTTTTTTACAGCCACATGTCCTGTACTGGTAATATAAATTTTTCCTGAAATTAGACAGAGGCAAAACAAAGCAAATAACATTTGCTAATGGTATTCAAATGAAGTCCAAAGGCATCAGAGAAGGGTACTTATACTATAGCCCTACAAAAAATCGCAAACAGGGCATTTACAGAAGATGAAGGGGGGAAAAAATAAAAACATACGAAATGTTAAAGCAGAAGATATTCTTATATAAGTAAACCACAAAAGAAAAAGGGCTGAAAACTGCATAGATCTTTGTCATAGAAGACAAGACACAGAAATTATGAAGCAATCAACAGGCTGAAGAATGATGACCTTGCAACTGTAATAAGAGTCGACCAAGAAACTGAAAAAGATAGAGAATGTAAATGTTGCATAAGAAGCAAAATGTGTGAACAGTCTTACCACAAACTAAACAACTACAGCGTAAAATCACATCTAGACTTGATACATTTGGACACCTAAGGAACCACTGGCACATCACTAAGGACGCTAGAAATACTTTATACAATGTTCATTTACAATTATTTGAGATACACAAGTCTACTTGCTAGCTACAAGAGATGAAACTATCTCCAAGTTAAAGCACTTTGTAACCATTACAAAGAACAAATTTGGAAAGAAGACAGAAGTCTTAAGAAGATGCAATGGAAAATATACAAAGAAATTTAAGAAAAGAAGAGAGAATCAAATATCAAACCTCCATAGTATATTTCGCATAATACAACGATCAAGCAGGAAAGAAAAATAGATACATAATGGAAATGACAAAATACGTACTACTCGATTCGGGACTCAAGAGAATTTTGAGATGACACCTATAACGACAGCCACCCATCTACAAAACAAACTGCCATCAAATTCATATGAGGACTGGAATAATAAGCTGAACTTAAAGCCATATCAAGAGTTTTCAGCAGCACAGTTTATTGCCTATTTCCAAAGCAGAAAAGAAACAAACTGGATGAAAGAGCAGAAAAAGGGAATTCTCATTGGACATAGTGACCATGTTAAAGAATATAGAATTTTTATGCCACATACAAACAATGCTGTCTTCAAAAGGAGCATAATATTCGATGAACATAGAAAAGGAGCAATAACTTGTCAATTAACTGATCAGAATGAGGAAATGCAATGCCCTTTTAGAGAAAATGAATCAAGAGAATAATGTCCAGATGTTTAAACAGAAGTAGGAGTTGAAACGTAAGAAACACTGCTATTATTACCGAAAGATCCCAAAAATGATTAAGGAGATCCCTCAAACAGATTGTCCTACATGGCAAAGAATAAAGAAATCAAAATTCCTAAAGACTGGCAAGAACTGCAAACCTTTCCACCCACAGAAAAGGAACTGTGGTTGAAATCCACAAATGAAGAAATGGAATCATTAAAGAGAAATAAAACATAGGAACTAGTTGAGCTCCCAGAAGGAAAGAAAGCAACTGGAAATAAATGGACATTCAAAACAAAGCCTGTCACATCAGGAAATGTTATGAGATATAAAGCTTGTCTAGTAGCTAAATATTGTGAAAAATGTGGGAATGACTACGATGAACATTTGCACCAGTCATAAAACACATAACAGTAAGCTCGAACATGCGTGTAAACCATTTCGACATAAAAACAGCTTTTCTATATGCGGACCTGAAAAAAGAAATATGTATGAACCAACCAGAAGGTTATGTCTCATTAAGAGAAGCAAACAAAAGTCTGTAAATTAAAAAAAAATGTATCTAGAGACTAAAACAGGCGGCCAGAAACTGGAATCACAAATTAGCTGAAACCTCTGCAAACAAGGATTTATTCAAGGAATAGCTGATCCATGTTCATTCACATTAAACAAGGAAAATACAAAAACTATATAATCATACATGTTGATAACATATTAATCGTGAGCGAGAAGCATGAAACAATTCAGGAAGTTAAAATTCTCAGTATTTTGACGTTTGATATCTAGAAGTATCCACATATCTAGGAACTGAATTTGAAAGAGAAAAGGATGGAAGCTTTAAATTTTATCATGCAAACAATATTAGGAGTATAGCTGAAATATACAACAGGGAATCAGAGATGAAACTAAGTTATACACCAATGACTATGAATTTTATAGAGGGGGAACACAAAGGACAGTTTTCCCCGTAACCAAAAAACAGGCAAGCAGTGGGAGTACTTTTATATTTAGCGACACTATCAAAACTAACATAACAAATGTTTCAGAAAAGTATAAAATCCATCAATCTGACTGGTACGATATAATTAGTCATATGATGCCCTAGAGCTGGAATAAAACATCAAGCCCTCAAGCTACAATAACAAATTACATCTAAAATCAAGTGATGAAAGCTTACAGCGATGCTGAATGAGCAGAAGATACCTGTGACAGAAAATCCATATCAGAATATATATTCCAAACAGAAAACAGTACAGTATCATGGACAAGCAAGAAACCAGAATTGTGTTGCCTTATCTTTGACAGAAGCTAAATACATCACACTTGTATTAACTCTGCAGGAGCGACAATAGATGAGGCAACTGATGGAAAACTTGAATTTCATTCAACAGAAAGCTAACATTATATTCGAGGACAATATATCCTGTATAGATGTTTCCAGAAAAGAAAAAAGGCATAGTTACACTAAACACATTAATATAAAATATCACTACATCTGTGATTTACAAAACCAAGGAATCGTTAAATTACAACACTGCATCAGCAAAACAACGTAAGCAGACATGTTCACAAAACCTTTGCCAAGACCACAACTCAAATTTTTGTTAAAAAGAATTGGCCTTACATAAGATTGCATAGTTCATCAAGTGTGAGACTGCAGAATCACTACTGAAAATGGAAACATTAAGGCTGCTCATCTGGCATTACTTTCCCTCAATACCTTAGTAGACTTGATCTCCTCACACGACTTATTATGCATTCTGCTAAGGAGAGCTGAAAATGTTTCTACCAACGAACGATATTTTCTTCCTTTCTTATAACAAATAAATAGGTTTCTACATTCTCATTGTATTTCTTACATATCACAGTATGGATTACCCATTAATAAAAATAAGAGGCCTTAATATTTGCTTATCACCAATAAACAGCATTTTGATATTAAACAAATGAACTGCACATTCCTTCAACCGTTTCTTTTTCTCCTCACCACTATTCTGCCAAAAAAAAAAAAAAAACCTGTATGAGGAACACCCTATTCAAACAAACATGTTTAGGTGCTTCAGTTATTGTTTATATTAGACAGAAAAAATTTTCTTGCCCCTTCCACAACTACTCAAGGGCTAAAAGTGTGGTTTAGGATAATGTCAATCATGTTGAAATTCCTTAAGAAGCAAAAGTGGTATTAAATAGTTAGTGCCATCTGATGACCTTCCATGCATTGAAAGTAAATGGGCAATTAATTTGACAGTGGACTTCACTTACAAACTCACAACATTATTGGCTCACATATTTTCCTCAATTTTGTGCTGAAAATTATCAGATATAAAGTTTACAAAACAGTAATCAAAAGCTTCTGGTTGCTTCTTGAAATAATGTGCCCAGCACTCTCTATGCAAGGTGTGCCTTAAAAACTTGGATACCCACCTCCCTCTCCAGTCAAATTCACTTCTGCACGAAACAAATAACCTTTTCATAATGCAGTGAAATTTTCAGAAGAGAAAAGGCTTTCATTTTTTTTTCTTTTTAAGATTCTCTTAAGTGACTACCTGAGGAATCTTCAACCGATAAGACCTCATGGGATCAACTGAAGCAACTGGGAAAGAGCTGCTAAGAATTAGTAAGCTTTAATACAAACATCTAAGTTCCTATCTAATAATGCATTGTCATTAGAGTGATCTCAGGCAGATGGGAGGAAAATCTCTTTTATGGCACACTTCCCTTTTTTTTTTTTAATTACAATTTCGTAGACTTTGTAAAATAAATTGGTAGTGGTTTGGAGATAAGGATATTTTACATCTAGATTTTGGATTTCATACTATAATGTGCATAATAATAATAATATGTATATATGAAGCAAGTAATTTTTTGCAAATTTGTCACTCTTTTCCTTCTGCAAAAAGCCCACCAGCGGCCGAGCGGTAAAGACGCTGAACACTGGTAGTTCGGTCTGAGGTTCGAATCCCGCGAACGGGCTGGCTGCATGGGCGTTTTCGTGGTTTTCCCCATGTGTAACGTGTATACGAGCCAGTTTCCATTAGAAAGACCTCCACGAAGGCATCCCTCTCTTTAGGCAGATAGCCCTCGTGTGCTTTGCCATAAATTGAATGACCCAACCCTTCTGCAAAAAAATCGTCAAACTTCACTAAGGTAGTTTTTCCACTACTTAAGTACCCACTCAGATACATATACATGTTTTAACTGTGTACTCTTATTTTAATTACAAAGTACCTGAAGTAACAATGATTTGTGTTGTTACGGGGCTTTGCACTTAACATTTTTCATATAACTTTTGGCTGCTGCAACAGGTAAAAAACTATGCCTTTAGAAAAAAGAAAAAAACTCAGCCAAAAATTACAGCAACCTACAAAAATGAAAGACATTTGATATTTATAACATTGTGGCTACAGACCATTTTAAACTTACGTAGGTTATTCGGAAAGTAAAGTCCACTTTCTTATTAAACATAAACATTTGTCATAACATTCTACAAGCTTTTGTATGCCTAAGTCATAGATGTCTGCCACCTGTGAGGACAACCAGTCTTGAACTGTTTCTTTCTCATGGTCATCTGTGGTGCAGTGCTTGCCGCAAAGAAACTGCGTTAGCTAGTGGAACATCTGAAAATCACTTGGCCGCAAAGTCTGGACTGATTAGTGAGTGATAAATCTGTTCCCATCCTAAAGATCTGATCAGATTTTGGGTGTGAATGGCAGAATGAGGTTTGGCATTGTCATGGAGCAACAAAACTCCAGATGTCAGAAGGCCACGTCGCTTATTCTGCATGGCACGTTTAAGTTTAGTCAGGGTAGCACAGTAAGCAGCTGCATTTATTCTTGTCCCTAGCTGCATAAACTCGACTAGCAAGACTCCATGTCTATCGCAAAACACGGTTGCTATAACCTTGCACGTTGAGAATGTCTGCTTGGCCTGGACTGGTACTAGTGTGATGCCATTCCATTGACTGACGTTTAGACTCTGAGGTTCAAGTGAGAAAATGTCTCGTTCCTTGTGACGATTCTCTCTAAAAATCAATCACCTTCCTTATGATATCAGTCCAAAAATCAAGATTATTTTATTTGGTGTTTCCCAGCAAGCAGCCTGGAAACCCAACGTGCATAATTTGTGAAATCACAAATTTTCAGAGATGCGCAAAGCTATCCTACACATATTCGGAAATTGTGAACTGCCGGTTTTCACGGATCTTTTCGTCTATGGCATTGACCAAACCTTCTGTGATCACTGATGTTCGGCTAGATCATGATTCATCATGGACATTTTCCCATCCATTTTTGAAAGCTCTCACCCACTTATGCACTTTGTTGTCACTCATCGCACTGGGGCCATATGCATCGCTTATTTGTCGATGAATTTCCGCAGCTGAAACATTCCTTGTTGTCAAAAATTGAATCACTGGCTGTATTTCACAGTCGGCAGGCTGATCAATTGTTTTAAACATTTTGAACTGACACTATACACAGCACACTGCAACAATACCAATGCAAGGCAATGTCATTTGACAAGTAAATCATGCCGGGAATTGGTACACGTGCACGTTTCAATGTTCATGCGATATTTGATTAGCTACAGCAGTTTGGACCTTACTTTCCGAGTAACACTCATATTTTAAATACTATATTATTGCAGTATGCTGTAATACGCAAGGAGATAATGTACCTAATTTTTAATTCCAATCTTGGTTTTTAACAACATTATCCAATTTATGTTACATTAAAATATATCTTCATTATTGATTGCCCATTCCAGTGTGTATGGGAGAGAAGTTCGTATTATCCATTTATTCTCAAGGATATGAATATTATGGGGCTTTTACGAACCAAGTCTTAATATTGTCAGTAAGTACATCAAAGAGAAAATCCGAAAAATTATTTTAATTTATCCCTAAAATTAAAGAAATGTTTAGGAAAATTGCAACATATCAGTATTTTATAATATTAATAAAAAGGGGAAAATAGTTTAATTCATTTAATTGGAACTTTTATATTTTTCCTTCTTCATGTAGCAAATATCTCAGAGATAATCTGTTTTCCTTCTGTATCATCCCAACAACATTCCTGGAACATTCACAAGTTAACTGCAATATTCTAGGCAAATCCTAATGATATATATATATTTTTTTTTTTTTGATCTCCGAGGGATATTCCTAAAACGTTTCATGCATATTCCAGTTCAGAATATTTTCTCAACTTACTGGAAAGAATATATTCTTGCTTAAAAATATATTTTATATGTTTTTTAAAATCATACCAAGCGTTGAAAAATAGCAGGTTATAATGTATTCAATTGCATACAAACCCAAAGAAGTTTCCTAGATTTTGACATGGTAACATTTGCTTCCTGTTTATAGACTAAATTCCAAAAACATGTAAAGAATATCCCTTGGATATATCTGGCATATGAAAACAAGCATGTACTGGGATATTTCACGTACGTGCTAGTAATTATGGAATTTTCTTGGAATATTCTCAGAAAACTCCTGGACTGTCTCAGGGATATTTTTATGCTATGTGAAACATTATCACATCTAAATATCAAAACGTCTGCCTGAAATGAATGTACACATATGCAAGAACTGTCACTAAGCATAGGAAAGAAAATGTTACATGCACATCCCCCATAGTATTCGACTTATAATTAGATTTCAGAAATACAAACTAAGTTGTTTTAGCTATATTCCCAAATTCCTATTCAAGAGGAACAATTGGCAAAACCATAGTAAACTGTCATAAGACTAACATCTCAAGATGTACTTGACAGAGCCAGACTACCAACTGTGCACCAGAAAGATTCTCATAAAACAAGAACAAATGGGGAATAAAGACAGATGCAGAATGTAGTTTCCAACAAGGGAAAATAAAATTCACATATAAAATAATTCTTCCAACTAAAAATCAGGATGAATAATCTATCTCGTTTCCTACTTCATCTCTCAAATTTTCTTTCGGGCTACGAAAACATGAGCAACTGACATTTTGAAAAAGTTGTTTTGGGTGAATGATTCCAAAAACATTATTTTGGGTGAATTTCCATCAAAAATAGACTGTCTCAGAAGATGGAGATCTAGCAGCCCCAGACTAAAGTGGATTAAAGTCAAGACACAAGAGAAAAAGCTCTAGACTAAAGTGGATTAAAGTACCTAAAATGTAAGCTTTCTGAAAACAGTAATCACGCATAACATGCCCCATCTGTAGGAAATGAAAATTCTTAACACAGTGCATATCCACAGATCAGACATACCGTCTTAAATACGAAATCCATAGATATTAAAAATTAAAGAAAAAAATATAATTGGAGAAGCAAATCAAATAACATATCAGGAACCTGGATGTCCATAATCAAATTTATCCACTTATAAAATTTCCATTGATTTTCTATTCCCACCTGAAACAGTAATTATCTATACAGATTAAAAATTGTTCACAATGACAGCTGTTGCCATTCCATGTGCCACATTTTTGCTTAGCTTTTTTGGATACATCCATGTAAAAAAAGTTAATCAACTTAAAAGAAATGTATTTGATAATTAATATTTTTCATTTTTATTTTTTATGATGTATCGATTTGATAAGCATCCATGAGCGTAATTAACAAAATATCTAGCACTATATATTATTTAACTCAGCTGCAAAATAACTGCTTATGTGTCATCAGGTAACTAGTGTGATAAATTTTCATTACAGTGCTGATGTACTTATAAAAAAATACTAATATTAATTTTTTAAAAAAAGCATTTGGTATTAGCCAGAATCCATCAATATAATACTAGCAAAACAGCACATGACTTTGCTTTACTGCAGATGGCACAGCAACCATAGAAGCTGATCAGACTTTTCTAGAAAGATGCAATATTTTATTAATTTACTTTTTTTTTTTCCTTTCGGTTAAAAGAGAGCACAACTGGCCTGTTTTTATTTTTAACTATCAACTTCTGAACATTACAGCATGTATACTTCCTGCATTGTATAATTTTTTATGGTAAGTTTGTAACTTTACTGCAACTAACTGAAACAGCTTCTAGAATTACTGCAATTCTAGAAGCTGTTTCAGTTTCTTCTAGGAAGACATTATCGTTTATTTCTTTTTTATTTCAATGTTAACTTCTATTAAGCTAAGCACACAGCTTAACTGCATAATTTCTTTCCCATACAAAGTTCTCATGACAAGTTGCTCATCTCATGTTAATTTAAACTGCATTTTATATCATGCAATTACTAGATTTACCAAGAAATAAAGCAGAAAGAATTCATTACTATCTTCTAATTCTCATTCGAAGATATTACATACATGACAGAAGAAGATAGTACATACATGACAGAAGAATATATTATATATGAGAAGAAAGAAATATAATGCTAATGACTGCCGACAACAGAGATCCTTTGGCTTTTGATTTAGCAGAATTCATATAAAAGCAGATGTCAGCTACAAATAATAATAGTCTGTTCAACGGGACTGACAAACAGTGACCATTAGAAGTTTTTTTTTTAAAAAAGTTTTATTATTTTGCTGAAGACAAAAATATATTTCATCCTCAAAAGCAACAACAAATTGCTGACACTGCATCAGCAGGTGCCTATAACAATGAAGTGCTAATTTTTCTGCAACTGCATACTTTTGAATATCTTGAGAAATCAAAACTTATAATTTTCACTTCTTCTCAAGAAATACCATTGATAAAAAGTTCCTGAAAATAAACACTATTAAGTCTTAGCTTGATAGACATGATTGGATTGGCTATTTAGGTTATGGCAAAGTATATGAAAGCCTAAGAAAGTCTTAGCCTAAGCAAATAGATGCCTTAATGGTGAACTTTTTAATGAAAACTGTTTCTTAGTCATATTATACATTAAAAAAAAAAATCCCCATCCAGACAGTCCATTTGTCAAGATTTGAGCCTGGATCAAATCAAACTACCTCTGTTCAGCAGAAGGGCTGGCATTAAGTGGTAAGCAAGGCAGGCGACTGCCTATGGCAGCAAAAACCAACTGAATTAGGAAAAAAAAAAAAAAACTTAAGACATATATCTGACTGCGTGAATCTAGAAGATAAAGGAATAGTAAAATAAAACTAAATATAACAGGAATTGACAGGTTTCTGGCCATTCCTGTATTTTGAGATGCACAGCAGGAAAGAACAGACTTCCAAGTTCTGGATAGTTGGTAATAGCATACACAACCATGTGATGCAAAGAAAGAGATGTACGCCCACTGCTGACAGGATTTAGCAAGCTTCTTTTATCCTGTAATAAAGAAAGGGAGATTTAAAACAATGTCTTATTTATGCAATAATGTCTGTTGGGTCCACTTGGATTATGGTATGATACAGTTTATATAACATTTACAGTATAGTGCATGCGAAAAAAGATTTTTAGAAGTTTCAAGTTAGTATTGTTTGCTACACCTGTATCTTTAATATTTATTTCCAACCGCATCAGCTTTTTATGCATTTATGTTGAATTGTGATTTTCTGGGGAGCAGTTAAACTGATTTCAATACAACTTTTTCCTATATTTATTGCTAATAACTTTGAAATTTTTAAACAGAACAACTTTCTGGATAGTTGCTTCGTAGTATACCCAAAACGAATATAATTCTTTTAAATCCTATTTTGATCCAGGGCATCTCAGGACATTTTTTTTCCCATTCTTTAGAAGATACACTACATATTCAATTAAGAAAAAGACTATTTGATAGACAATATAAAAATAAGAGGTTAGAAAAGCAATCAGGAGGCCGCATAGCTTATTAAGAGATGCAAGTAGTTCCGAACAAAGTGAAGAACTAAGCAATTGTTGAGACACAGATACTACTATTAATTATGAGTTGGATTATCAAGACAGCAGCAACATTAATGACGAAATTATGAGATGTTAAATTCAGCAATAGGTTTCGAGGCAATAGATACTATCACTGGCAATGAAGGTGGCCTAAATGAAACTGTCATTAGATGCAGGATTATGGGCTGATAATATACGCAACTCAGACTGAACATTTTTAGTTAGAAAAAGTCCATTACCTCCTTTATTCGGCTACTATTTTGTGTTCAACAATTAAATTCCAAGTCTAAGATTTAGTGCAAGTACTATCACAGAATTGATAAAAAATGGAGAACATACGTCAAGAGATTGACTCATATATTCAGTGTTCTATTTTGGTAATTCAAAACTGAGTTCATTTTTAAACAATGATTATAGAAACTAGAAAAATATTAGAGATATTAAGAAAGCATGAAAACTAAAAAACTCATGTAAACAATTTGAAATCATGGATAGAGCTGAAATGAAAGTTAGAAACTTGCCAGACAGTATATTTACCTGCACAAAGATTAATTAATTCTGAAATTCAATACTAGTATGAAGTAATTTTATGTATAATTTCAGTTATTAAACTGCTTGGTGAAAGGTCTCTAGCTTTTCAGGTACAAGTGACAATCTTTGTAAAACATAATAATGGAAATCTTTTGAAGATAATTCAATTGCTAGACGAATTTGATCAAATAATGGTTAAACGTGTTCGTAGAATCCTCAATAATGAAGAAAAGACAGCAACTTATTTAGTAAAAAACATTCAAAATGAAATTATTGGACCATACATCGTAACATAAAGTCTTATATATAAAACAAGTTAAAAAAGAGAAATATTATTCGTTATTCTTGACTGTACTCCCGATGAGAGTTAGGTTGAACAAACAACATTTGAGGTAAGATATGTTTCCGTTCATCAATCAGAAGCAGGATTTGAATGCAACATTAATGAACATTTTTCGGGTTTCCTTCTTATTGAAAGATCTACTGGTAACAAATTATATCAAGTTTTGGCTAGACTGCAGATTAGGGGCCAGTCGCCAAATGAAGCGAAATCGTGCCAAATCTGGTAACCTCATGGCATCATGAAAATAGTCAGGGTTTAAGGTTATAGTTTATAGTATTTTAACGGGCTTTTTTAATTTTCGTCATTTCACTGTGCTTCTAGTAGATTGTGAGAGCAAAAGGGCTGGCGTCAAAAGAGTTGAACCTGTGGATTTTACTTATTTGATTTGGTTGCAAGATAAGGATGAAAGATGTGTGACAGAATGGTGCATGAATTATGGTTTGATTGCGAATAGGTATGAATGTCCTAATTGTAAAAATAGTATGAAATTAGTTGAAAGGAAAGATGCGACAGATTTGTGTTAATGGAGGTGTGTGTCGATTGTGTATGTGGTTAAGCATGTGGTTGAAATGAGACCGTCATTTTGAATTTCATCTCCATTGTACTGTTACATTTTAGTGTGGATATAAACAAATGCAAGTTTCTACTGTTTATTATAAATAAAAATTTATTGTAAAAATATAAATTACGTAGTTAAAATTGTTTAACCACTTTTTGTTTCAGTAGATTGAAATTTTGAATTTTATCTTCCTTTTTTTTTTTTTTTAAGTTTTAGCTTAAATATGAATCAATGCTTTCCAATCATTTATTGCTCATTTACTGCTTAAATTTCATGCTAAAACGTTTTACTCCATTTTGCTACTGTCATAAAAGTGGTATATGATATTATGAAAAGTTTTGATACTGTTGATCCCATAAAATACATCGTTATTAACTTTCAAATATTTTATCGCTGTTTTTCTTCAACTTTTGTTTTAGATATTTTTGCATGTTTACAGGATTCGTTCAAATTTGCAACCATCTAATATGGTGATATGATAAGTTAGTGATTTTCTAAAACGTGCGAAAATAACCGATTTGGCGACTTTTCAAAAACGTGCCAAACTGGCCCGTAATATGCAGTTTCACCAAGTTTTATTAGAAGAGTTGGAGAAAAATGGATTAAAATTAGAAAATGTGAGAGGTTAAAGTTACAACAATGGTTCAAATACAAGAGGTGACAAATTGGGAGTACAATCAAGAATTAAAACTTTAAATCCCAGAGCATTTTACATACCTTACAACAGACATTCATTAAACTCAGTATTTAATGATACGGCAAAATTTTACTTGGAGGCAGTGAACTTTTTTAATGCGGTTCAAAAGCCATACACACTTTTTGCATCATCAAGTTTTCGGCGGGCTATATTAAGAAAATGCCTTAAAACACAGAAACCACTGAGTAATACTCATTGGAAAAGTCGTACAGATGCCATAAAATCTTCAAAAATGTTTTGAAAAAGAAAATATTCGCTATACTTCATCAAGTATTTGCAAAAATGTAGAGATAGATAATATGATTTGAGATTAGGCCAGTGGTTTATTCATCATAATAAAACAAGGTGAAAATGCGGTTTAGGGCACTGCTTGGCGATTTTTTGAAAATCGCCAATTCGGCGCGTTTCTGCGAAACGTCTTTGCAATTCATTGCAACCTTCCCGACATGCTCCGCGAAAACCTATTGTAAACAAAACATACAATTCTAAACCATAAATTAGTATGGAAACTATTGCCACAAAAATATAATAAAATAATATGCAAAACGAACATTACAATCATTAAAATATTCGTCAGTTACCTTTAAATTAATTATTTACATTTTATGTTGTAATACTTACACATTTTATGCGTTACATAACCTTCCCAACACGCTCCGCGAAAACGTAACCAAAATGGCATCCCAGAAAGAAGGAATTTTTTTTAAAAGGGCATTAAAATTACAAACGATACCATGTACACACCGTTCCGTTTTAACTTAAAAAAAAATCTGAGAATTGCACAATGTAGGCAATGCACACAAATAAACAAAATAAGCTAGAATAACTAAATAAATTACAAGAAAATGCCATGTGCACAGCGTTCCTTTTACACTTAAAAAAAACTTCAGCGAATTGCACAATATACGCAACGTACACAAATGAACAAAATAAGCTAAATTAACGAAAATAAATTACAAGAAAATGCCATGTGCACAGCGTTCCGTTTTAACTTAAAAAAAACATCAGCGAATTGCACAATGTAGGCAATGTGCACAAATCAACAAAATAAAATAAATTGCAAACGATACCAGCGTTCTGTTCTTCAGCTGATACAAATTATTTCAATAAAAGGCAACAAAATATAAAAATTAAGCAACTTGCACTTCCAATAAAGTAATAAATGTACATGTACATTCACTCACCTCTCTCAGCATCACAGCTAAATCCATAGCGGCTTGGTATTTCGCGAAATATACGGAACGAAAATAGCCAACACTCAACACACAAAATACAACGACAACTGAAATAACTACTTAAATTAACACGTCAGAATTTCGAATAAACCGCTACGTCATCTCACATTACCAATAAAACCGTTCTCTATAAAATAGGAAACACGCATGCGCGAAAACTACATGTTTCCGTAGCTTCAAAATACCCAGTCAGCCATCTTCGCGCATATACGGAGTTACCCATGTCGGCGCGTTTATTGCTCATTCAAAAACAATCGCCGCCAAGCAGTGCCCTAAACCGCATTTGGGCCTAAAACAATTTAAGTTTTTTATATTTGATCATCATCTGGTATAAAATTTTGAATCATATTAATCCGATAAGTAAGCTACTTTAATCAAAGGGTTTTGATTTGTCTCCTGCACTGATTTATTATATAGTTCATTTACCTTTTAAAGAAAAATTAGATCGGATGAATTTTTGACATTATCTTAGAAACAGAAAAATTAGTGAACGAAATAGACAAAGAAAATTTTCTAGTGACTACACTATATCATTGTGTGTGATCTACAAAAAAATTTTTCATATGAAAGTGAAGACGAACCTCTACAAGATTCAAAAGAGAAAAATATAACAATTTTTTTTTTCTTTTTATGCTATAGATCAGGCTATCAGTGCACTAGAGCTGAGATTCAACCTATTGAATAGTCATAAGGACTCTTGAATTTTTATACGATGCCCACAAACTTACAAGATGTGCAAACATCTTACACACATGTGCAAAAATGAACTATGAGCATATTCTAAAAATCTGGAAAACATCTTGACAGGTATGATTAATCCTATCTTCCCACTTTAGAATTGGCTGATGAAATAGTCCTTGTTTCTTCACCTTTAAAAAAGAAAGGTCAAATTGATGTTTTTAAATTTTAAATACTACCCTTAACATTGGGCCAAATTTAAGCATTGCATTACGAATTTTGCTAACCCTGCCCATAATTGTTGCTACCGGCTAAAGACTTTTTTCTAAACTAAACACAATAAAAGATTATGTAAGAGCAATATCTGCTCAAATTTGTCCTAATGAGTTAGCAGTGTTGGCCACTGAACATGAACCGAGTAATAAATTAGATCTGAAAGAAGTTATTCGAGATTTGCAGAAAAAATGCTTCAAAAGAGATTAATTTAGGTTTAAACTTTGTGCATAGTACTAGTATTCTTTATTGTTTTAAAAGTATTGTGTGTACTAGTTTTCATTCCAAAGTTTCTATGCTTTTTAATTTAAATTTCATAAATATTGTCCGAGTATTATAGTCTTAATTCAATTAAATTTGACAGCAATTTTACAGCTATCATGTTTTACTTATAAATTTGTTTTCTTTTAATTTTAAAGTTTCTGAAGCTTGGGGGCATCACTTTTGAGGTTTGCTCATAGCGGCTTAAAAAAAAGTGCCGGCCCAGACAGCACTTTCACCACACAGCTGCTGATGGGCTTCAGCCAGTATAAAGAATGAATAGTGCATATGTTGCTTATTTACCTTATAGGAAACTTTAGCCTCATAAGAAAGCCTCAGGCTTTCAGCTTTGTACACAATGTCAGAAAATTTAGACTTAAGTATGACTATTATAACTGAGTTTGCTGTATAAAATCTTCAATTATACCAGATTTAAAGAATTACATACTGTTAAAAGTTTCTGAATCATATTAATGTAAGCTTCTGATTTCAATAAAGTGAAATTTTTGTAAAATACCAATTAAAGAGACATACTTCCCAGATAAATATCAGAAAATTGAGACTTAAGTATGACCATTATAACTGATTTTGTTGTATAAAATCTTCAATTATATCAGATTTAAAGAATCATATACTGTTAAAAACAAATTTTTATGTGACAATTTCTGTTTAACATAAAATTGCAAAATTGAGTTTTACTCAGTAGTGGTTACAACAGAAAGACTCTGCATGTCATAAAATTTAACAACCAGGAAAATGAGATATATTTCTTTATTTTACTAGCACAGGTAACCTAATAATAAAATATGGTACTTCTTTATGGTGACCTCCAAAATTAAATCGCTAATCAACCGAGATGCAACCTGTGCGGAGGTATAAGAACACATGGCAAGATAGCTGGATTCAATTAGTGATTCAATCTTAGCAGCACCTATGATAAAGAAGTACCTAAAATATTTTCAATGTACTGATATGTTAATGTTTTTCTTTTCAGCTTAATAATATTTGACAAATAAATCTAATTCAAATACCTTAATAAAAACTAACAGCAAAAATATTTTTAAAAGAACTATATTATATTTAGATTATATTCTACTAGTCATTCAGATTTAGATTTATATTCTACTAGTCATTTAGATCTAGATTTATATTCTACTAGTCATTTAGATCTAGATTTATATTCTACTAGTCATTTAGATCTAGATTTATATTCTACTAGTCATTTAGATCTAGATTTATATTCTACTCAACAGATAACTTAATAAACATAAAATATGCATGTATTGTACTACTACAGGAATCTGAACATCATACTTACAGGGAAGCTCATGTATTTCAAATATATATCCTGATGACATAACATCTAAACAACTTTTATAAGGGAGTGTTTCTATTTTATTCTTCATAAAACAATTTCATGAATAATTATTATTATAAGAATGCTTCAGGTTCTTGCATTTTTAAGTGTGTACAAAAATGTAAAATTTTTTTAACCGAATAAAGTTAAACATGTTTTATATATATATATAAAAAAAAAAGGTAATTAAATGACAGTTTAATTTTATGACTTGATAAGACAGTTCTTTCATCAATGGAAGTAACAGTTAAACTTTTATACTACATAACCCATATCTAAACTCAATACATATTGCATATAAAAGCAATAAACATGAAATGAAACAATTAACATAAAAGAACAAAGCCTGATATCACGAAATCTCATTCGTATGAATTATTTCAAAATATTATTTACTACTTAATAACAGCACTAAAAACACACAGTGCAGTGTTTATTATACAGTATTTATATGTATAGAAATTAATTCATTGACCAAACCTTACTTAAAAAAAAAAAATGCAAAACAACTGGTATTCTTGAAACTTATTGTCTTAATTGTATCAATTTTTGCTTTCATAAACAATATATTAATCAAATAAACACATGCGTATAATTAATAATTAACTAAGTTTATATGTTTCAGAAAATCTAATCTAGCAAATATGTTAATCATTGGAATGTCAAATTATGAAAATTACTTTCAAGGAAAAGCAGTAGCCGATTCCGATATCCTTCAAATCGCAGATTTTACAAAATAACAAAAAGTATTCTTTCCGATTAAAATATGCCGCCCAGAAGTACATCGAAAGTGATTAGCAACGCTTGAAAAAATGAAGCGATTTAAAAATTTTCACCTCTGTATGAAAGCACATTCATCCAAAGACTATTCAAATCAGCTTGTATGTTGTATAAACGTCATATACAATTCAAACTACTTTAATCTATATTGCAAGCTTTACGATGTGAAGTTTAAACATAATATGCAAAGAAGTAGTTTTTCACATTACATACAGTGCCATAACATAAAAGCAAAAAGAAAATAACAGCTATTATTAGTATAATTCGATTTAACTTTAATGGCTTTAATGGGCAATTCGTAATTCAGAACTTTGAAATAACAGACATTATCGATATTCATTTCATATTAAAACCACGGGCTTTCTAACTATGAATAAGTTCAAATACGCTGTACTTCGATAAAACTGATAATTTCTCCAAAAAAGAAAAACTTTTCAAACTGTCAAGTCTGCAAAAATGCCGAATGCCGATGCCAGAAAATTTTCAATAACTGATCATTAATCTAATAAAATATATGCGTTTAGTAATGATCTAGAGATGGCGCTGAGCAGAACTTTTTTATTTCAAATTTACCAAAAAAGAAAGATATTCAAACTATACACCAGTTCTAAAATAGGAAATAAAATATAAGGAAACCATTTTCTGAAATTACAGATTACATTCTAGTACTCGAATTTACCATTAAAGTTTAAAGAAAAGAAAGAAATTTATATATAAAAAAAAAACGAAGAACCATAAGATTAAAAGAAATAAATTTAATCCATGCAGTGTAGCACTTCCGTTAGATTTTTTAGGTTAGAAATTAACAATCCATTTTATAATAAGTTAAAAATAAAAAAATATAATTATATAAAAGTTATAAAATATAATATAGTTATATAAAAGTTATAAAATCTTATCTTATATTTGAAATGAACTGTACAAAAATAGCAAACCTAAATTGTAGAGCAAAAAGACTGCTATTATATTTGTTGGAAACTGAATCTTTACATTTATGTAATCCATCTAATATGTGAACTAAAGTCATCTGATATGTGAACCCATCTATTATGTGAACTAAAGTCACGGAGTATAAAGCAGCTGAATAAACGAACATTTTCTTTCACTCTGAGTTCACTGCATATTTTGTTAGTTTTGTGTTGATTATGGTAGTTCACAGAAATCTTTTAATGAGTTTAAAAAAAGCTAGAATGCAGTATCGGAATATTTACAAAAGCGTATAGTGAATTTAATCCAGGGAAAGATACATTGGATCTATCTGCTAAGAGAGCAAAATGAAATTTTATTGAAGAAAGGCTCGTTATTGTTGGAAACTACCTCTTTGCATCTCCCCATCTAAAATATGGAGAAAATATAAGAATAATCTTGCAGTTTGGATTATATTTCATTTATATTTTAGTGGCAACTTAGATTTTAGTTCACATATTGAATATTCTGTTTATTAAAAAAATTAGAATTCTGTTCAACTCTATGGGTTACAACGTACAGGTTAAAGGTGAAACAATCAAAGAAGGGAATATTTTATATCGAGATTGTAATATGGATATTTCAACAGAAGCGAAACATTACGCTACTTATATGTATATATTGTTGTGTGCGTACGGGTTCGTAATAGATTTAATGCACAAGTTCAATAATAGGATAATAATTTTTTTTATCAAAAGAAATATTTCAGAATCTGGAGTTTTCCACAGAAATATTCGTTCAAGTATCCACAGTATCCCACAGTATAATCAGTAGTTACAAACTACTAAGAACGTTTAAAACAATGCAATGCAAAGCGATTCTAAAGAGAAAGCTAATCTGATTACACGTTGAACTCGCAACAGTAACAACAGCAGCTAACTAAACAACTGAGAGCAGATGCTCTCTCTTCAGCCTTAAAAAGTGTTCAACCGGCCCCCAGATATTTCTAATACTTTCTATTTCTCGAAATTAGACAGACAGACAAAGGAGACAGTTGTTTTGTTTTGCACCTGCTAAGTCTTTCTACCCCGATGGGCGAAAAATGAAGTTAAGGAGCAAAGGAATGTATATAGAAAGGAGGGAAATTTCGTATTTCAGAGGAGAATAAAAAGGAACTTCGTATATTTTATATGAGCTCGAAAGGCCATAAAAAAGATGGGACAAAAAAAGTTAAAAATAAATGGCCCAAAAATAATGGAGAGAGAAAAAAAATAAAAAATGGCCCATAGAAAGAAAAGGAAAAGAAGTAAGAAAATTTCCTAAAATACCTTTATGTCCATGGATGCAGTCAAAAGAGGAGGAAGCTATGTTCATTTACAACAAATAGTGTCTTCCAGGTGTGTGTAGTGAGCCTGTTTGGTAAAGCTGAATAGATGTGAAGATGGGAAAAGAAAAAATTTAAATACGCTAAAATAGTAGATCAAAAGAATGAAAGTTTTGGGGTCCAGTCATATAACAGTTTAAGTCTAGTTTATAAGCTAACTTTTGCTACGATAAGAAACTAAAATTTAAAAAATTTTTAAATATTGAAAAACACATTTAACATGGGAAACAAGGCAATATGTTTGCCTTCGCCTTGAGACACAATGACAGAGGACACATAATAACACATTATATATTATCTAAAGTAGCATTATCTATTGCAGTTCCCAACATATTCATATATTTTTTTTACAATACAATATCAGACAAAATCAAAAATGCATACACAGTGCGAGAGCGCATCAGCAAAAATAAATAAATAAATAGATTACAGAGTTTATTTATATTTTATTATTGAATAATTTTTATTAATTAATCATTATATTTGTATATTAATTTAACCATCATAATTTATTATATTTTACTAATTTAACAAATTGAGGCAATTGTATTTTATACGCTCATAATTCTAAGAGATATATTCAAGGAAATATAGATTAATCTTTGTCTCTCATTTGCGAACTGAGAAAAAAAAGTCGAAGTCGCAAACTTATACATTCATCGATGACCGAGATCCCCTTTTTGGCCCCGCTGGGTAGTGCTAATAGACGTCAACTACTGATAAGAAAAACGTTGCTACGGAATAGTTATGAGAAAAAGAACCACATGAGCAATTACTAACTATTACTTAATGCCAGAAGCTTATGGACATAATAAATAAATGAATTTAAAGGCACTTTAGTGATAGATATTTTATCTAGTTTGGAGAAAAGAAGGCCAATTATCTGAATGTTCCGCACTTGTCGTACTGTACAAGATGAACAGCGAGGAAGATAGGATCCCTTGTATATTTGACGAAAACTTTAATAGGATGACAAAACTTCAGAGGACGAGACATTGTAGAAGTAAATCGCAAAAACGCTTTTAAGGAAATGAAAACCTTTTGAAGGGAAACATTCAAAGATTTTGGAGCTCTGCTAAGATTCTGCTTCCATCGTTCGTGATCACAGCGTCCATTTCTCTTCTCGAAATTACGGGAAAGCAATGCAAACGTGGAATTACGGTTGCAGCTAAACATAGTGGTCAATTGCATTTTTTCAATTTCAATACAAATTACTTAGACATTTATTTACTCAACGTTAAATGCATGTACCACTGTATTCTTACTTTTCCGGCATATATTTCTCTTAAACATTTGTCTCGTGCTGCATTACACAGATAAATACAATAATTTTAACTATAAGTCCAATCACAAGAGGCGCTTCTTCTGTCGACTCCGCCCAGCATTTGCCTACTCGTTTGTTTAATGCAGCCATGTCCAACATACTTCCCCTCTTTCAGTCGACTTCAGTTTGACTCAAAGACATACAGCACCTGGGTGAAAAGATTTAACTTCATAGGCACCTTGATGACCCGACCAAATCTTGACACATAGGACGTTACCACAGTCATTAGAAAAGTCATTAGGATCTGAAAGCTCATCACTAGAAATAGAAGAAACAGGATTACTAAAAGAATTATCTTTTAAGGGGTGAATTATCTTTAAGGGTATGTAGTAGGAATTTAAGTAGGAATGTCCGTTAACAGCACGTCCAATGGAAAGACCTCTGAATGGAACGTAATGGGGCAATATATTGAGTTTTCAGTCCTACAGTTGTCACCTTGCCGTCTTTTCTGCGAATCAGGCCAACAACCTTAAAGGCCATTGCATTCGTTTTTTGACGTCATCTTCTGTTAGGATAATTTCACCTACCGTAAGTCTGACAATGGATCCTTCTGAATTTTATTTTAACGAGAACGCCTAAATATTCTCTCCTACATCATTAGGTAGTTTTCGGCTATATCTAGCCCTGTTTTGAAGATTTCTTGAATCACAGAAATCAATATCGGAAACACCTAAGCTACGACTCTCGATGAGAAACATAGCTGGGGAAAGTGGGATTAAACTATGCGAAGTTTCGCCCAGATAGGTAAGCCATTCACGGTTAATTACTGACTCACAGTTGCACAATATTGCGTACAGTCAGTCACAAAAGTATTCGAACACCAGAACCCATTCAGAAAACATACTTTTCAGATGTGGTAGAAAAAATAAAACTCAAGCTAAGTTTGGTTAGACGTGGAAACAAAACTCAAGCTAATCTTGGTTAGACGAGGAAACAAAAACTGGTCGTTCAAATCAGTCTTGGTTAGACGAGGAAACAAAATGGTCCCTCAAGTCAATCTCGGTTTCTCTCTAGCAGCAGCATCTCCTTCTCCCTACTTGAATGTGTTACGACAAGTTTGACACAAAATGTTTTAACCCTCTCAGCGTTACGGCCGGATTATTCCGTATAGAAGGTTGCCTTCTATATTCATTACACATGAAAATTTCTGCTATCTTTTAATGTATCTGATTTCGGTTTGGATGTATATTGGACGAAAAGAAATCAAGGTATAAAATGAGAGAGTCATTTTTTAATTAAAATAAAGAAAATACCACTAATTCATGACATTTTGAGGAACTTCGAAATTTCAGAGCTAAACGATAGGTCCATAATGTGGAGTTTGCTGGAAACATCTTTGGCTGTTAGTAGTATTTTCAATTCCAATAAAGTGTTTTCGCTATTGATCTTCCTTATGACAGTTCCGAAATGAAGTTTAGAAAGGTTCAATCTTTTCAGCTAATCTCTTGTCACGACCAAACTCTATATCATCCTAACATTGGGTTAAAGACAACATTGTAAAGGAAGCAGTCAGAGCTTGTAAAAAATTCACTATGGAGATTCTGTTTTCCAATTATGGGAGGAAAATATATTCTTCAGAATGGCCAACCAGGTTCTATTGAAATGTTTAACAACAACCCTTAGCGATTTGAAGTGAAACACGGAATGTATTAGTAGTAGTGTCATCATATTTTTTTAACACGTCTAAATGGATTAGTAGTAGTCTCACCAATTTCTTTTCTTCCGTTTCATTTCAAAGTATACCGTTCATGTTGAGAATATGCCTCTAAACAATTTCCAATACCCGAAGAAGGATAGGCTATAAATGTGTCGGTCCCTCTTCATCTTTGAAGGCAAACCATTCAGGAACATTTTATCCGCTATGAAGAAACATTTCAAACACAATTCCAAAACCACGTCGAAAAGTATTCTTTATACGGATCCACTATGAAGGATCATTTATCCAGACCATACTTGTTTTTCCTCCTAAAGCGTCATAAAATATTATAGAATAGCAAACGCAATCCCCAAAACCATGCCGAAGAGTATTCTTTATAGGGATCTGCTATGAGGAAATATTTATCCAGGCCATGATTATTTTTTTTGTTCATAACGCCTCATAAAATATTACAGAACAGCCACCACAGTTCCCAACAACCATGTCGGAAAGTATTCTTTATAAGGATTATCAACATCTTATCTGCTATGAGGAAGCTTTTATCCAGATGAAGGAGATCTTGAATCTTCAGCAACACTTTTAAGTGAAACGCCAACTGTTTATATAGATAAGCGATTCAGTTTGAAAGTGAAAAAGGTAAAATGAAAACGACCCGGCAAAATTTTCTCAGAGCTCAGAGAAAATAGAAACAGAATTAAAAAAAAGTTTTGTTAATTTTTCATGATGTCACAGACATCATGAAAAATTAAATCTTTCCTTTTTGTTATAAGACCATGTCGAATGTTATGAGGAAATCCAGGCCGTATTTTACCAAAAGAATCACAAAATATTAAAAAGCTGCAACGTGAACCATACCGAAGAGTATTCTTTGAAACACAACAGACTCCACTCACGAAGTCTGCTATAGAAATCTAGGTGCACCGATCTGAAGCGAAACAGTAATTGTTTCTATAGATAAGCGATTCATATTGAAACGGGAGAAATTTAAAATAGAAATGAGTGAGACACAAAACGTGTCTTCTTTCCGTAAGTTAATAAGAAGGATTGTTTGGGATGAGGCTGGAAAATACTTTTCTTGGAAATCTAAAAACATTCTAAGAGTA